>JACYFF010031954.1:71032299-71045602 GCA_017589665.1 Selenicereus undatus | reverse complement strand
ATGGTGAGGCTAGGGTTAGTGTCTTAGGGTTTTCTTCTCCTTTCTTCCTTAGGTTTCTTCTTCCTCAAGACTTCTAGCTTTTCGCTAACTATTGAAACCCTAGTCCAATATAATAATTACGAAAATAATATGTTCCATAATTATTATTTTTTTGGACCGTCTTGTAGCCAAGTGTATAAAACCCGAGCTTCTACGTCATCTCTTCTCCTTTTTATTAAATTGATACTAACCCTGAAAAATATATAAAACAAAACAAATTAAACAAAATAATATATATAATATACTCAAAATAATTATAAAAATAATGCATGATTTATGACTTAACAAATTCCCCCACACTTAGACTTTGGATGTCCTCGTGCAAAGAAATCTTAGATTCGACCTAAAATTGACATCCTTTCTTTTCTTATAAAATCATGCATACTTATGATATCCATACTAGGTCTGCGCTTGCTTAAGAAAAACAGTGTTATTGAATAAATTAGGTTTTTTTTTTCTTCAATAAGTGAATACCTTTCTAAACATTCACCTATCCTTAGAGAGTTTATTTATCCACCTCACAACACTTCTATAATGATATAAGAAGATCAATAATTATCCATCTCTTTTAAATATGCATACACCGATCAAGAGGTCTAAATAATTTATGATAGAAAAATTTTGGCATGGTCTGGCTATGGAGACAATTGAACTAGCTAGGTAGAATACTCATTGAATTTATTCTAAACTTGCCTTTTATTTATTTTTCTCTTCTTCTTCTGTTCAAACTCCACTTGCGCACATATTCGATGCCCATATAGGGTCTTAGAAATTAAACACTCCCTGTCTCACACTCACCCAAATAGAGGTGCTGGAGCAAATAATTCATTCTTATCATTAATTTTATTGGTTCACTAGTATGGGAAGCAAGCTTTCCAGTGGCAGTATTGCCTCAAAGGGTAGCACCCAGTAGCGCATGTCTCAAAGGGGTACTTGTCATTCCCAACTTTGACTCTATGAAAACTAGACAAGTAAAATCACAATTTTAATGAATTATTCAACTAATTCAATAGTCTAGGAGATGGGCCAGATCATTTTATTGCATCTGAATCGGATATATTACATGACTAAATAAGATGGATAATCAAGAGAGTTACTCATTAAAAAGATGTATGAGGATCAACTCAAACTTTTCTAAAGGATAACTATCATGCTTAGAAGTCTTCACTTATAAAAGAATAAACTACAAAATAGCTAATGAAACAAAATTTTTTCTAAACAAGCAAGCCTAGCATAAACTCATGTCATGCATTATTTATAAGAAAAGAATTTTTTTGTTTTTTCAATTTTCTACTTTTTTTTTAAGAATAAATACTGCGAAAATTAAATGCAGGATGCACCCCGCCACACTTAATTCATGCATTGTCCCTAATGCATGCAAAAATAAAGAAATAATGAAAATAGAAGCAAAATTAAATGGGTATTTCCCTAAAAACGTTGGGTTACCTCCCAAGCAGCGTCTTTGTTTATAGTCGTTGGCTCGACTTCATGAAGCTCCTGGATCCTCTAGTTGGATCTCTTCCAGTAACTCATCATTAATCTGGTAAGGAACTTTTTGACACTCAACATGATCAAGACTCTTAGTAAGCACAGTCAAAATTTCATCCTCATTGGATAAGTCATACATATCTTGGGGCAATTCAGCAATAACATCAAGTGCATACACGTAACTCACATCAGCAGGGAATCTCATGGCATCAAAAATATTAAATTTAATCACTTCACCATCAAATTCCATGGTTAATGTTTCTGCATGCACATCAATTTTAGTCCTAGCTATTTTCAAAAATGGTCTGCCCAGCAAGATGGGAATATCATGGCATGCATTGCCCATGTTCAGCACATAAAAATCAGCAGGAAACACAAGTTCATTCACTTGGACTAAGACGTCCTCTAACACTCCATTAGGATAAGTGTTGCTCCTATCAGCTAATTGAATCACTATGCCAGTTTTCTTTAATTCGCCTAGGTTCAGTTTCTCATAAACGGATCTAGGCATAACATTAATAGAGGCACCTAAATCAAGTATAACTTTATCAAAGCAAAGGTTTCCTATTTTGCAAGGAACAGAAAACACACTAGGGTCTTGACACTTAGGGGGAAGTTTTCTTTGAAAAACAACAGACACATTTTCCCCCACACTTACCTTTTCATTCCCTACTAATTTTGTTTTAGTAGTACATATTTCTTGCAAGAATTTAGCATAACGAGACACCTGTTTAATGGCATCAATGAGAGGTATATTAATTTTTACCTTCCTTAATGTCTCTAAGATCTCTTGGTTAGCCTCATTCACCTTAGAAGTAGGGTTTCTAAATCTACTAGGAAAGGGTGGAATTGGCTTATAAGGTTCTCTTTTCTTCTCTCCTATTTCCTTAGTAGTTTGATTAGAATCTATGTCTAATTTTGGTTCAACCTCTTTCACTTCCAACTCAGGTTCCACTTCTCTATTCTTCATAGGCTCTAGCAACTCTTTCCCACTCCTAAGTGTTATGGCACTAACATTCTCCTTAGGGTTACGGTAGGGATGAGATGGAAACTTATTTTGCATTTGAGCCTGCAAGTTGCTAACTATGATATCAGTTGCAGCTTGTCTCTCTTGAACTTGCTTAAGAGCTGTTTTCATACTTTGGAACCTATCATCCATCTTCTTAAGGACTTGTTCTAGTAGGAAGTTGGTCCTATCTTGACTAGAAGGTTGACAAGATATTTGGTCAAAAACAGGTGGGTTGGTTTTAGGGCCATACCTAAGGTGAGGGTGGTCTCTCCATCCTTCATTATAGGTGTTGGAATAGGGATCATACCTCCTCTGACCTTGGTTAGAATAGACAGCATTAATATTTCCCTCTTGAAATGTAGGACATGCATAAGTAGGATGCCCTTCTAGACAACAAATACCACATACCACTGCCTTTTGAATACCCCCAGTAACAATCTTATTTAACATAGCAGTAATGTGAGATAACTGATTCTCTAAAGATGAACTAGAACTTATCGCATTTACCCTTTTAACTTGTGCGTCTCTAGCACCAAACTACTGGGTGTTTTGAGCCATTAAATTAAATAGATTTCTAGCATCAGCTGGGGTTTTATTAACTAGAGCCCCCCCACTTGCAGCATCAACCATATTACGGTCCATAGAAAGTAAACCCTCATAAAAATATTGAATCAATAGTTGTTCAGTTATTTGATGTTGGGGACAACTAGCATACAATTTATTAAATCTTTCCCAATACTCACAAAAAGTTTCCCCATTCATTTGTTTGATTCCACATATGTCTTTCCTAATAGATCCAATACGCGATGCAGGAAAAAAAAATTTCTAGAAACGATTTATGCAATGTTGTCCATGTAGAAAAAGATCCAGTAGGCATATAATATAACCAGTCCTTAGCATTACCAAGCAAACAAAAAGGAAAGGCCCTTAGTCTAATTTGGTCATCAGAAATTCCTTCAAGCACCATAGCAGAACAGGTAATAAGGAATTCACTAATGTGTTTATAGGGGTCCTCCCCAACCAATCCATAAAACTTAGGTAATAAATTAATAAATCCTCAGTTTAATTTCAAAGGTTTATCTAAAACAGCATAAGTAATGGACATTGGTTGGGTTTCTAAGTTAGGGGCAGCAAGTTCCCGAAGTGTAGACATTCTTACCTCTTTATGCTAAAACTTACTGGCAATTTGCAAAAATAAAAATAGAAACAAAACAATTAAAGTAGTAAAATTAAATAGAAGAAAACTAGCAATTTAATTTTCTTTCCCCGGCAACGGCGCCAAAATTTGTAAAGCTTGTCGAGAGCTACAAATTTAACCACTACTTTGGTTGTTAAATAATTGTTATAGCATAGGGAAGTAGGGATCGATCCACGAGGAAAGATTGTTTTAAAAAGGCTAGCTTAATCCTAAATGATTTTACTAATCCAATTTATTAAATCTAAACTTAATAATTCTAAAATAATAAAAATATAATGAATAAAAATCTAGAAAAGTACCCAATGATGTTGCTAAATATTCTGAATCATATTCTGGAAATAAAACAGTAAAAAGATTTCCTAAATAATCTGAAAAAATAAAATCAGAATAGTAACTGAAATTCTAATTAAAAATGAAAACAGCAAAGAATAATCAGAAAATAAATATTAAAAATTGCAAAAAGTAACCTAAAATATTATTCTTCAGGTATATAATCTTATAACTCCTCAATTGTATCCAAATAAATTTAGAAAAATCAAATCAGAAAATTACCACAGAATATCAATGCAGAATATTAAATATGAAATTAGAAATAAAATAATCTGCATAAATATAAATGCGAAAATAATTAAGAAAATTACCCTAATTCTAGGAAATAATTTTCTGGACTTAACAATACCTAATAATCATGAATTAAAAATCGAAATTTTCAGAATTAATAACCTAAAAACCTGCACTTATCAATTTCACAAAATAATTCTGAATAATTATCAAATAATTTCAAAAAATTACTAAATTGAATATGAGAATACTAGGACACTACATAAACCCTAGGAATTAATAAAAATCGAAAAATAACAAAAATAACTATTTTTAGTCTAAGTTCTAACAAACCGGTAATTAAATACTAAAACTGAATATAAATCAATCTAAAATTATAACCACTCTAAAAATCAAATTATAAGCTATCTAAAATTACCTAGACACTCCTAAAAGACTATACTTTTGGGGGGTCGATTGAAATTATATTGAAGCTAATAATAATAGAACAAAAAATTAACAAACTAATCAAATTAACTCTAAGCAATAAATAATAATCGAAAGTTATCAAATTTATGAAGGATACTTAGTATAATCTCAATCCACCATGCAAATTAATATTTGTCATTAACACACAAGTTAATTTCATTCATGAGTTAAACTGTAGAAGATATCCACCTGCGGTTCTTCCCCGTTTTTCCTTAGATTTTAGTTTACTTAGGTCCAACCCTAATATAAACCCTACTAATTTGATAATCTTTACACCAGCACAAAAATTTAACCAGATTAGAGCATTAAGAATTAGAAAAACATCATTTAACACTTTGTAACCAATTTGCCAGCAAATCGATTTAACAAAGATCTAAAACGATTACCTAATTAAAAGAGATGGGTTTGAGCCATCCATGATTAATTAGGGTGATACCTAGGCCTAAAAGACTATAACTTTTACTTATTATAGTCTTCTAAACTATCAATCAAAATTGTATTTAATCAACTAGCATGCATTCTAATCGATTGAACACAAATTTCATAAACGATAAACACTAATCGCTAAAGAATCATGAATATAAATCAACTAGGTATTAAAGCATAAAACTTGTTTCAAAATAGTAATTTTAGCATGGCTTCAAGAAGATTATACTAAGCACAAAAAATTACTCACTCATATTAAAAATAAAATCACAATTAACCAAAGGTTTCATGTTTGATAATATAAAGGGTTCAACCCAATTAAACAAAATAAAAATAACAAATTAAAACAAAAAACTTAATAATATAGCAACATGAAGGTGTGGCGGTGGGATGATGATTGTGTTTGGAGAAGAAGGCCGTGCCTATGAGGAAGGGTTGAGGCGTGATGGGTGAGTGATGGGAGGATGATGATGGTGATCACGGTGATGTGGTGATGATGGAGAGGGTGGATTGCCGTGGCTTCCTGTGTTGGGCGTGGAGATGGAGGGTGGGTTATGGGGTTTAGCCGTGGGTTTTATACGTGAGTTGGAGGAGATGGTGATGATTTATGATGGAGTATGGTGATGGAGAAAGATGGGGATGGCGTGGGGGTGTGTATGTGTGGGGAGGAGAGATGAATATATAATGAGTATGGTGAGGCTAGGGTTAGTGTCTTAGGGTTTTCTTCTCCTTTCTTCTTTAGGTTTCTTCTTCCTCAAGACTTCTAGCTTTTCACCACTCTTGAAACCCTAGCCCAATATAATAATTATGAAAATAATATTTTCCATAATTATTATTTTTTTGGACCGTCTTTTAGGCAAGTGTGTAAAACCCGAGCTTTTACGTCCCTTGTTCTCCTTTTTATTAAATTGATACTAACCCTGAAAAATATATAAAACAAAACAAATTAAACGAAATAATATATATAATATACTCGAAATAATTATAAAAATAATGCATGATTTATGACTTAACACTTGCTACAACCTGTTGAAACCCATCTGCAGTTGTTTCCTTCCCCACTACATTCTCTCTCCTTCCTCCAAAAAATAACAAATAATAAAAAAAATATTCCTCAGTTGCCAATTTGCCATTCGCCATTGCTATGTCTTGATTGCACACAAGAAAGTCATAGCAAGTGGGAGGAAGAAGAACAAAAACAAGAGAGGAAGAGAAAATTGCAATTTACTTGCTTTGCAACAAAATTGATGAAGGCCATTGTTTAACTTCTTCCTTAATTTAAATGGTTCAAATTTACACAAATTGTCAAATTTGATGCCAATGGTGGAGAATTGGAGATGAACACCAAGCAAATAATAGGGTTAAAAGTGAAGATGAAAAGCAAGAAGCGGAGATAGAGGCAATGGCAGACTTGGGTCACGGACTCACGAATTTCGGCTGCTCTCTTCCCTCGAACTTCCTTACTCTGCCGCTCGCCGACGTTGTAGGCTATATGCTCCTTTTAATTGCCTTCTTGATTAGAACATAGAGGTTAACACTACCACCGACGTCAGTGTTGTCTTTGGCGGCAAACTAGTGATGCAGTGGCGGCCAAATGGTCCAGTCTCTTCATCGCTGGAGGAATCGGTGGCTTAGGGGTCAATGACGGAGATCCGGACCACCCGGGTGTGGAGTTTCCGGCATGAGATGTCCGCGACTGTGGGACTGTGCGTTGGAATTGGGGGAGGGGAGTTGGTGTTGTTTTTTGTTAACATATTCTAACGATCACATATCACCACATCTAATGTTCCAGATTAATTTGAACCAGATCAATGGCTCATATTTCTCAATTCCCTTAGTTGAAAAAAATATTCAATCATGGTAGAATTTTGTTTTATATATATAGAGAGAGAGAAAAAAACTAGACAATAAATTTAAGGAACTTCAGTCTTCAATTAGTTGACAAAGTGAGAGACTAACAGTTGTTATTCTCTCGAAATATGAACGCGAGGCATAATCTAGGGATCTAAAGGAGCTCTCAAGTGACTATGTTCTTCCATCCCTAAACATTTATGCTCAAGTCACCTTTAAGTTTTTTACTTTACTACATATCCTACAACCATTAGTAATGGGCCACTTACATCCCCCCCCCCCCCCCACCAAAGTTATCCCCAAAAAATAAAAAAATAGGTGGTGGAGTGATAGGGCATACACACGGATTCGACATAAAGCCTGTTAAACTATGAAGTTAGCTTAACGAAGGTTATAGAGCACTTAATTATAGCAGTAATTCTAAGGTATATACCTATATACGATACTTAGATATATGTCTATATAAGAGGTATTATATAATTGGGTCAAACTCCTATTTTATTTCCTTCAATCCAATAAGCGTTTTTGTAATTCTCCAACTCAACCAACTAGAAAAGAATACATTGCAACGAAAAAAGATACACTATGAACAAGAAAAGATATACACTATAGATAAGAAAAGATACATTGTAAAAAACAAAGGGTACACTGCAAAGAAATGGTACACTGTAGAACAGAAAAGATATATTACTGCAAAAACAAAAAAAAAACGATACACTACAACATATCGAGCGCGTATCCACTACACGACTTCAGGATGTGTACCATACTAGATACATATGTTTGTATCTAAGAATTTTCCTAATTACAATACTTTGGCGACACAAGGGTGCAAATATAACTTAATTTTTGATTGGAAAAAATTTATCGAGCCAACCTCTTCATGGTCAATAGAGAAAGAAATTCTTGGAGTAGAGACCAAGGCCCAAGTGATTTTTTTGTTTGTTTGCGATTTCTTTGGTGTTTCTTGTAATTGTGCTCGAGCCACTAGTTGATGGTGGATTTGTTAGAGTATTTTGTTGAGAGTTTAGTCTATGTTAGTATCTAGTATTAAGCTAGATTGTAGTTTTGTTTTAGGTTCATTGGTGTTTTAGGAGTATAGATTTTTTTTTAAGGTGTAGAAATTGTGTTGTATGCCCTAGATGACCTCTAAATTTTTACTTGAATTTCCTGATTATTAATGATCGGGGAAAAAAATAGAAGGTTTCTACTACTGTAATCTATGCTTTGGGGAATCATTCATTAAATGAAAAAAATATTTGAAATTTGTATCAAGACTTTTAGATTGTTTTTAGATAGAACATTCATAAAAATTAGTTGAGTTCCAAATTTCAGAAAATCTGGGGAAAAAAAAAATTTACCATATCTCTGAGCCTTCCCTGAGGCGCTACAGAGACAGAATGCTGTATACTGCTACATGTAGCTGCAAGCAGGCTAAGTCAAATGCATAAAGTTTTTTTTAAAAAAAGCATATAATTCGGGGTGCCTGCTTTTCCTACCTTGTCAGAGAACCATTAAAAAGATATTCTGTCACGCCAAAAGTTATACCCTCCATTTTTCTTGTAAAAAAAGGGAATTACCACATGGAATTCAGTGAGCAGTGATCCTTGTAGGCTGATAAGGTTATAAGGTATCACTACTCCCTACTCTGTGGCCTGTAGGCGTTTAAATTTACTCGAGTTAAATGTATCATTGGTTTACTATTGCACAATGCATCTCATCTCATGTTCCAGGTCAGCAGTAGTGCCTGACTCTATGAGCATTTGTCACTAATTTTAGACTACGGTTCTACTTTTAGTAAACTAGTTTGGGCCCGTACTTTGCACGGAGTATATTCAAATAGACATTCTGTAGACATGTTATCGAAATAATAAACAAATAGTTATGGTAGACATGATTAATATTATAATTTAGAGGAGATAATGGAAAAATTCAATAAAAAAGTTAAATATACAGCAACTTTGTGCATAACTAATTGGATTAATAATTAAAAAGTATATGATTGTGACAAAAGTCTATATAAGTATGATGGAGATAGTAGATAGTGAATTTGTCACAAACCACGCTAACACCTTGTTCTTTTCGTTGGAAAATCAACCCAACCCACACTCACCCACTCTTTCCCCCCCCTTCCCACTCATTCGCACACTTTAAAAAAAGTATCACTCCTTCCTACATTCACCTACTCCTACCCACACCTACATAAAATAATCATTTCTCATATTTTGAAAATTTTTACAATTTACGTAATTGTGTGTATGAATAATCTGAAAGCAATTATGAGCAGTTTTAATTTTTCAGATGTCATGAAACAGTTTTTTTTTTTTTTTTGTTTTTCATTATTTTTATAATTTTTCATTATTTTTTTATTTTTTTTTTTATTTTTTTTTATTTTTTTATTTTTCATTTCTATTTTGTATTTTGTATTTTGTATTTTTTTAGTTTTTTGTATTTATTTTTATTTTTGTTTTCTTTTTTTATTATTTAATTTATTTTTTTATTATTTTTTTATCATTAAAATTTTAAATTTTAAATATTTTGCATTAATTTTATTTTTATTTATTTATTTTTCAATTTTTTGTATTTATTTTTTAATTTTTAATTTTTATGTATTTATTTAATTTTTATTTTTCATTTTTTTATTCCAGAAAAACAACCAACTAAAAATTCCCAAAAAAATAAAAAAAATAAATACAAAAAAATAAAAAATAATAAAATAAAAAATAAATACAAAAAAAATTAAAACTGAAAAAATTAAAAAAATTTAATAAAAATTGAAATTAAAACAATTAAAAAATTACCAAAATTACAAAATAAAATTTAAAAATTTAAAAATCTTAAAAATATAAAAAAATAAAAAATAAAAAATAAAAATAAAAAATTAAGAAATTTAGAAATTAAAAATATAAAATGAAATAATAAAACTATGAAAATAAAAAAAAATAAAATAAAAAAGAATGAAAAAAAATAAAAAATTTCATAATCATTAATTACTATCACAATAAAATTATTATATTAGAAAACAAAAAATTATTAATAACCAATATTTCAACTTCATTCAACTACATTCAGCTGTCACCCACACTCAGTCACTCACCCACTTCTTCCCACACTTAAAAAAAAATACCACACCCACTCACTCCTTCCCCCCTTTTCCCACACTCACTCATTCCACACTCTTCATTTCCCACTGAAAAGAACAGGGCATAAATTGGGTGATGATAAGTCAATCTATGATGCCAATGATGAAAAATCTACCTTCTCCTCTTGTTGTTGAGCAAAAATTTATGAAGTGGCTAATTGTCTAGTAAATTTAGGTATAAACTATTTTGAAGTCAGTTTAGTTTCAGTTTTACATGTAACAGCAATAAAATTTGTCTTTCAACGAAAATAATTTGAACATTATATTTATGCTAATACATAACTTTTTTGGCTATTTAAAATGGCCAATTAGGGGACGCTAATATAATTAAGTGTTCATACTTTGTACATTTGGCTTTCATGTCAACTGAATAGTTTCATGGGTTTTGATATAAACTTCCCATGCCCTTATGTTGTCTTGCAAGAGATGGGTTGAATTCAGATTTGTGGGTTGAGATATTTCTTAGTTTGAAGTATTATGGTAATTTGGGGTATTTTATTCTAAACGGTAAAATATTAATTATAATTTTAGGTGTTTTATGAAGAGAATTTGATTATTGGATTTATATGGTTTAAAAGAAAACGAAAGTGATTTCAATTTTTCTTGTGCGTTAAATAAATTATATTTTGGTCAATTTATTTGAAATGTCAAAAAATTAATTATACATTTAAGATTTAAATGAATTAAATTTAATTGTAAGATATGTATGCTTTGAAACAAAAAGAAAAATAGTTCATTTATTTCCTTCTGTTAAATAGACCATATTAAATGTGAAATAAATTTAGTTTTACGGGCCTAATATGATGATTGTGTTTTATTTTTAATTTTTTTTTTATATTTCACATTCAACCCTTGCAATATGTTATATCATGCTTACAATATGTAATTTTTCAGCACAACCCTTACATCTATATGATCATAATTAATATTGACTATGTTATCAAATTCAAAGAGAAAGATAACAACGACGATAACTACAATGACGACAACAACAATAGTAAGAATGGAAATAATCATGGAAATCATATTTATATTTATATTATCTCTAATAATACATGCTCAAATATATATTTGTATCGAAAAAGACAAAATAATAACAATAATCATGGAAATAAAAAATGTTTATTATTTCTATATAAATTTGTATATTATATTATGTGATAATAATAAGGTGTCACCTAAGGTTTTACGGCTTGTTCGGTAATTATAATTCGGTTTCCTTAAGTTAAAACTTCTAAAACATGAACTTATTCTATAATAATGAAATAATAAACACTTTTATATCCATTATACTCCCTTAATCTCTCTTAATTAGATGATCATAATTAATATTGACCATGTTATCAAATTCAAGGAGAAGGATAAAATCGCCGACAACGACAATGACGACAATAACAACAATAATAATCATGGAAATAATCATGGAAATCATATTTATTTTTCTATTATCTCTAATAATACATGCTCAAATTTATATTTGTATCAAAAAATACAAAATATTAATAATAATAATAATAATGGAAATAAAAAATATTTATTGTTTCTTTATAATTGTGTCTATTATATTATGTGTTAATATTAAGGTGTCATATAAGGTTTTATGACTTGTTCAGTAATTATAATTTCGTTTCATTAAGTTAAAACTTCTAAATTATTAATGTATTTTATAATAATGAACTAATAAAATTTTTTATATCTCTTATAATCTCTTAATCTCTCTTTGATAATTTGATGATCATTATTAATATTGACTATGTTATCAAATTCAAACGGAAAGATGACAACAACGACAACGATAATGACGACAACAACAACAATAGTAATAATAGAAATAATCATGAAAATCGTATTTATTATTCTGTTATCTCTAATAGCACATGCTCAAATTTATATTTGTATTGAAAAATACAAAATATTAATAATAATAATAGCGAAAATTAAAAACATTTTGGTCCGTAAGAGCCACAATGGGCAATACAATATAATGGGGGATGAGGGAATCGAACCTGAGACCTAATGTGTCTAGTAAATAATACAATACAATGAGGGAGGGGAGAATCGAACCTGAGACCTAATGTGGTTAGTAAAAATAAATCAAAGGGCTAAGATTGTTTAAGATTTTGATCTAACGGTTGTGAAGCAACATATACCCTAAATTTACTCTCATGTTAGCATTTTCCATTTCCTCAACACTCAGCCCCTTACACATTCTAGCATTTATAATATAAAGATTTGCATACATATAAGACTTTCTCATAATATGAGTTCCTATTGTGGATAATAGTAAAATCAAAGGTTTTTTTTTTTTAAAGAAATGCATTTTAGGGGCACAATTTGAATTTCAATATAACATATCTAAATCTTTTTCCTTTATAAGAGGCTCCCCTTTTCATGATAACTTTCTATCTAAAATAGTATTTTATAAGTTAATCAAAGCTCTAATATTAATTAGAAATTATATGTTTGATAACCTATATGTGGGATTTATTTTCCATTTAATTTATGTCCAATTCTTTTCAATTATTTTTGTCGACTTCATTTGAACTAGATTTTACCTAAACTTGCTTTTTTTTTAAAAAAAAAAACTAAACTCATCTTAGCTCATTGAACCAAATTGAACTTATCTAAACATAACTTTGTTGAACTTAACAAAGTAGTAGCAGTAATTAGTAGTAACCATAGCAAATAGTAGCAGTGTATTTCAAAATCATAGTTATTATTACCATTATATTATTAATATGGTTGTCGTTCCCACAAAACACTTGATTTATGCTCAATTCTTTTCAACTAATTTTTGTTGAACTTTTATGGCTTTAATTAAAACTGCACAAATGACAATTATAACACATTTAATATCATCTAATGATATATTCACTGTCAGCTAAATTTTTAATTATATAATTAGTATTTCTTTATCATGTGATGTATGAAAAGTCTCAAGAATTTTTTTAACTGCAGCAATTATCATGAGTATTTAATTGAATATTATGTTTTTTTAGAAAGAAAATCTTCTATGCTTGATACGTGCTTATTTGTGGGAAGCAACATTATTTCTATTTTCCAATTTTTGAAATGATAGTAATTTGAAGGACTAACATTCGTTTTTAAAAAAAAAAAAAAA
>JACYFF010031954.1:70983887-71007299 GCA_017589665.1 Selenicereus undatus | reverse complement strand
ATATATATAGATATATATATATATATATATATATATATATATAAAATTGAGTGCGAATGACGTGGTGTTGACATTTGTTTGTTAGCATTTAAGGTTTTATTAATAGGTTGAGGAATTAATACATGATGAAGCTAATGTGATAAACTATGTAGATTAAATAGGTTTTAGTAATGCTAAATTATGCTTTGCAATATAACGCAACAATTAATAGATTTAACAATTAATACATGAAGCTAATATGATAAAGTCTGTAGATTAATATTAAAGATAATATTCTCACTATAATTCTAAAACAACTCATGCGTAACACGGGTTTAAAATCTAGTAGTCTACTAAGAGTTGGTATTGGCTAGAATATCTGGGGTTAAGCGTGCTTGAAATAAATATATTATATCATTGAATTTTTAAAGATTTAGAAATAAGGCGTGAATTCACAAAAATTCCTTCTCCTTTTAGTAACAAGAAGATTAACAACCATAACCACAACGACAGGGACAAAAATAACAACAATAATACAGATCTTCTCAATTCATCCCCTACCTTTCCCCCCTCCAAAAAAACCCTATTTCCAACACAGTAGTGGGCCAATTAGCCACCAACGAGCCTAGTTCTGAACTCACTTAGAAGCTTGTCCACTACAATATATGATGGCAGCACATGTCGAAGAGGATTAGACAGGGATGGTGAAGAGACAAGAGACGGGAGGGTGGATTAGAGAAGGAATGCTACGAGGTGGTCGGTGGATGACCGAGGGCTTGTTGAGGTCTGCTCAACAGCTAGTTGCTCCAGTGGACTAGTGATTTTGTTTCATTGGTAGGAGTAGGAGTGCATTTTTTTTTTTTTTGGTGCGAAGTTGGTATGACATTATAGTCTGAATTCGATGCAAGTATAATCTAATTTGAGGCAAAATTTTCCAATTCAAATCAAATAGAAAATTCAATTTGAATTCTATAAAAATAATTCGAATTTGAGTTTGAACTGGTCAGATTTGGAGGAGGGTCCATCTGATCCGATTAATCCAATCTGATATCTTTTTTTTAATAATTTCCCCTTTTTTAAGATAGAAAAATCCTAATAACATAACCCTAAAGAAATCTGCATAATGTTCATACTCGATGTACAAGGCACTCTTCTTTATTAATGATGAACCTCTATTTTGACCTCATTTTAGCCCTTATTTGATTCCCTTTTCCCACTAGTTTTATGTTGGATCTTGATAAGAGAGGGTCAAATTTGTCTTCTTTGGTCCATATTATGCTTTATAAATGGTTTTTCTTATTTTCAAGAGTTCTTGCCAAGAAGATAGAAAATCACTAGTTTTGATGGAAAAAAGGCCATGTGGACGTAGTTTGAGGAAGAAAAGAGGCCCTATGAAGTTTCGAATGCTAGAAAAGCATGTATAAAAAGCCAAAAAGAGTACACAATTGTCCTTACACAACGGCACAACCATGCAATAAACTTGTAGATTTCAACCCTGATTTCGAAGCTGTGCACGAGCAGTGCACAACCGTGCATCTTGCCAGTGCGTGGGGTGCATGGGGCGCCCGTTCGTCAAAGCACGATCGTGCGTCTTCTCAATTTTTGCATTATTTAAGCAGATTTTGGACTTTATTTGAGACATCTCTTAAACTGTCTTGGGGACTTCTCCTTCTCCCATTTTTAGGGTTTCTATTATCCACCAAAATCCTATTAGGGGGAGAATAACTTAGGCTAGATTGGTGTATACGATATACTAGATTGTGGTTTTTGTTATTCAAGGTTCCTATTCTCTTTCTCCCTTTAATTTCATACTTTTCAATTTGTTAGCTATTTCTAAGGATCATTTTTATGCTTGTATTTTTATGTTTATTATTTGTAATTGAACTTGTGTTCTTGTTTATGCATGGTTAGCCTTTGAGATGGGTAATTAATCTTGATTAAGACTTAACCTACCTTGTTTAGGCTTGGATTTAGAATTTTCTCTTACACCCACCAAGTGTTCGATGAAATACTTGAGAGAGTTTTCATCTGTGTTTTGAGGTAATTGGCTTGTTCTAAAAGAGGAGGTTGATGGTCTAGTGTGGGTAGAGAGAATAGTTACCATTTGGACATGAAAATAGTCTAAATCCTTACTAGATCTAGGGTTGCTAATCTTGTAGTTTAATCGAACTAACCCCATAAAAATAGATAGTTAGAGCAATTAAACTAGCCTTCGACCCTTGAAAGAGGGCTTGGAGTTTTGAAGGTGCAATCGATCATCTTTGGATGCTAGCATAACTTGGAAAGGTTAGAGTTTGACTTGATTAGCTAGTTAATCTTAGGTTAATTATAATTGAAGTCCTTTTCGTTTCACTTAATAGTTTAGTTTCTCTTCCCATCACTTTCCATTTTGCCTAGATTGTGACGCTTTAGTTAGTTTTAGTACTTGAAAACACAACTCCCTGGGGATATGATCCATACTTACTAGTTTCTAGCTACAGTTATATCGTGAACTTGCCATAATATTTCTCAACAAGTTTTTGGATTTGTTGCCGGGGAGTTGTCATTTTTCATTGTTGAAGCTTACTTGAGCATTTGAGACTAGAATTTTAATTTGAAAAAAAAATTCAAAAACTAAAAATTTGAAATAAAGAATGCCTATTTTCCATTTTCCTTAATTTAAGCTCAATATGTGTCTTTCTTGTATGAAAAATGGGAAATATGTGAAGTTATGCTTGACGATATAACCCATGAGACCCAAGCTACCTTGGAGTTCATGAGTGGTGGTCTTTGAGCTCTTAATGTTGATGCGATGTGGGATTTCTTTTGCTCTTTGGCGTGGCATCAATGGCGATATGAAGATGCTAGTGAGTCTTTGTGCCCTTCTCCCAATCCCTACGATTTGCACGCTCAATCTCTATGTGTCGATCAATTTAGGGATTATTATCATCATCATCCTCATTATGCTAATGTTGTATACTCTAATTGCGAATCTTTTGATCATGATGTGAATTCTTGTCCTTATTATGTGATTTCTGATGAAGGTTTTGTTAGATGAAATAACATGATATGTAAGATGAATGAGTAAACTGCTAAGTTTGAAAATTGTTTGTGGGAGAATCACCTATCACATGAGACCAACCGTAGCCTACCTTCTTCTAGACTTAAGGTTAGTTTGTGTAATGATGAAGAGTCGTCCTCCTCACTAGAGTTTGATTTTGTTATTGACACAGCTTTGACTGACTTAGAGAAAGTGATTGACGCTCCCTTGACTCCATTATCGCTTGTTGGTTCATCATCACTCAGCACCCCTAAAGACATTGCTGAGGGTATGTTGACCTTACTTATTTCTTCCCTCCCTTTAGTTTAGTACATGGGCTCAAGGTGGGCGGGTTTTTTAGGGAAGATGCTAGTCCTTATAATGAGGATGATTCACTTGCTTGGTCAGAAGATTGATTGAGCAATGTTTAGAGAAGACCTCTTCAGAGGAGTCATGTGGTGATAATGTAATTGTTGGTGCCTTTCCTAGCCCCATGTCCATGGATCCCATTCTTGTTAAGGTCCTTGACTTTGTCTCCATCCCATCTCCTTTATTCCATTCCATCCCCCTCATATGCGTGTATTAGATGCATCCCTAGGTTATTTTAGGAGGTATGTTCCCTTCAGTGACCCTTATTGTGCAAACCTCGAGGACATGCCTAGCAAAATAAGGTGGACCCCTTTCTTTGATCATTCTTTCCTTTTTTCCATGGCATCTGATAAGTTTAAGAGGGTGCTAATTATTTGTGTTGTATTTTTATTAGTGTTCTCATACTAACACTATTATAAGATGCACGCACAAACACATGATAAGTTTTGGAGGACTTTGATAGCGTCTAAGCTAGAGAATCAAGTCTTGAGTGATACGGACGAGTGGCTGGTGCTCCTCTTGCCTCCCATAGCGCCATCTTGTGTACCTGACACCTAACCTTATAAATTCATTCCTTCTTTTCTCTTCATTTCCTTGTTATTTTGTAGAAACATTTTCCCTTTTTCAATTTGTCTCTTATTTTTGTATGTTTATTATTGTGGGTTTATTTTAATGTATATATGTTTTTTGTTAGTGTGATAACTATTTGGCTCCCAATGAGGACATTGTGAGATCTAGGTGTGGGGGAGGAGAAGCTATGCTTCAAACTTAAAAAAAAGCAAAAATAATTTTCTTAAAAAAATATTGTTAGCGGTTTTGAGAGCTTTGTACTATCTTGATTGACTTTGATCCCTTATACCTTGACTATTAGCTTTATATAAGGATGATGTGCGTGATAGATATTCGTCTTGAGAGTGTCATTTTAGGCCTTAATTCTAACTCCATTAGTTCACTATAGTTGCACAATCTAGTCCTTATTTACACTTCATCATTATCTTAGGGGCTTAGTCTTCCATGATTGACTCTCCCACTTTTGTATGTACATAACTACTTTTGTTTTCACTTTCACGAGAAAAAAATCAAAAGAAAATGCAAAAAAGGGTATTCGAGTTGGAAATTGCAAGTATCCCTTTGAGACATGTATTACTGAGTGCCACCCTTTGAGGCAATAGTGTTACGGGAAAATCTTACTTTCTAAGTTGGTATGTCAATAATATAGCTTGCGTAAATATATCTTCTGCAAACTCTCACAAGACCTCACTCATCTACTTGGAGGAACCAAGGGGTTTAAAGGACTTGTTGCACACGCTAAATACAATCATGTTCCTATGAAAGTGAGTTAGCTCCTTAGGTTAGCTTTTCTCTATTTTGCTCGAGGATGAGCAAAAGCTAGGTGTGAGGGAGTTGATAAACCTCTATTTTGGTCTTATTTTAGTCCCTATTTGATCCCCTTTTCCCACGAGTTTTATGTTAGATCTTGACGAGAAAGGGTCAAATTTGTTTTCTTTGGTCCATATTATGCTTTATAAGTGGTTGTTTCTTATTTTCAAGAGTTCTTCCTAAGAAGATGAGAAAAACTAGTTTTGATGGAAAAGAAGGCCATGGGGTATTTTGAGGAGAAAAAGTGGTCGTATGAAGTTTTGAGAGCTAGAAAAACAAGTCTGAAGGGCCAAAAACAGTACATGGTTGGTCGTGCACAATGGCACAACTGTCTAAAAAACCTACAGATTTCAGTCCTAATTCTCGAAGTTGAGCACGGGTAGTACATTACCATGCATCTTGCCAGTGCATGGGGTGTACAAGCACCTATAACGTCGAAGCACGGTCGTGCATCCTCCCAGTTTTTGCGTTATTTAAATAGATTTCAGACTTTATTTGTGGCATCTCTTAGACTATTTTGGGGAGTTTTCCTTCAACCATTTTTAGGGTTTCCATTAGCCAACAAAATCCTATTAGGAGGATAATAACTTAGGCTAGATTAATGTATGCCACGTACAAGATTGTGAATTTTGTTATTCAAGACTAAGTTCTTCTCTTTCTCTCTTTAATTTCATGCTTTTCAATTTGTTTGCTATTTCAAATGTTCATTTTTATGCATGTGCTTTTATGTTTATTATTTGTAATTAAAGTTATGTTCTTGGTTATGATTTGCCATTGAGATGGGTAATTGATCTTGATTAAGCCTTAACCTATCTTGTTATGCTTGGATTTAGAGTTTCCTCTCACGCCCAGCAAGTGTTCAATGAAATGCTGAAGATAGTTTTCATCCGTGTTTTTGGGTAATTGACTAGTGCTGAAGGTGATGTTGATTGTCTAGTGTAGGTAGAGAGGATAGTTAGCGTTTGGACATGAAAATAATCTAAATCCTAACTAAATCTAGGATTGCTACTCTTGTAGTTTAATTGAATTAATCCCATGAAACTAGGTGGTTAGAACAATTAAACTAGCCTTTGACCCTTGAAAGAGGACTTGAGGGAGTTTTGATGGTGCCATCGATCATCTTTGAATGCTAGCATAACTTGAAAATGTTAGGGTTTGACTTGATTAGTTAGTTAATTTTAGGTCTAAGAATAATCGAAGTCCTTTTTATTTGCCTTAATAGTTTAGTCCCTCTTCCTATCCACCTTTTATTCTACCTAGATTGAGATGCTTTAGTTAGCTTAGGTACTTAAAAACACAACTTGCTGTGGATACGACCCGTACTTATCGATTTCTAACTATAGTTACCGCGTACATTTGTGGTAATTTTTCTCAATAGTTGACTAATTTCCTCTTTCCAAGGTATATTCCAGAGACCAAATAGATCCTTGATAACTTTTTGATCAGCATAGTAATTATTCTTGAGGGGGAGGGATGGGAAAAGGGGGACTAATCTGTGCCAGTTTAAGTTCTCTACCAGACTTGCTCTTTGTTATTTAATTGTTTGTAGATTAAGCTAATTAATTGCTGATGGACTGATGCTGTTGTCTTTACACATAATCATCTGATTAGTTTAAACATAAATATTTGCAAGGCTTGCTTTTGACAAAGCCGTGGCATGATTACCAACCCCCCCCCCCCCCCCAAAAAAAGCAAAGCAATGCACACCCACATCACTATTCCTCTCTTGTCTCCAAAACATAAAATTTTCAAGTGGGCAACAAGAGGGAAAGCTACGGTTAAAAAATTATAAAAAAAAAAAGATAGGTTAAAAAAAAAAAGAGGAAGCAGCAAAAAGCCTCCCCTCTCTCACAACCCCACCTTTCACCGAAAAGTGTCAACACAGCTTCATTTTCTTGACTTCACCTTAATCAAATAATTATAAACACCCCCCACCCCCTCTCTTCTCAGACAGACTCACACCAAAAAAACAACGCATTTAGCCCTGCATGAGTTCATCTGACATTTACCTCACGTCACACACTACACACACAACCTAGAGAGAGAAAGTGAGGTTCTTGGAAACTGACTTAATTAGACCGGCTGTCAAAGACATATACTTGGTCTGAGATTTGTTGCTAATTAAGGGTAAGTCTGCAGTTGCAGGATATACAGTTTAGGCAGAATAAGATGGGCGTGGTGACTATGGACTTGAAGCCCACCATTTCTGGGAAGAGACCATTTCGACCAATCTCGAGCTCCAGTTCAAGGCACGCTACGGAATGGTAATTAACTCTCCCTTTCGCCCCCTAACGTTCGAATTCTTTGCTATACATTGGCACAAAAAAGGTAGGTACAGATATATTGATATATGTGTGGACTGTGCTTTTTCTTGGCTTTAATTCCCAAGTTTTGTGTAACCCAATTGTACTTCGATTAAAAGAAAAATGTGTATCCTGATCTTCCCAAGTCCCATTGTGAGGGAATCATACTTGGGTGTTTGTTGTTTTGAAAGAGCAGAGAATTGACTTATGGGTGAGATTACATACATCTGATAAGCTACGCGTGTGGCATTAGGATAATGTTATTGATTGTACAGTATGATCATGTATGTTGGGATTTAGCTATCATTTTTTCACGTACATTAGTTCTCTGTGAATCTGCTCATTTGACTTTTTTATGTGACAGAAGTTATAGTGAGAACAGAGTCAGCCACACAGAAAGAGATGAACTTTTTTTTTCCCTTCGTCTGTGTGTGTGCGTGTTGGCCGGTTGGGGGAGGGGGTGTTGTGTAAAACAGGGCCAGATTTAATTATGAAAACCTGGTTTGAATTTGAGGTGGGTCCTATGAAAGAACTGAATCGCAGTCACTGGCCGGAAAACCTGAGTATGGAAGTGTGAAACTCAAAAACATTTTGGGAACGGGAAGTTGTCAAGAAAGTATGCCCTTTTTTGTGATAAGAATCCCCCCTCATTTATGCCAATTATGCAATCACATATCAAATACTAGCACACATTGCAAACCGGGCCTTTTCTTTTCTCACTTTTTTTTTTATACACTGATTAAAAGAGAACCATCAAACTGGGAACCCCAAAAAAAAAAAAAAAGGTTCTTCACTTCTTAGTTTTTTACATGGGACCAAAGGTCACAGAAAGAGTACTCAACTAAATTGTTGGTATGGATCCCGAAGAGATTACCAGCTAAGCTATCTGACATCGAGAAACACACATCTTCTTCAAGAATCGTCCACTAATTTTGATAATGTTAAGATGGCTATCTTTATTGTCACACTGAAATTGTCCATGCATGACAACACCAAGTTTCAAGATAAACCATATATGAGGTTGCATTCGCCCCGCCATCGATCAAATAAACCATAACAGCCAAAGTTACAATCCTCGGAAGCACCAAATTGTGAGCAAGATAGCTCCTTCACCTTGGCTTGATCCTAGAACTTACTGAAAATGACTGCACCACTATGGTTGAATGGACCAGTTCTTGTCCTTCCACAACCTGCATAAACTATACTGTAAAATTGACATTATTAGGTCCTTGATCAATTATTGGTTTGCCCACATTATATCTTTTTCCAAGGAGCAAAACGATTAGGAATAAATTGTACGAAGTGTTGACTTCAAAAGAATTTGTTATCTTTTATCCTCACACACTTATAGACAAAACCAGAGTCATAAATCACAATCATCATATGGGAACTTTGACATCCTCCGATGTTGACCTTTAAAAAATATCACACTAGGTTTTTAAGACATCATTAATAGAAAATCATTATAGGGTGTGATGCATCATCCTGTCAGAAACGAGTAAGCGAAAGCATTCATAATTTGTGTAGGAAAAAATGCGGATTAATTATGTATATGGACCTTTGTATTTTGGATTCAACCAATCTGAAACTAGATTGTTCTGATTTTGCATCTTTCAGGCCAATCTCTGATGTTTCCAGTGATCTCACCATTGAAGTAGGATCTTCCAGCTTTGCGCTTCACAAAGTAAGTAACTTCTCTTGGTGATGATGTTAAAATTTGTTTATGCTTATGTAGACTTTCAGCATGGGCCTTTATCCCTGATTAGTTTTCACTAGTTCTGAGCAAATGACAAAATATTTAGGTTGCATTGAGCTTGCGTCTAGTCATTTCTGGTTCAGTCATTTTTGGTTTTGGGTATGTTCTTGGTACCACCATTTTGTAGAGAAGACGAAATTAAAGCTGCCTGGTGAAACTCTGGTCAGATCAATTCTGGGTTTGGGTCACAATTTACTGAATTTAGGTTGCCTTGATATAGATACGAGACAGTTTGTTGGATGTAAGCTGAAGTTCACTCATTAAAGCATCTACTTCTTACATTTCAGCAAAATACTGCACATTTCAGCTTTACATAGGCAGAAAACTTCGTTGGATCATGACATAATATGTCCTTTTTGTTGCAGTTTCCTCTGGTTTCTCGCAGTGGAAGGATCCGGAAAGTCCTGCTTGAAGCAAAAGACTCAAAAATCAGCCGGGTTAGTCTACCTTCAATCCCTGGAGGATCTGAGGCATTCGAGTTAGCGGCCAAGTTCTGTTACGGGATAAATGTTGAGATCACTCTCTCAAATGTTGCTGTGCTACACTGCACAGCCCATTCCCTCGAAATGACTGAAGATTACGCTGAAAAGAACTTGGAAATACGAACTGAGGCATATCTCAAAGACATGGTATTCCCAAATATATCCAACTCAATATCAGTTTTGCACAAATGTGAGAGCCTCTTGCCTGTAGCAGAGGACATTAATCTAGTTAACAAACTAATCACCGCGATTGCCAACAATGCAAGTAAAGAGCAGCTCTCTTCAGGGTTATCTAAACTTGAACACAATTTTCCCACAAAGCACTTATCGAATTTGGAGCCAGAAACACCAGCAGATTGGTGGGGAAAGTCACTCACGGTTCTGAATCTTGATTTCTTCCAAAGTGTATTATTGGCAGTCAAACTGAAGGGTCTGAAGCAAGATTTGATCAGCAAGATTCTGATAAACTACTGTCATACTTCTCTTCAAGGGGTAGTAGTGAGAGACCCTCCGCTGCTTAAGGGGAATTACTTGGATTTAGAGCTGCAAAAGAAGCAAAGGGTCATTGTCGAAGCAATGGTTAGCTTGCTACCAACCCAGTCTAGGAAAAGCTCAGTGCCCATGGCATTCCTTTCAAGCTCGTTGAAAAGTGCAATTGCATGTTCGGCCTCTACATCTTGTAGATCAGATTTGGAGAGAAGGATTGGGTTGCAATTAGACCAGGCAATCCTTGAGGATATACTTATCCCGGCCAGTTCATATGGGAATGGGCATAGTCCGATGTATGACACTGATTCAGTGTTGAGGATCTTCTCAATCTTCTTGAACTTGGATGAAGATGATGATCAGAATGGTCATTTGAGGGATGAGAGTGAAATGATGTTTGACTTTGACAGCCCTGGATCACCTAAGCAAAGCTCGATTCTGAAGGTGTCAAAGTTATTGGACAATTACATTGCAGAAGTTGCACTGGATTCGAACTTGATTCCATCGAAATTCATAGCTTTGGCTGAGCTCCTGCCAGATCATGCTCGTTTAGTCTCTGATGGCCTATATAGAGCAGTCGATATCTTCCTCAAGGCAAGAGCTTTCTCCTTATTCATTCCCTCCCTCATAAAACAAATATTTCAACAGAACTTTTGAAGTCCACATGTTACCATTCAACTATATGACCCTGTATGACATGCATCTCTTTGTTAGCTTTGGCATATTAGGAAAGTAATGTCATCAGTTTAAGACTCAAAGTTAACAAAGATATGCCAAACGGGATAATCAAGGACTAATAGACACTGCATATAAAAAACTCATAAACACTATGAAACCCTCTTGCAGGTTCATCCAAACATCAAGGACTCAGAGAGATACCGGCTATGCAAAACCATCGACTGTCAAAAGCTTTCACAGGAAGCCTGTAGCCATGCAGCTCAAAATGAGCGGCTCCCAGTACAAATGGCGGTACAAGTACTATACTTCGAGCAAATCAGGCTCAGGAATGCAATGAATGGGGGGCACAACCAGTTCTTGTTTGGTTCACTACCCGGGCATTTTCCTCAAAGATCAAGCAGTGGAGCAGGAAGTGGGGCCATCTCCCCCAGGGATAACTACGCGTCTGTTAGACGGGAAAACCGGGATCTAAAGCTTGAAGTGGCTAGGATGAGGATGAGGCTAACAGACCTAGAAAAGGACCACGTTTCAATGAAACAGGAGCTGGTAAGGTCGCACCCCGCTAATAAGCTGTTTAAGTCGTTCACTAAGAAACTTAGCAAGCTCAATGCTCTCTTTCGGCTCAACAGCATCAAACCTTTAGGGTCCAGGGCTAACTCAGAGTCTCGATTCTTCTTCCAGAAACGAAGGCGCCACTCTGTCGGTTGAGATCGGTGCTGGTGTTGATTTGAAGTGTGAATATCAATGAATGTGAGTTGCATATAGTTACTTTATTAGGGTGTTGATTTTTGCCCAAGTAGTGCCCAGATTTATAGTTTTTACATTCCCTTTTTTTGGTCCTTTTTCCCTTTTTTTTTCTTTATTTGGGGGGGGGGGGGGGGGGGGGGGCGCTGTTTTCTGTGTGGATTCATTCAGAGTACCTACTCCCTGTTCCAAACGAATCCTACAAGAAATAGTGTAAGCTTAAGCATTGAATTCTGAGATGATGTCTTTGATGTCTGAAATGAGTTTTGGGGCATCTCCGCATCTGAAGTGTCATGGTTATGAACCTGAAGGATTCAAAACCCAACCTGGTTTTAATCCAGACAATATATACAATTAAAGAATTAGATTTCAAGAAGAATTCAAAATAATCGACAGTATCAAACTAGCTGAAAATCAGTATTGTCCAATAGGGAAAGTTTATCTTAAGATACCCCAATATATGCAACATTTATTTTTCAAGGCCTAAGTTTTTGTAGTAAATATTTAAGTACCTCGACATTTGCTAGCCGAACTTTTAGGTACCCTCATTTTTTAAGCCCCTAAACTTTTAAGAATTTGCATTTTAACCTCAATTGTTAAAAACTTACTTTCGAAAATTTTAAATTTGTTCATCTGTAATTTCTCTCATTTGTAGTATTCAATGTCCTCATTCATTTGGTATCAGAGCCACATGATAAAAAATAATTAAGATAATTAAGCCAATTAATTGTGTTTAATGCTTGAATCATCATCTGCTTGCCCTGGTCTGAATTATTCACACATTGTTCACTCACGGGAAGGAATTTCTTCAGTAGCACCTCAGTTAAACTATATCACTGATATAATTTTAGAATTAAAAATAAAATTAGCTAAAATTAAGACTAAAGTCAAGGAGTTTATAAAGCAATTATCTATAATTCACCTCTCTTTAGTTAACGAAGTTAGGTATAGAGAAAAATCTATTTTAAGTATTAGTACTCCATTTCAGCATAAATATCATTTTCAAAACTCAAAAAATAAAAATCTATTTCCTTAACATGATATAAAAATCCAAAAAGAGTAAAGGAAAATTCTAGTGAAAAATTAGCTGAAAAAGCAGAAAAAGAAGAAGAGGATGGAATATGAGCATTATACTCTTGAAGAATTACAAAACATGTTTTGGGAAAGAGTAGAATCCAGAAGAACTAAACAAGATCATGAGCGCAATTAGTGATAAGCATGACGTGTTATTTGATGATAATGAAGAGACTAATAATATTCAATTAGAAGAAGAAACATACAAGGAGATGAACGTTATTAAATTAGAAGATCTGAATGTGTTACCTTTAGAAGAAATTAGAAGAAAACTGGATAAAAAAAATATGACAAATGGTTGTTGAAGATGAGATTAATGAAATTGGAGAAGAACTTGAATTAGGTGAAGTAGAGACCAATCTAGTTAATAATGTTATTCCTAAATCTGAAGAGTTTGATGAACCTTCTAGAAAAAATACTCATTTTGTAAGACTTAGGTACGTCCTAGTAGGACATACAACCAATTTTTTCATTGGGTTTATCCCAAGGAAAACTATAACTTTTGAAGAAATTGACCTTACTCCCATCAGTCAAACATGATATATCTTAAACATAGATGGAGCTCGTAATAGAGAAGAAATATTTGAGCATTGAAAAAGAGGCATAAATAGTGTCTTAAACCTGAATACTACATGGATTGCTGCAAATTTCCTAAATTACATAAAACATTGTTTTTTTGGCGCTGTAACTGACTGATATGATTCATTACATGAAGACGGTAAAAATACATTAAGAATGATGAAAATACCCATTGCAATGTTCAAAAATCTATGTAAGGATATTGAAACCAAATTCATCGGAGCTAAACTTGATTCAGAAGAAAAAGCAAAAGAATAATAGAGAAAGATTAATAACATAGAATTATGGGATATGCGATATCTGAAAATTATATTGCTGAATTTAGTCAGTATATTACAAAATTGGGCATAATGAAACTAATCTTGGTATGTTCTATGACAAGTTACCATATCTAATAAATTTCATAATTAATGAAAAATATATTGCATGGCTTGAAAAAGTAGATGTTATTAATACCCTTGGGTCATGAGTCTCTTATTTAAGAAAATGGGTTAATGATCAATGTCTTGATCTCCAAAAGCAAAAGAAAATTAAGAAGCAATTCCTAACTTGTTGGGATTTACCTCACTAATGGGGAAAAGGACATGAAAGGAAAAGAAAAAGAAAATTTTATAAGAAAAAGAGCATTAATAACCAAAGGGGAGAGAAATATAGAAGAAAACATTATAACAAGCCAAACCCTAAAAAACGCAAATTTTTTAGAAAAAAAGCTTATTGTCCTGCAGGAAAAAACACTACAAATACTGGGCGTGCGGAGAAGTGGGACACTATACTGATGAGTGCAAAAATAGAAAGAATAACAAGCTTATCGAAACCCTGGGTAGTCTAGATTATGTTGATCTTAGCGAAGATGAGGCATTAGACTTAGCCCTAAATAACAATAAGGAAATTGTTGAAATCATAATGGACAATGAATATGAAGAAAGTGATTATGAAGAGACTAGCCATATGATGGATAGTGGCTCGATTAGTTTTAGTGATCTTCAAGGAGAAGAGTTTGTTGTAGATAATGATAACGAAGAAGTCAAAGGAGATTGGGTCCTTATCATAATTCAGTAAGACATGATCTACAAAAAATCTATCTTTCAATTGAAAAGAAAATATGTATGTGAGATGATGGAAGGAGATCTAGAAATCAAAGACTGTGAGTATGATGTGGGGCAATTTAATCTCATTAACTAGAAAAATATCTTAAGCATAACAAAGATAGAAAATATAGGTATATCCATGTTGGAAGTGTCCAAGTTCAAGTCACTCCATTGTAGTATTATGGCAAAGATATTGATCTTCATGATTTTCTCTGTGATATTAAGAATACCAAATTTAATAATCAAATTATCACAGGGATAAAGACTAATTTATATAATGGGTCAGTAGGATTCAACTGCCAACTAGGGTATTATGTAAGTCTAAAGGATGAATTTGCTAAAAACTTCTTATCTCTTAAGATAAAAAGAGTTGGGATGGATATGAAAAGAGGATGATACCCATTGAAGATATTTTGAAAGATTATCTACAAATTAGATAATATAATAGATTCAAAAACTAAGGTGACAATGATAAAGGTAGAAAAATTTGAAAGTCTTACCCCTATGCAAAAAATCCATATGATTAAATCCAATCCTCAACAGATAAAGATTGATAGGTCATGGATCTCTAACTTTGCCAACCCTACTAAAATCACTATATTAAATCCAATCCTCAACAGATAAAAGATTGATAGGCCATGGATCTCTAACTTTGCAAATCCTACTAAAATCAATAAGAAAAAAGTGATAAAAATTGATGAGAATGACAAAATTACCATTAAACCCCAATTAAAAGAAGCATGAGTGCAAAATCATAATGGAGAGAAGGATCTCCATAAGCTAAATAAGAGCTTAAAGAAGATGATACAATTAGCCTAACCAGTGAAATGAGCAGAATGAGTTTTGAACCCGCAAGACACAGTGTATACCGAAGTATGGCTCTAGATAGAAAGGTTATTGGGTACAAAGCAAGAACTGTTAGTGAAGCAATCTATGAAGATGAATTAGTCAAAAATATGACTAAGGAGATTTTCTATGAGGCTTCTAATACAAATCCTAATAGTATCTATATCCCAATAAAGATCTATTCAGAGGGATATAATAAATATGAATTATGCACCTCCATAGACAGTGGTTGTTTTGTATGCTTTGGAAAGAGACCATTATTTTCAGAATTTATGTGGAAAAGAACCAAAAACCCTTTACAAGTAAGGATAGCTGATAATAGCATTATGAGCCACTATGAAGCTATAAAAGGGTTATCTATAGAATTAGGGAGGAGTTCAATGCACTATACAAGTTCTATGGGCTACTGATCAACCATTTCATGATATGATTATTGGAAATAATTTTCAAAGATTATATTCTCCATGCACAAAGGCCATAAACCAATTCATATTTACAGTAAATGGTCACTCAGTTCCCATTAAAAATTAAGTAAGGCTTACACTCATCAGAAAATTGAATTTACACACAAACAGTGTGGTCAGAACGTAATGCCTACACAGCAAGATGTAGCATTTGCAATCTCATTACTTGAGTTATCTATTAAAGAGCAAATTACTGAACAACAAGAACAATTACTCAAAGAGCTCTACTCCAATAATCCTCTAAAATTTTGGGATAAAGATAAGAAATTTACTAAAATCACTTTATTAAATCTTAACAGTATTATCCAAGTCAAACAAATGGTGTATACATACCAAGATATCCAAGAATTTGATAAACAAATTAAAGAACTTCTGGATAAAGGATTAATTAAGAATAGTAATTAAAAGCCCTCACACCAGTCCCACTTTCATGGTAAGAAATCATATAGAAGAAAAGAGAGGAAAAGCAAGAATGGTAATCAGTTCCAAAAAGCTTAATGATAGTACTGTTCTTGATGGTTATTACATTCCTAACTAATAGTCCTTTTTAATAGAATTTAAGAAGTCTCTTGGTTCTCTAAAATGAATTGCAAAAGTGGATACTAGCAGATAAAAATGGATGAAGAAAGCATTCCTTTAGCCAATTTCAGTGCCCCTCAAGGACATTATGAACATATAGTAATGTCATTTGGTCTTAAAAATGTACCTCAAATATTCGAAAAAAAAGGATAATATCTTTAAAGATCTTAACCACTGTTGCCTAGTTTACATTGATGATATTCTTGTCTTTTTCAAAACCATAGAACAACACAAAAATGATGTCTTAGTTGTCACCCAAAGATGCATTGATCATGGTATTATACTTTGTAAGAACAAGTGCAGTCATGTTGAATAAGAAACTGAGTTCTTAGGCTTAGAGATAAAAGCTGGACAAATCATCTTGCAAAAGCATATTCTGGGAAAAATAGAAAATTTTTCTGAAAAGATTGAAGATAGGAAGCAGTTAGAAAGGTTCCTTGGATGCCTTACCTATGTTTTAGATTTCATTAAAGATTTAGCTAAACTGAGAAAGCCATTGCAGCAAAACCTTCAGAAAGAAGTAAGTTGGACATGGACCACTAATGATACAAAGATTGTTCAAAACTTCAAAAAGATATGTAAAAATCTTCCTGTTCTTAATTTGCCTAATAATGAAGGCAATTTAGTTCTTGAGACAAAAACAACAATACCACCACCTCCCAGTGTGTGGCCTACTTTTGCGGGGTCTGAGGAAATCCAGGTGTAGGCAACCTTACCCCTACCGGCATCACTGCCTGTAGAGAGGCTGATTCTAGGAGATCCACAAAATAGGCCTTTTATAGAATAAGGATTTTGTGAAAACAATTATGTAGGAAAAACTAAGGATGAGCAGCAGGGAATGAACTAAGAAATACAAATAAATTAGGTGATAATAACTATATAAACATAAGTACAATATAATAGAGGAAATGGTAAAGTATCGTACCTTAACAAATAGAGGTATGCAAACAAATGTCTCTTCCCAAATATATGTATTACTTGTATACAAAGTCGACCTACGAAAAGAGCACGACCAAACTTACCTTGCTGTAACTAAATGACAACTATGTGGCAATCTCTCTATGATCTAAGACCGCAATCTTATCTCTCCATAGACTCCTATCATGAGCCATCTCTCTACGATTTAGCTCTTGAGAGAGATGCCAGCAATGAGTACTAGAGTGCATGCTCAAAATCAAAGAAGTACAAAAACTTTGCAAATATTACAGTTGAAGTTTTAATAAGGCAAAATGTAACTATCCCACGATGGAAAAAGAAATCCTTGCAGTCATAAGGGAAATTGAAAAGTTCTTAATCTTTTTAGTCCCAAGACCTTTTCTTATTCGACCTAATTGCAAAGGAATACTTGGTTTTGCAAAAAAGAAGTTATCAAATATGCAAGCGCAAGCGCAACTCCTTTGTTGGTAATTATGGCTTAACCAGTTTTCTTTCTCTGTTGAACATATACAGGGATCGAAGAATTTTGTGGTGGATAGTTTAACTCGTGAATTCGCCAATGGTGTTTATCAGAGCGGAACTCCTGCTGGAAAGGAGAAAATCCATAATGAAATGCCATTATTACTAGAACGGGTTTCTCCTTCTGCTAAAGTCCTTATTGATAATTTGGAATTCCATACAAAAAAGTAGATCACATTTTAGTCTGCTATCTTCTACCTACCTAATAACACAAAGATTTTCACTTTTAGAGTTACAAGTTAATTACCTAAGATGTCCTTATGATATCTAAGAAAAAAAAATAAGTTCTCATATTCAAGAAAAATGGTTCACTGCGTGGTATGTAGCCTACATTGACTATTATCATAGTTATTTCTATGATATTTGGGAATTTTAGAGTACAACAATCTACTTTCACAATAAATTTAGGTTCGATGGTGATAGTTTCCCAACCAATTCAATCTCTCCTAATGACCTGGGAGTATTGGATTGTAGTTTACTTTTTAGAATTTCCAGATCCAAGCATTTTTCTCAAACGTAACCAAGTTCCAACAATAAATGTTCAGAAGAATCCATTGGATTCTAACATCTCCTGATGGACCAACAAAAAATCCAAATAATTGATGCTTATATGTGGAGGTGCATTATGCATTAATCGAGTATAAAAATGGAAAAGTCAAACCATCCCATTATCTTGTTTAGATTGTTGATTTCGACGATTCCTATGATCAATGACAAGAATAGTTTCCAGAATGAAGAGAATTAGTTACTGATCCAACTTTAGCAAGAGCCATCGGTTTTTACAACATTTATCATTAAAGTTGGGCATTAATTGAATAAGGAAAAACATTAATACATTGCGGAAAGACTACTTTTTCCTATGACAGTGAGTTTAAAGAATACATGAAGGTGGAGGGTGCAGTTTCAGAAGATATCTTTGACTATCTCTTTGATATTGGAGGTGAAAAGTTCTTATCAGAGAAAGGAAAGAAATATTTTCTTGAATTATTTGAGAAAATGGGATCGAGAGCATATTCAACTTGATGAAGATTTTGATGATTATCCAAATAATAATGGTCTGAAAGATATAATTGAAGATTAAGGCATGTAGAATCTCAATCATGACGACTGGTCTTATCATTATTAAAAGCTCTGAAAAGTGGTTGCTCCATTATTATACTATTTTGACATGTGTCAGGTCTATAAAATAAGGCAGTATACTATAACCATGTGAATGTACTGTAGTCATGTGAAAAATCAATGTGTACTGTAGCCAACAGGGCATCCTATGTACCCTCATCCCATCTATAAAAGTAGAAGTCGAATGCCGAGAAGGGACACAATCATTTGAGCCTTCTTGAGCAAAAGAGAAGTCATGATTTTCCATTTCTCTATGAACAAACATCTCTAATGATCTTCATAGTTTAAGTCCCTCTTAAATCTTTCCATTGTAATATTTCCACTTTCAAACTTTTAATAAAAGAAGTTTTTCAGTAGGAAACGTTATTCAATTGAACCTTATGTCTTAAATATTATAATTTCTTGATTAAAGTTCCACTATCCTTTAAAATATAAAGAACTTGATTAGTAACTACGGTCCGACGTAGAAAACGAAACGGATCTGTTCTATGCCTGATCTAAGGAAGATGTGGTGGAGATTAGCAATCTCTGTAAATGGGAAGGTAGAGGGACCAGATCAGATTCCGGTGGAAGTGTGGAAGTGTTTGGATGAAGAGGGATTAGAGTGGCCAACATAGCTTTTCAATGTTATTTTTAGGGCTGCTAAGATGCCCAGAGAATGGAGGTTTAATACAACCATCCCAATGTACAAAAAAAAGGTGATATTCAGGATTGTAATAATTGTAGGGGTATGATAGAGCAGGTTGCGAAAGGATATTTTGATATCAAAGAACCAATTTGGTTATATGCCTGGCAGGTCAACCATAGAGGTGATTTACCTCCTTAAGAGGCTCATAGGTTTGTACAGAGATAAAAAGGTAGATCTTCATATGGTGTTTATCGACTTGGAGAAAGCATATGATAGAGTTCCGCATGAAGTGTTATGGAGTTTCTTGGAAAAGAAAGGAGTGTCTCCTGTGTACATTCGACTTATAAAGGATATGTACCAGGGAGGTTGGACTAGTGTTAGGACACCAGGAGGACCTACCTATGACTTCTACGTTGGTATGGGCCTGCATCAGGGTTCCGCTTTAAGTTCCTTTTTTTTACTCTAATTATGGATGGACTTACAAATGGGATTCAAGATGAGTTAATATGGTGTATGTTATTCGCAGATGACATTGTTCTTGTCGATGAGTCCAGACAGGGAGTTAATGACAAGTTGGTGCGATGGAGACATACACTGGAGTCTAGAGGTTTTAGAGTAAGGCCCTGTTCTTTTCAGTGGGAAATGAGGGGTGTGGGATGAGTGAGTGTGGGAAAGGAGGGGAAGGAGTGGGTGAGTGTGGTATTTTTTTTAAGTGTGGGAATGAGTAGGTGGGTGTGGGTGAAAGTTGAATATAGTTGAATGAAGTTGAACTATTGGTTATTAATATTTTTTTTGTTTTACAATATAATAATTTTATTGTGACAGTAATTAATGATGATGAGATTTTTTTATTTTTGTTTATTCTTTTTTGTTCTTTTTTATTTTATTTATTTTTGTATTTTTGTATTTTTGTATTTTTATTTTTGCATTTTGTATTTTTAATTTTTTAACGTTTTAATTTTAATCTTTTAATCTTTTAATTTTTTTAATTTTTAATTTTTTAATTTTTAATTTTTAATTTTTAATTTTTATCATTTTTATATTTTTTTTATTTTTAAACTTTTTATTTTGAATTTTTTTAATTTTTAAATTTTTTAATTTTTTTTAAATTTTGATTTTTCATAAATTTTTAAAATTTTTTTAGTTTTAATTTTGTTGTACTTATTTTTTATTTTCTTATTGTTTTGTATTTATTTTTTTGGAATTTTCCATTGGTTGTTTTTCTGGAATAAAAAACTGAAAAAAATACAAAAAAATAAAAAATACCAAAAATAAATAAAAAAATTAAAAATTAAAAAATTAAAAAGTTAAAAAATAAAAAATCAAAATAAATACAAAAAAATAATAAATAAATAAATAAATACAAAAAAAATAAATAAAAAAATAGAAATAAAAAAATAAAAAAAAATTAATGAAAAATGAAAAATGAAAAAAATATTGAAAAAAAATAAATAAAACTGTTCCATAACATTCGAAAAGTGAAAACTGCTCATAATTGCTATTAGATTATTCGTGCGCACAATTACGTAAATTATAAAAATTTTCAAAATATGAGAAATAGTTGTTTTATATAAGTGTGGGAAGGAGTGGGTGAGTTTGGGAAGGAGTGATATTCTTTTTAAAGTGTGGGAAAGGGTGGGAAGAGGGGGGAAGGAGTGGGTGCGTGTGGGTTGGGTTGATTTCCCAACGAAAAGAATAGGGCCTAAGTAGATCCAAAACTGAATACTTTCATTGTTGTTTCAGTGGAAGGGATGATGCGTGGGGAGAAGTCACCATTGATGGGATGGTGATACCAAAGGTCGAGAAGTTTAAATATTTAAGCTCAATCATTCAACAGAATGGGGATATTGACGAAGATATTAATCGCATAAAAGCGCAAAAATGAAAGTATGCTTCGGGTGTGCTGTGTGATAAAAGGATGCCTGTAGGTTTAAAATGCAAAGTTTATCGTATCGTAGTTAGACCAATTGTACTGTATGGATAGAAGTGTTGGCCTATAAAAAAGACACAGGTCCAAAGGTTGATAGTAGCAGAGATGAGGATGATTAGGTGGATGTGTGGTTATACGAGAATCGATAGGATTAGGAATAGGGTAATAAGAGATTTAGTTAATATGGCTCCATCGAAGATAAGATGAGAGAAACAAGACTCAGATGGTTTGGTCTGGTGAAAAGAAGGAGTGTGAACCATTCAGTGAGGAGATGTGAGAGGATTAACATCCCCGCTGATAACAGAGGGAGGGGACGACCAAAGAAGAGCTTGGATGAGGTGGTTAGAGAGGATTTTAAAGTTGTAGGATTGACGGAGGACTTGGCTTAGGATTGGAGACTATGACGAGAGAGGATTAGGATATTAGATTGTAGAAAGTTAGCCACCTGATTTGGTTGGTTGTAGTAGGGTAGCTTTCGTATGTCTTGTTTGTATGCACATACTACATACATCTGGGAAGAGACATTGTTTGCCTACTGCTGTTTGTTAAGGTATAGTACCTTCTTCTGCTTTGTTGTACGTATGCTATTTGGTTATTCACATAGTCACGGTCACTTGACTTATTATTATTTCCTAGTTTACTCCCTACTGAGTATTCTTAGTTTTTCCTTTTAATGTTTTCACAAAATCCTTCTTCTATAAAATGTTTTCACAAACTCTTGTTTTTGTGGGTCTCTTGGATTCAGCCTCTCTACGGGCAGGGATGTCGGTAGAGGTAAGATTGCCTACATTTGAATCTCCCCAGACCCCGCAAAAGTGGGACTCACACTGAGAGGTGTTGTTGTTGTTGTAAATTGGAAGCTAGAGGAACGCCAGGGTCCAACGTCGACTTAGTTCAGATAATGGTCGAAACTTCCTAATTAAGTTTTAATTATTTTGCTAAGCACGGTGGGCCTATAACCGCAGAAAGTATAATATCTAAGATATAAGTAGTTGATTGTGATAATTAGTATGAGTAAAGTTATTATAAGAAGTTTAATCACTTAAAACAAGTATCTTTCCTGAAAAAGCTCCTAAAAATAGCTTATTTGCATATTTTCCCATTCCATCAACTTTTCTGCAATTTTAAATAGTTTTTGGACCAAAAGTGAAAAAGGAAAGAGTAAGGAAGGTATTAAAAAATTAAAACAGGTTTTCAGAAGGTAGCTAAAAATCTGAACGTCATAACTCAGGGTATATATTTGTACACTCGAAAAGTTAGGGTTATTAAAATAAATACATCAAAGTTCGGGGTACCTAAAACTCAACAATTTGCCTAATGGTGATGCATACATTAATAAGCAAATTGAAGCAAAATGGACGCCACAAAAATCACCAAAACCTCTCAGAAATGCATACCAGCTGAAAGCTAATCTTGGGGCGTAGATATGAACCAAAGTTCCTTTAGCTTCTTTTGTAGTTAGATTAACGTGTAACATTCATATAGACATAGGTAAATGACCTAATTTAGTATAGCTTCTAAATGACACTAGCCTCAAAAATTGATAATCGGTCACAGATAAAACATCAAAGCTCTAGCTGAGTTACCCAAATCAAAAATAAAATGCCTTTTTTTCCTTATTTGCAATTTACTCGTCGAATTCAATTCAAATCACCGATTACTAGGATATATCAACGTGCTAATATAATTATTCTCTTAATTTAAACAATGAAAAAAATCTTATCCTTACCCTTCTAAAGAGAACTTGCTTATATGAGACCAGATTAGGTAATAAAGCTATTAGGGGTACGATCAAGATGCATTGCCCATGTGAGAAATTCAAATCATCAAAAGGGAGGTTTAGTAGAACTTAATCACCTTCCAATTAACACAAAACTGCCCCCTTCCGCTTATTCCCTCTCCTTTTTTAAGCGTTATGTGCATGAAATATGAGTTCCGATTGGGTTGCCTTAACGATTTAGGAACAAAAACCTCTAAGACAGTAAAAAGTTGTCTTCATAGAAACCTCTAAGACCATTACATTCAAAATTGGTATCTAAGGAATCCTTAGAGAAGAAATAACATAAAATGGGGGTTCTTTTTGGGGAAAAGGTACTGATGAGGGGTAAAGGCTGAGATAGATGGGTTTTGTGCCCAAATCTTTGGTAATAATTTTAAAAGATTGTACTGGTCGAGTTAACTGATAACCACCCAATAAAAACATATTATTTGCTATTTGTTAACAGATTATGGGCCAAACAACACTCTAACAAATTTGTTGTTAATTTGCTAGTGTCAGCAAATTTAACAACTAAAACCTTTTGTGGATCAATGATATGAAAACTTTGATTCAAATTATATATATATATGCATGCATGTATATGTATGTATGTATACACACACACACACACACACACACACACACACACACACACACACACACACACACACACACACACACACACACATATATAG
>JACYFF010031954.1:70958405-70973887 GCA_017589665.1 Selenicereus undatus | reverse complement strand
GTGTGTGTATATATATATATATATATATATATATATATGTCGTCTTAATAGAGTCGTATAGAGGCCTTGCTTGACAATCAACTCGTAGTTGTTTGTTGTTAGTTGGTTGAATTTGTTGTTAGCCGTTAGATGGTTGTATTTGGAATTAGTAAGACGAAGGTCCCTAAGTTTAAGAGTAACTATTTTTAGGCCCTGCCTTGTCAAAAGTAATTCTGGGATTCCCTATGTTTTCAGGAAACTAATTTTTAGGACCTTTTTCTTACTCTTTTGTCCTTGATCTTTTAGAAGTTGCAGAATAGTCCATGGAATGGGAAAAACTTGTAAATGAGCTATTTTTAGGGGGTTTTTTGAAAATATGCTTATTTTAACCGATTGAATTTCTTATAATTACTTTACTTGTACTAGCTATCACAATCTGGTACTTATATCTTATATATTATAATTTCTGTTGTTATAGGCCCACCATGCTTAGCAAAAATAATGAAAACTTAATTAAAGAGTTTTGTCTGTTACCTGAACTTAGTCGGTGGTGGACTCCGGCATTCCTTTAGCTTCCGGTTCACAGGGATTGTTAATCTCAACCCCATCTTCCTTAGATCAGGCGCGTCACAGATCTGTTTCGTTTCCTACCTCAAATCGTAGTCACTAATCAAGTTTTTAATATTTTTCAAGGATTGTGGAACTTTAAGCAAGAAATTATAACATTTGCGATACAAGGTTCAATTGGATAACGTTCCCTACTAGGAAACTTATTTTATTAAAGACTTGAAAGTGGAAATATTACAATGGAAAGTTTTGGAGAGGAACTTAAGCTAAGATCATTAGAGATGCTTATTCATAGAGAAATGGAGAATCTCAACTTCCCTTTTGCTCAAGAATGCTCAAATGACAGTGTCCTTTCTTAGCACTTGACCTCTCTATTTATAGAGGGAATGAGGGTACTTAGAATGCCCCGAATGGGTACAATACACACTTTATTTTACAGACCGGACACTTGTCACTATAATACACTAATGGGGTAGCTATTTTTCAGAACTTTGATTGATGTCAAGACTAGTCATCATTACTGAGATTTTGCACACCTTCATCTCCAATTATATCTTTCAGACCATCATTATCTGGGTAATCATCAAAATCTTCATCAATTTGCTTAAGATGCTCGGGATCTCATTCTTCAAATAATTCAAGGAGATATTTTTTCTCATTTTCTGATAAGAATTTTCCAACTCCGACATCAAAGAGATAATCAAAGATATCTTCTGACACTAGACCTTCCACCTTCATGTAGCCTTTGAATTCATTATCATAGGCGAAAGTAGTGTTTTCACAATGCATTAAGGTTTTTCCTCGTTCAATTAATGCCCAACACTGATGATAAATGTTGAAAAATCTAACAACCCTTGATAAAGTAGGATCAGTAACTAGATCTACTAGATTTCCATGAACCTAACTTTGTCGTTGATCATTGAGATCGTCGCAATCAACGATTTGGACAAGATAATGGGATGGTTTGGCTTTTGCATTTTCATATTCAATTAGGGCGCTATAAACCTCTAAAGTTAGGTATCTACGAATTGGAATTTTTGTTGGACCTTAAGGAGATGTAAGAATCCAATGGATCTTTTTGAAAATGTATTACTGGAATTTAGTTAAGGTTGAGAAAAATGAAAATTTTGGATCTGGGATTTCTGTGAAGTAAAGTACCATCCTGTATTTCAAGCCTCTAAAAACAAGATCATTTGTAGATAACGAATTTGCTGGAAAACAAATACCACCAACTCTGGATTTGTCGGGAAAAAAGATCGTTGTACTCTAAGATTTCCAAATAAAATAGAAATAATGATGATAAAAGTTGATGCATGCTATATACCACTCATTGAACCATTTTTCTTAAACATGAGAACTTATTTTTTCTTGGATTTCATAAGGGCACTGAAGATAACTAATTTGTAACTCTAGAAGGGAAAATCTTTGAGCTATTAGGTAGGCAGTAAATAGTAGACCAAAACGTGATCTACTTTTTGTATGGAATTCTAGGTTATCGATAAGGACTTTACTAGAAAGCGTAACCCGTTCTAGTAGGAATGGCATTTCGTTAAGGATTTCCTCCTTTTCTGGCAGGAGGTCGGCTTTGAAGATCACTATTGGTGAGTTCTCGAGTTAGATTGTCTGCCAGAGAGTTCTTCGATCCCTGTATATGTTCAATAGAGAAGGAAAACTGGTTAAGCCATAATTGCCAACGCAGGAGTCTCCCTTGCGCTTGCATATTTGATAAATTCTTTTTTACAAAATCAAGTATTCCTTTGCAATAAATTTGAATAAGAAAAGGTTTTAGGGCTAAAAAGATTAAGAATTTTTCAATTCCTCTTATGACCGCAAGGATTTCTTTTTCCATTGTAGGATAGTTGCATTCCGCCTTTTTAAAACTTCCACTGCAATACTTGCAGCGTTTTTCTCCTTTTTTGATTTTGAGTACCGCACTCGAGTGCTCATTGCTGACATCTGTTTCAAGAACTAAATCGTCTCCTTCGTTAGGAAAATTAAGAATAGGAATATTTTTACACATCTTTTTGAAGTTTTGAACAATCTTAGTATCAGTAGTAGTCCATGTCCAACTTACTTCTTTCTTGAGTTTCTGCTGTAATGGCTTTTTTAATTTAGCTAAATCTTTTATGAAGTTTGAAGCATAGGTGAGGCATCCAAGAAGCCTTTCTAATTACTTTCTGTCTTTAATTTTTTCAGAAAAATTTTCTATTTTTTCCAGAATATGCTTTTGTAGGATGATTTGTCCACCTTTTATCTGTAGACCTAAAAACTCAATTTTCTGTTTAGCATAAATGCATTTGTTCTTACGCAGCATAATGTCATGATCAATGTATCTCTGGGTGACAACTAAGACATAATCTTTGTGCTATTCTATGGTTTTGAAAAAGACAAGGATATCATTAATGTAAACTAAACAACAATGATTAAGGTCTTTGAAGATGTTATCTATTCTTCTCTAGAATATTTGGGGTGCGTTTTTAAGACCAAAGGGCATTACTATCCATTCATAATGTCCTTGTGGGGCGCTAAAAGCAGTTAGGGGAATACTCTCCTCATCCATTTTTATCTGCCAATAACCACTTTTGCAATCCATTTTCGAGAACCAAGAGGCTCCTTGAATTCTGTTGAAAAGGATTGTTTTGTGAGGAATATAATAACCATTAAAGACAGTATTATCATTAAGCTTTTTGTAATTGATTACCATTCTAGCTTTTCCTCTTTTTTCTTCAGCAGGATTTCTTACCATAAAAGCAGGACTACTGTGAGGGCTCTTACTGTTTCTAATCAATCCTTTATCCAAAAGTTCTTTGACTTGTTTATTGAACTCTTGAATGTCCTGGTGGGTATAGACGATTTGTTTAACTCGGATGATAGCGTTGGGATTTAATAAAGTGATTTTAGCAAATGTTTTGTCTTTATCCCAAAATTTTAGAGGATTGTTAGAGTAGAATTCCTTGCATAATTTTTCTTGTTGTTCAACAATCTGCTCTTTAATAGATAACTCAAACAATGAGATTGTTAGTGCTACTTCTCATTGTGCAAGCCTTACCTTTTCAACACGCTGGCTGTGTGTGAATTCAATTTTTTGATGAGTGTAAGCCTTACTTAATTTTTCAATAGGGACTGAGTGACCATTAATTGTAAATATTATTTGGTTTATGGTCTGGGTGCATGGAGAATATAATCTTTGAAAATTATTTCTAATAATCATATCATGAGAGAGTTGATCAGTAGCCCATAAAACTAGTATAATGCATTGGACGAGTCCTAATTCTATGGATAATCATTCTATGGCATCATTGTGGCTCATAACACTATTATCAGCTATCCTTACCTGTAAAGGGTTTTTAGCTCTTTTCCAAATGAATTCAAGAAATGACGATCTTTTTTCAAAGCATACAGAACAACCACTGTCTATGTAAGCACACAATGCATATTTGTTATATCCCTCTAAACCTACTTTTATTGGGATGTAGATGCTATTAGGATTTGTATTGGTAGCTTCATAACATATTTTCATAGTCATATTTTTGACGAATTCATCCTCAAGGATGGGTTCACTAACAATTCTAGTTTTCTACCCAATGACTTTTCTATCTGGACTCATAATTTAATCTACACTGGGTCTTGCAGCCTCAAAACTCATTCTACTCATTTCATTGGTCATGCTAATTGTATCATCTTCTTTAAGCTCTTCTTTAGCTGATGAAGATCCTTCTCCCCAATCTGACCCTGTACTTATACCTCTTAATAATTGGGGTTTAATGGTGATTTTACCTTCTTCATAAATCTTTATTATATTTTTCTTATTGATCTTTGTAGGATTAGCAACGCTAGAAATCCATGAACGGTCAATTTTTATCTCTTGAGGATTGGATTTAGTCCTCTGGATCTTTTGCATGGGAGTGGGACTTTTGAATTTCTCTGCTTCCATCATTGTTACTTTAGTCTTAGGATCTATTGTATTATCTAATTTGTAGATAATTTTCCAAAATATCGTGAAAGGATATCCTCCTCTTTTCATATCCATCCCAACTATTTTTGTCTTAAGGGATAGGAAGTTTTTGGCAAATTCTTCTTTTAGACTCACATAATATCCAGGTCGACAATTGAATCATACTGACCCATTACATAAATTGGTTTTTATCCCTGAGATTATCTGATTATTAAATTTGGTGTGCCTAATATCACAGAGTAGAGCGTAAAGATCAATATCTTTACCATAATATTGTAATGGAGTGATTTAAATTTGGACACTTCCGACATGGATATACCTATACTTTCTATCTCTGTTATGCTTAAGGATATTCTCCTAATTAATCAGATTAACTTCCCCAATGTCATACTCACAATCCTTTACCTCAAGATCTCCTTCCGTCATTTCACATACGTATTTACTTTTTAATTGAAAAATATACTTTTTGTAGATTATGTCTTTTTGGATTATAGAAAGAACCTGTAACACCCCCAGCCCCATAAGGTCAGAAGCGTTATGTTTTCTTACTTCTTACTCAATTTCTGGGGCGAAAAGGACAAAGTTTTTCCTAAAAACTGAGCGTTTTCAGGCTAAAAGCCTTACAACAAATCCCTGCGTTAAAAAGAAACATTTAAAACTTCCAAAACAAGCTCAACGGCTACACGTCGGAGTCCACAGTTCTACGGGCCGCTCGCTTGGAGAACACCAACCATAAAATTAATTAATAAAGAAGGAATCAAACATACAACTCAACAGATCACACATCCGGAGTACTGGGGTTCACATCCCAAAATACAGCTAACTTTAACCAAGAAGACATCTAACTATTCAGATGGTTGGCTCCATACAAAGTGACTCATAAACAATATGAATTATATGAGCTAAAAAAACTTAGTTTACAACATTTACAAATTAGGGATACGTCATATTACATCATTAATCGCATGAATCTACTTCTATATGGCACACATGACTCTTTTTCAAGCAGGGGTAAACTCCAGCTCGCATAGGTAGCTTAACTTCCACCTGTCATAACAAAAGCCTGGGGGGAAAAGGGGAAAGAGTAATGGGGTGAGCAACCACACGCTCAGTGAGAATTCTCCTACCCCTTAAAACGCAAAACAGTTACAGGCAATAATACTAATAATAGCCACATATCACGCATTCATACTTTACTATCATATTAGGAAATCATAGATCCCAGGGAAATATTACCCTCCTTAAACTTCATTCCAACCATTCAACTCAATTCTAGGCCATCAATGATCAAACTTCCCTACTAGCAGGCATTCAGGCACACAAACAAGTATGCAACTAAGACTAAATACAAAGGCTTTCAAACTCACTTTTGAAAACATAGTGACTCTCGATCAATACCAAAAAGGGTTTATGATCCCCACTAACTCCTTTAAAGCTTATATTTCTTTCTAAAAGTTCTCAAAACATCTAAACTGGTAAGAAAGGCTTGTCAAGAAACATACTTTCATAGAATATGCACGTTGAAACGAATAATGCAACATTTGAAACTTCATTTGACTATACTTGGAAATCCTTTCATAAAAAAAAGATGAATAGGAGGTGCACATTTGAAAGCTTTCTTTCTTTTCTCAAAAACACTTTACTTGGCCTCTTAAGGCTCGTGTTACTTTAAAAGAACTTCTTTTCTCTTCTGAACTGCTTAGAATGGCAAAAACCCAAATCTCCTTTTTATCAGGAACTTACTTACAACATAAAACATCTTATTGTGCTGGCTAGGGAGGTCAATACCGCCCTTAAGTGAGATCGTCACTCTTAATCTACATTATCCCCGGGGTATACGTACTTAACTTTTGGCCAAAACGCGTCTTAGTAGAGCAACTCTAACCTCGATATTGTCCTTTGTGGGGCAAAAACTCACACTAGGATAATCATATCCTGAGTCCCGTCCCCCTCAAGGTTTTCTTATGCGTCACACATCATAACTTATCTGGGGAACAACTCACACCAAGATAATTCATATCTTGAGTCCAGTTCCCAGGAACAGTTCACACCAAGATAGCTCATATCTTGAGTCCAGTTCCTAACTTATCTTAAGGGGAAACAGCTCACGACATCTTTGTGTCCAGTTTCCAGGAACAGCTCACACCAAGATAACTTGTATCTCGAGTCCAGTTCCTAACTTACTTATCTCAGGGGGAAACAGTTCACGCCCTTTGGCGTCCAGTTTCCGCCGTCTGGCCAACTTTCCAGCACATTTTTAAACTTTAAAGACAAATTTCATTTCTTTGTTTCAATGCTTGCTTGGTTGAAAACTCGCTTCTTAAACAAAACGACCATAATCTTTCCAAATGCTCATAGTTCACTTCGTTTTCAACTTAAAACCTTCTTATAATGTTAATACATTTGCTAAATCATAAAGCAACTTCGTGTATAACTTAGAAAGCTTCTCTTAAACAAAATACGTCTATTAATTCGCAAAGTGACTTCATTTCTAACTTAAAAGCTTCTTAAGAACGTAAAATGATCGCTAGTTCGTAAAACGATTTCATTTTAGCTTAAAGGCTTCTTGATAACATAATACGTTTACTAATTTGAGGAACAACTTCGATTTTAGCTAAAAGTTTATTATAAACATAATAGGTTAGCTAATTCATGAACGAACCCATTTAAAACTCAAAACACTTTAGTTAGCATTTAACTCAGTTGTAATTGAATTTGTAATTGAAACTTCAGTTGCTATTCTATAACTCCTTTCAATTCCTTTTTAAAACTAAAGAAGGGTTTATAAATGAACTAAACACTTAAAACGCTCCCAAACTCGCTACTATTCAAAAACTGTAAGCATTTGGCTCGTTTATAAGATAACGAGGTTTCTTTGGAAGCTTTCAACGTGAACGTTTCTTAAACAGGATGGAGTTAGCTTAATAGAAATTTAAATAAGCAAATAGCATACAATCAGCTAAACCCATAATTAGCCTTGAAATGGTCCTTTTCAAGTCGTTTAAATTCCTTTAAACATAAAGAAGGGTCATAAACGAACCGATGTCTTAAAATCATTTTCGAACTCTTTTTTACCTTGCTTTTAAAGTCCCTAAACCTATCGATTATTCAGTCTAGTCACTAACCGAATAGTTCGACGATTTAGGACCTTTTTAACATTTTAGACGTCCTAACACGTAAATAGTCAACTGATGCATTTAAAAGCATTCTCAAGCATATAAAACGAGCTTTCCAAATGTCCTGTTCTTTTTAAAGATGTCTAAAATTTCAAGAATTGATCACATAGCACATTCATACACTTCATAGCACAACTCAGCAGAATAAGCCACACATGGCCTTACAATCCCCACGATTACGGCAATTCATAACCCGAACTTCCTCCTCACACAACAACGACCACAAGATCCTCAAATCACTCAATAGTTCTTCCTCCAGCCATCCAACGACCATACTTGGTTCAATATTGTCATACAAACGAACAATACATAAACGATCATACATCAGTATAACATTCATGCTTAATACCCACCATAGTGTTTAAGTGTACCAACGGATGCAATCGGGGCTTTAAAGCGACACTTTGTTTCCCAATTCACAAACTAACATCCATAGGCACCTTATTCCATTATAGTTATTACGAATAAATTCTAAACAAGCCCAAACCTGATTACCCTTAACCTTTAAACAATGTCCGGCTTATTCCATAATTATTTCGACCACTCAGCTAGCATCCTTAGGTTCCAAACATAATTTAACTAATGACCAATAATTGAATTACGCTAAAAGAACACTCTTTTTGCCAAACACTCCTCCAATATGCCAGGTTATCAATATTCAGCATCAATTCGACATGCATTTAACCCAAATCAATTCCGAACTTATAAATTGTCAATATGAATACTAATCCACCCAAGATGATTTCCACGCTCAACTTCAACATATTCTAACTAATTGCGATAAACATGTTGAAATTATTAGTAATTTAGGAGGAAAGGAACCCTCACCTTGAACCCAAGTTAGAGGCTCGATTCACAATCGTGAGCTCGACTTTAGGGGCTCAAATAACTCCACTTTCCGACCGTGCTCAGTGTTCAAACGAGCAGCATGCGATTCACACCCAAATTCCCAAAATTCGAACCCTAGAACAAACCTAGATTCGGTTATCAACTTGAGATTGAATTGGGTGTTTGTAGATATGAACTTTCACCCCAATTTATAGAAGATTGAAAGCAACTAGAAACTAAATTGCATGGTCTTACCTAGGCACGCATTCGAGCTTTAATTCAGCGCCTAAACTGCTTGAAATAGGGTTGGATTTTGCTCTGAATTTCAGCCCAAATTCGCACGAACTGATGCTAGCTTGGAGGGTGGTCGAATGGGTGGGGTTTTGCAGTTGTAGGTGACGGAAATCGACTCCCCAATTAACCTTTGGAGCCGCTTCAATGGAGGAGGAGAGGAGAAGAGGAGGACGAGCAGCAGAGAGAGGAAGAGAGAGACTGTCGAGAGGGGGGGTCGCGCATGAGGAAGAAGGAGAAGGGGGTTTCGCGTAATTTACCAAAATGCCCTCCCTCACTTTATTTTTTGTCCCAAGTTGAGTCATATTCGATACCGCTAGTCTAATTCGTAACCCGAATTCTAAATTCAAATTGATAATATAATCCTTCATCAACAATTCATTCCCAACTCTATCTACGTTCAATTTAATAACATCGAACTACTTCTAAGGTTGACAACCTGCTCTTATTTGGGTTTCTAATCGATTTAGTACTCGTTAATGATCGTTACTAATGTTTATTAAAAATCATCAAAAGATTTTCAAAACTAATAATAATATTAATAGTAATAATAATAGCAATGACAATAATATCCTTTTTAATAAAATTACCACTCACATAAGCACTTAGAAAATAAGTTTAGCTCATATCGCTAATAAAATACGGTTTTCAAAGATCAAAAAGGCATTACGAACAACTTAACAGAATATAAAGTACGCGAGTATTACAAAACCCAATCCCCTTTGACTTTTTCATTATCATTGTCTACGACAAACTCTTCTCCTTGAAGATCACCAAGACTAACTGAGTTACTTTCCATCATATGACTTGTTTCTTCATAATCGCTTTCTTCATATTCATTGTCCAATATAATTTCAACAATGCCTTTGTTGTTACTTAGGGTTAGGTCTAATGCCTCATCTTCACTAAGCTCAACATAATCTAGGCTTCCCAAAGTTTCAATAAGTTTGTTATTCTTCCTATTTTTGCATTCATTAGCATAATGACCTAGTTCTCCACATGTCCGACATTTGCAAGTGTTTTTTCCTGTAGGCCAATAAGCAACTTTCCTAAAAAATCTTCTTTTTTTAGAACTTGGTTTGTTATAGTACTTCATTCTATATTTTTCCCCTCTCTACTTGTTAAAGCTATTTTTCTTATAGAATTTTCTTTTTCGTCTTTTCTCAAGTTCCTTTCCCCATTGGTGAGGTGAATCCCAGCAAGTTAAGAACTGCTTTTTAATCTTCTTTTGCTTTTGAAGATCAAGGCATTGTTCATTGACCCATTTTCGTAAATAGGAAATTCTTGAACCAAGGGTATCAACAACATCTGTTCATTCAAACCATGACATGTATTTTTCATTAATTATAGAGTTTATAGGATATGGTAATTTGTTATAGAACATACCAACATTTGTTTCATTATATCCAATTTTGCAGTAATATTAACTGAATTCAGCAATATAATTTTCTAGATATCAAATATCCCATAGTTCTATGTTGTTGATCTTTCTTTGCCATTCTCTTGCTTTTTCTTCAGAATCAAGTTTAGCTCCGATAAATTCAGTTTCAATTTCCTTACACAAACTTCTGAACATTGCAGCTGGTGTTTCCATTGCTCTTAATGTATTTTTATCATCTTCACTTAACGAATCATACCAGTCAGCTACAGTGCCAGAGAAACTATGCTCGATATAATTCAAGAAGTTTGCCACAGTCTATGTAGTATTTAGCTTTAAGACACTATTCATTCCTCTTTTCCAATGCTCAAATATTTCTTCTCTATTATGGGCTCCATCAATATTTAAGATATATCCAGTTTGACTAATTGAAGTAAGGCCAATTTCTTCATAGGTTGTGGTTTTCCTTGGCATAAACCCGAAAGAAAAATTACTTGTACGTTCTGCTGGGACGTACCTACGTCTTAGAAAATGAGTATTTCTTCTATATGGTTCACCAAATTCTTCAGGTTTAGGAACGACATTCTTAACTAGATTAGTTTCTGTTTCATATAGGTCGATTTCTTCTCCGATCTCATTGATTTCATTTTTAGTAGACATTTTTTCATTTTTTTTTATCAAGTTTTCTCCTAATTTCTTCTAATGGTAATACATTGAGATCATCTAATTTAATCAGATTCATCTGCTGATATATTTCTTCTTCTAATTGGACATTATTGGTATCTTCATTATAATCAGACAACACGTCATATTTATCAATAATTACGCTCATGATTTTATTTAATTCATTCTTTCGGATTTTGTTCCTTTTCGAACATTTTTTGTAGCTCTTCAAGAGCATACTGTTCATACTTCATTTTCTTTTTCTTTCTTTTTAGTTGATTTTTCACTCGATTGTTCTCCTACTTCTTTTTGAATTTTTATCTCATGCAAGGGAAATGGAATCTTGTTTTTTGGGTTTTGAAAAGGATATTTATGCTGGACAGGAATATTAATACTAGGGGTAGCTTTTTCGCTATATCGGACTTCGTTAATAAGAGAAAGATGCACTACAGTTAATTGATTCTTAAGCTCCTTCAGTTCTGTTTTTATTTTTGCTAATTCGGTTTTTAATTCTAAAAGTATATCAGTGATATAGTTTAATTGGGGTACTAATGAAGTATTACCTTCAGGAGAGTGGACAATACGTGAATAATTAGGTCCAGGACAAGCAGGTAATGATTCAAACATTAATCACAGTTAATTAGCTTAATTAGTCATTAACTAGCTTAATAATCTTAATTATTTTTGTGCACGTGGCTCTAATACTAGATGAAAGAGGACGTCAAGATCTATTAGTGAGCAAAAAACCACGAACACAATTTTAAATTTTTCGAAAGTAAGTTTTTAAGGATTAAGGGTAGATTTGCAAATATGAAACATTTTTGGGCATGCCTTGTAGACTAGAATAGTGCCTAGGTCTAGAAAATAACTCAAATAAGAATTTGAGTGTCATTTCTATTAGTTACCTCAAAAAACAAGATACCTTATATTTCATTTTAAAAATCGAGGGTCCTTAAAATAGTTTACACTAAACTGAGAGTCCTTCTATGTAGTTTATTCTTGTATTAGATTTGTGACTTAGTTGATGGTATTAGCTGTTCTTGAAAAACTTATGTGGTAAAATTAACTGTTTCTGTCAAAAATTATTTAATAAAATTTCACTTATACCCATGACTTTTTTTATTGCAAGTACATATTTTTCTTCTCAATATGAATTATAAATTTTGAATTATGGATTATGAGATATTCAACATTATATTTATGCATTTACCTGATTTGGCTATGACACTTTTGTTATTGTTAATGTAATTTCCTTTGATAATAATTAAATTTCACCTAACATGCACCAGGGTATTTTATTGATTATGGAAGAACAATTAACATACATTATTTGTTAAATTTTGGAAAATATTGAAATTAAAAACAGTGATTCAGACATCCATTCACACAACTATTATCCCAAAAAGAAAAAAATGTGTGACAATGAAATAATTTTGTTAAAAGACTTGGTCAATACAATCATTTTGATGATAAAAAACAAAAAGTTAAGTGAGAAAGCTACCCCAAATAGTTTTTTTGCACAAGAGCTTTTTAGGTGTGAAAAACTAATCCAAAAAATTAATCAACCAAACACCCTAACTAAGTTTTTGACTAAAATCAAATAGCTAATGAACTTAAAAAAAAATGTCTATTAAAAAACTCTTTTTCTATCCAAAAAATTCTTTATTAAAGGAGATCAGAATCTTATATAACTGTAGAGCAAATTAGGGGTGAGCAAAAAAAATCTGGTACTCAGTTCCGGACCCAGAACCAGTTTGGACCCGGCGGGTACGGATTCGAACCTAGTTAGATCGGTTCCCGGAACGGTTCCAAAGTATAACCGGGTCCGGTTCTAAGTCCTGAAATTTTGGAACCAGACCCAGTACCTGGTACCCGATCAAAATTAAAAGATTTTTTATTAAAAATTATAAAAAGTAAATCCTTATTCCTCAAGTGATATATCTTTTGTACCGAGAACCAAGTTCCAATTACACCAATTTAATCCGTTGTTGTTTTAGCTTTCAATTTATTCACAACTTACTCTTTATGTATCTCAACCGTCATAGATTTCTTCCTTCAAACTTTAGTTCTTATCCTCATGAGCCTTATTACTTACTATGCATTTGCTTTTATATTATTTTGACAGTTTGCCTCTCTTTTTCCCTCTATTCCAAGTGTATTAAAATAATTTTTAGGTTTCTTGTTCGTTTTGTAATCTTGATTTGTGGGTATCTAATTAACATTATTAACAATTTTATGAGTTTACTTTAGAGTACATGAGTCCCCTTTACTGCTTATTGCGTATTTGATTTAGCCTTATAATTTGGTTTTTAGAAATTTGGCTTCATAGATGAGCTCTCTACTTTTTTCATTCCCACCCTCTCCCTATTTTCTTTTGGAAAAATGAGAGAAAAAAAAATTACTTAGGAACCGTATGCCCGGAATTGGACCCTGTCTCAACTGGATTTGGGATTGAGTCCAAATTCTAGGACCTGGTTTCAACCAAATCTAAGACCGGTTCCAAATCCTAGGACCCAGTTCCAATCGGGTCCAATTTCGATTCTTAAAAATTTAATCGGATATCCGATCCTGCTCACCCGTAGAGCAAATGTGTGGTAAATGAGATGAACAACCGATCAACAAATCATTGACATGATGCCACTAGTATGATGCTAATAATAGCTTTCCAATTACTGCCATAGGCATCCCAATTGCTGATTGAAAATTGACAAGCCAAGCGTGTTAATTGATGGCTTTGTGGTTAAAATTACTTACCAATGTCATAGGAATTCTGTAATTGCCTTCAGCACAGACAAAACGAAGGAACCACCGCGCGTGGACTTGCATTGTCCTTAAGGCAGAAGCTCAGACACCATGAATGCCTCGAATAGGTGGTAAAATCAAAGCCCTTGTTTGGCAAGAAACTATTAGCTGTTAACTATTGGCTATTAGCTGTTTGTATTAGTTATTAGCTGTTAGCTGTTTGATTTAGCTATTTACATTAACTGTTTGAATTAACTGATTTTAGAAAAAGTATTTAGTAAAATTAATTGTTTCTAAACAACACATTTGGTAAAATTCCATTGATGCCCTTTTTCTAAAATACTTTTCAATTGAATATGTTTTTATCTATTGATCATCTTATTGTGTTTAAAAAAAATGAATTTATGTCATATGTACAAATTAACTTCATCCTTGAAACTTTATTCCATACTTATTTTCTTTTGCTTTCAATGTTTACTTATGTAATGCCTACACCTTATAACCTTATTTTGTTCTTTTTAGAGAAGCTTATTTTTTTTATGAATTGCAATTGATATGAACCTATATCTATATTTTTTCTTATGAATTGAAATATGTACGGATTTCAAATGATTTGATCCTCATCAACCCAAAGAAAACTAAGAATAGAGTTTATTAATGGCAAAAGGGATGGTGGAGATGAAGGTAGGGAGGTCGAGTAGAAGAGATTGGATGGAGGTGAAAGTTGTCTACGATTGAGGCAAGGTAGGAAATTAGAAATATGATTTATTAATAGTGTGCATGTAATTTTATTAAACTTTTGGGCAATATAACAATTTCTACGAATAATTATTCCCCAAAAGCTAATGGAAATATCTATTTGAAAAAGAGATGTTTGGGTAAAAAAGCTATTTTACCAAACACCTTTTCAGTTGTTTGATTCAGTCAAAGCAGCTATAGTCTCTCTTTTTTCCCTAAATAGATATATATTACCAAACACCTCCAAAGAGCCCGCAATGAACTCTAGAAATGCAATATAGAAAGAAAGAGTAAAAAAAAAAAAGTTCACAGAATTTGTAAAGTCATGGTCAACGGGCTCAGTGCCTTCTACATTTTATATTTCATTTCACTAGTTTGTGTATGTGCACTTGTATGAAATGTTTAAACAGTGAAAATTAACATAAATATGCAGTAGTATAAAAGATGAAGTCTATAATAAAGCAAGTACTCATTTCAAATAATGGGGTGAGAACAATAAAAAAAAAAGTCTATAAAATTTAGTTTTAATCTAAATCCAAATTCAATACCTCAAAAATTTTGTCATTAGGCGGGGCTGGAGGAGGATCTGATGTGGTGGTTTTACCCATAAATTGAAAAAATATAAAAAGATTGGTTCTGATTGACTTGATATTTAAAAGCTATAGATTACCTACTACTCAACAGAAACAAAGTATAGGAGGTTTAGAGAGATATTGTGCTTTAGTCCTTATAATTCAAACTGAAAAAATAGTCCAACATAACCTTTTTCAGCTATATAGATTTTGAACAAAAAATTGTCTAATTATCCTATTTGACATTTCAAAAAATCTATCATATACATAATTAATTAAATAAGAATAGCATGGAATTAAAAATATATGTATACTAAGACTAGCTAAAACAAAATGCAACAATAATATTTACTAACTCTACTTTTTAAATATAAAGTAGCTTCAAGTTTTACAATTTTTTTGTGATAGAGTTATATCGACCTTTAATTTATCTTTCGAATGTAAAATTTTTTTAATAGTAAATTGTGTATACAAACAAAACGCATAATGAAGAAATACTTAATTTCAACAAAGAAAAAAGTGCAAAATCGACGAAGAGAAAGCTTGCGGCCCATGGTTTGGGAAGACTAATAGTGGGGGGAGATCCCCAATTT
>JACYFF010031954.1:70913013-70935905 GCA_017589665.1 Selenicereus undatus | reverse complement strand
CGTGCTCGAGGACACCTATCCCTCTGAGGGGCCAAGGCCATAGCGACTGGCACTTAGGCCGTGATCAGGGGTGCTTAGCCGCCGGAGGGACTAAGGTAGTAGCGACCGACACTTAGGCCGTGTTCGGGGGCCCTTAGCCCCTGGAGGGATTAAGAGCGTAGCGACCAGCCGTAGGGCCGTGCTCAGGGGCCCTTAGCCCTTAGAGGGACTAGGAGCGCAGCGACCGGCCTTAAGGTCGTGCTTAGGGGCGCCTAGCCCCTAGAGGGACTAAGGCCGTAGCGACCGGCACTTAGGTCGTGCCCAGGGGAGCCCAGCCCCTGGAAGAGCTAAGGGCGTAGCGACCGGCCCTAGTGCCGTGCTCGAGGACACCTATCCCTTTGAGGGGCCAAGGCCATAGCGACCGACACTTAGGCCATGATCAGGGGCGCTTAGCCACCGGAGGGACTAAGGCAGTAGCGACCGACACTTAGGCCGTGCTCGGGGGCCTTTAGCCCCTGGAGGGACTAAGAGCGTAGCGACCGACCCTGGTGCTGTGCTCGAGGACACCTATCCCTCTGAGGGGCCAAGGCCATAGTTACCGACACTTAGGCCTTGATCAGGGGCGCTTAGTTACCGGAGGGACTAAGGCAGTAGCGACCGACACTTAGGCCTTGCTCGGGGGCCCTTAGCCCCTTGAGGGACTAAGAGCGTAGCAACCGACCGTAAGGCCGTGCTTGTGGGCCCTTAGCCCCTAGAGGGACTAGAAGCGTAGCGACCGGCCGTAAGGTCGTGCTCAGGGGCGCCTAGCCTCTAGAGGGACTAAGGCCGTAGTGACCGGCACTTAGGTCGTGCCCAAGGGAGCCCAGCCCCTGGAAGAGTTAAGGGCGTAGCGACCGGCCCTGGTGTCGGGCTCGAGGACACCTATCCCAATTCAGCTTTCTTAATCAAAAGAATTCAAGGTGGGGTTTCAACTTAAGCATTAGCAAATACACTTGGATAAATGGTCAACTGAATAGAAAAGGGAAGTCGGGATTAGGTGACAAAAAGTAGCTCAAAAACAAAATTCTAAAGTGCTTATAGAGCTCTACCATAAGGGGTCATTCAAGCATTTCGGCTACAACATGAAGAGTAACTTCATTATTCTATTGGAAGGGATTTAATAAATATGTTAACCAATTCATCAGATCTTGTGACATTTCTCAGTGGTATAAGTATGATTCATTTACCTATGTTGCGTCTTACAACCTCTCCTGAATTTTGGCAATTGTTTGGACTAATGTATCTATGAATTTGGCTAATCCAAGGGGAAGGAAGTTATTTTTCTTTGTGGTCAAAGACTTTATAAGAATGCACATTTTGTGGCCTCATGCCACCCTTGTACAAACCAAACAGTTCTGTAAATATATCTTGATCGCATTTTCAAATTGCATGGGATGCCACGGACTATTGTTAGTGATAGGCATACAATTTTCTTGAGCTTGTTCTGCTAATCTATGTTTGTTGCACAAGGAGTTGAGCTAAACTTCTCTTCTTTATATCATCCACAATTCGATGGTCAAATTGAAGTATTGAATCAATGTCTAGAGAACTTTCTCCAATGCACGACAAGTGATAGATCTCATGAATGGGCTTTACGGCTTCCTTTGCTAGAATGGTGGTACAATACCACTTTTTATACTATGGCTTAGACAACCTTCTTGTTTTTCCCTTCCATTCTTGTCTTCCTATTTTCTACAACATGTGCTCTATTCTATTCCTTTTCATAATTGAACAATATCAGAAACGAAAAATAATGAATAATGATGTTGGGAAACAATGGAAATTTATTAATTGTGTGACAAATATTTTATTAGTTGTAAACTTGAGCATGTAGAGTTTTAGAAGTATTAGAGAAAGGGATTGTGTATATTACAAGATCTCTCATATTTTGGCTACAGTAAAAACATAGGTAAGCCTATTTTGTGTGACGTTGTTTTATTTTTCTTTTTTTTTTAGAATTGCCTATCTTCAAGGGGGATGTTGCATGATTTACATACTTATCTAATTTCATTACATATTTTACTATTAAGAAAGATAGTTTTAAAAAGTAATTTACTATTATATTATTTAATTCTAGGAACTGTTATGAAGAAACAAGAATTGTTGAATAAATAAAACTATCTATGATTGTTATAAATACTTCTACAAATGGATTTACCAAACACCTTATAAGTACTTCTCTAGAATCAGTTTCTCAAAAATTGTTTCTAAAAAGCTATTTTTAAGAAAGGGAATCTTGGCCAAACAAAATCCAAATATCTCCATCTTTGAATTATTGTCCTATTTAACTTTGACAAACATTAAGCAAGTCAGAAAAGGTATTAAACTAGTATTAAGCCCATGCTTTGCATGAACTATTATAGTTGTCTTCTTCTCACAAATCTTTATGTGAAACCAATATATTACAATAAATATATTATTAGGGAAAACTCTTGTTCTTGTCTTCTAAAATAAATTAATATATTGATAAATATAGCCTAGAGTATATTTTTTTAAAAAAATTTAGTCAATAATTGAAGTATACAAAGTTAAACCATGATGCTATTCAGTCTAATTCACAAAAAATAATTTTACTTATGGTGATTTGTAACTAATTATTTAAAATATTTAACGAATCTGTGTTTAGTTTAATTGTAAAGGTACCACTCCCATTGATTTGTACTAACTCTTGAAATACTACTTGCATCCGTTCTAATTATTCTTGAAATACTATATATTTACTAAATGACATTGCCCGTATTATTGGCTATTAATCAAAGTATCACTGATTAAAAAATTAAAATATCTATCGATTACAGAGTTTCATTAAAAAAATGAATCCATGAATAATAAATTAAAAAAAGCTGCCTCAGTTATAAATATCCATTAGGTACAAAAGTTTGATTAAAAAAATTCAAAAATCATCAATTAATATCATCAAAATGTTGAGGAGAATAAGAGAGTTAGTAGTCAATTTGCATATTCTCAATTAGTATTAAAATTATGACTGAAACTAAAACCCTTTCTTTGGCGAACGAAAATATTTGTAAATATATATTATAAACTTTAATAAAAGAGTTATTTTCAATCCTATTTTTTTAAATGGTATTTTTATATTCTTGACCCATGATTTTGTCATTTTTATTTTTATAACATTAAGATTACGAATGTAAGGTTTGCACAAGGTTGTGAGAAGATACTAATCTTATAAAAAAAGAAAAAAAAAACTAAACTTGATGTCTTATTAACTTTTTCAAATACTTCAACAACCATCCAACCATTTTTTATTCCCATTGTAACAGTCTTAAATCAATAAATTATCCAACACTCAAAACATAATAAGAGTAATAAAACCCTTTGAAAAAAAATAAAACTGTAAAATCTAAAACTAAAATGTTTTATGAAAAGAACCTTCCTCCACAAATTATGGAAAGTAATTTTTAGATGTCATCGTCAACTTCCTCTATTACTTTTAGAGCATATCTTCGTTGCCTTTCTTTTAATGCCGAAAAAAAAGCGTAATTACAATTTATAGAAGTTGAAATAATAGAACTAATCCATGCAAAATAGGTTAAAAGAAGAAGCCTTAGTGACAAATATTAATCAATTACAAAATTTTGACTAAAAGAAATTAAATATCATTAATTCATCAAAGTGTCAAGAAGAATCAAAGAGTTAATAGTTATTTTACCCATTCTTGAATACTAATATTAAAACTAAAACTAAATACTTTTTTTTAGGAAACTTAATATTTGTAAATATACAATAATGAAACTATAATAAAATAATTATTTTAAAAACTATTTTTCAAAATGATATTCGTAATATTCTTGACCCAAGATTTTACCATTTCTATATTTATAATATTAAGATTATGAAAATAAAATTTATACAGGTTCTAAGAAGATACTAATTCTTATTAAAAAAAGAGAAAACACAAAACACAAAAATTGGGTTAAATAGGTTAAATAGGTTAACCTGTTTACTCATTTACCCACTAACTCGTTTAATTTTTAGTATTAAAAAAAAATTGTTGAAATTAAAAATTATAACAGTTTAGAGGGACAATGAAAAATGAAAAATGAAAATTCAAATGACATTTAGGGTTTAGTTACTAACTCTAATTTGCCCTCATATATAAGCCTCCTTACCAGTTAGTCCAACCCTAAATTTACAGTGACCCTCATTCCCCCACAGCCTCACGGTCCTCAGCCACTCAGTCACTCCATCTCACTCTCGGCCTACCCCTCCTCTCGACTATCCAGTCTCGATTCCCCTCTCCATGTCCCACTCACATTTGGATCTCTCACTCTGTAATTCTCTGCATCTCGATCGCTCACTCTACATCTCTCTGTATCTCGGTCTCTCTCTATGTAGCTCTCATGTCTCGATCTGTCACTCGATTTCATATTTTCAGGTTTGTTTCGTTGTATTTGCTCCCAAGTTTTTGCTTTCTGCGTTGTATTTCATCTCTAATACTCTCAATCTCTCTCTTGGTCCCTTTCCCAATTTCAAATCGAGGCTTTTGCCCAATTTCAGATCGAGGCTTTCTCCCTTTCTCGATTTCAAAGGTATGAATTATTGCTGAAAGTTTACCTTTGGTTACATTCTATCCAAGGCCCAACTTTTTGATCTCGCTGTTGTAAGATTGAGCAGTTGGTTGAGATGAAAATGCGTTTGTTAGAAGAATGAGGCTGAAGCTAATGGCCATGAATTTGAGCTTTGTTAGTGGTTATCCTCTTTGCTCAAACAAGTTTTTGTTGGCATGGCTTGTTCTGTATTGTCACAATGTAAATTATATAGGTTTTTTAGGCATAAATTTCGATAAGAACCTCTGAAAACCCCCAAACCCATTCTCTTTTTTTTTCCTCTTTTCCGGGCTGCTTAAGGGCATAAAAAACCCGTGCACCATGATATGTCGTCTTGTCTTATGCCTCTTTTATGAAGGGGATATAACAGATTTGTGCTCAATCTAGGAACAAGAGTCACTGCAGAGTATGTTCAAGTTTTGATTGAGGGTTGTTTACGAGTCTACGTTAGGATGTGAGCTAAAAAATTTGCTGAAACTATAATGTAAACGTTGTAAATTTGTAATCGATGTTACATTGCTAAATACCAGAGAGTCTGTTCCATTGGATCAGCTTTGAAATAGTCCAACTACTTTATTAAAGAAGTTCAAGACAATTTTGAGGCTTGCATAAAAGGTGCATAGACAAAAAGAAACAAAAAAAAGTAATAACAAAGATAAATTCTTTAGGATGGCTCACTTTTAGTACATTGGAGCACTTGACACAAGCTGGAATTCTTAGATGTAAGTAAAAGCTGCTATATATACTTGAAGAGTAATATCAGAGGTCCCCCAAATATATACTTTGATGTTTATGATAATTAGTTTGATTTCTTTTTTTCTGATTTGAGTTTTTTGAATTGCAAGGTTATGGCTTCAATTTCAAAGGATGGTGAACCATCACCCATTGAAATTGATTCAACCGCTGAAGAGGTGGATAGCAAGAATGCAAAAAAAGCTGCTACTTTGAGAATTGGGGCATATAAGCCAGTATCCTGTGGTTAGACCTGGTAAAACTGACCCGAGACTCGAAACCCGAACCGAATGACCCGGACCCATACCCGACCCGACATCCGAAATATGCTTACTCGAAAGTAAAACCCAAATTGACCCGACCCGAACCATACGCGACTCGAAATTTTTAACAAAGTTGCTTGTTTTGGCATGACGAGCATATTTCACCAAAAGTTGGTTGACCCGAAATCGACCCGACCCGAACCATACTCGACTCAAACCGAAACGACCCAAATTATCACTTAACCCGAACATAGCCCGACCTGAACTTGACCCGACCCGTACCCAAACCGAATGACCCATTTGCGATGTCTACCTATGGTAAGACCTGTAAGCGCCTAAGAAAATTAAGCAGTACTGTTTAGGAAAATTATAATTTCTTGGAGCCTAATAAAGAGGGTAATTTGTGGTGCAAATGTAAGAAATGTGGGCAAGTGTATAGTGGGGATAACAAGTATGGGACTGGAAATCTAAAACGACACACGCTAAATTGTAAAAGAAAGAACGTCAGAGACATAGGCCAACTTCTATTGCAAAGTCGTTCTGGATCCTTAAGCAATAGGCGTCCTGAATTTGATATTGACATGTTTCGTGAGTTGTTGGCTTTTTGTGTTTTGAAGCATGATTTGCCATTTCAGTTCGCTGAGTATGATGGAGTTCGAAACATCTTTGTATATTTGAATTCTGATGTGAAAGTGCTTTCAAGGCATACAACTAGGAATGATGTTTTGAAAATGTTTAAAAGGGAAAAGGAAAGATTGAAAGAATTCTTTCATTATATTCCCGGTCGGATAGCTTTTACTTCAGATTGTTGGACTTCAATCAATACAGATGGCTACATTAGTGTCACTGCTCATTACATTGATGATAGTTGGTCTTTGCAAAAGAGAATTTTGAACTTTTCTTTCATGCCAATGGGGTCTCCTTGGCTGAAAAGATCTTGTTATTGATGAAGGATTGGGGTCTTGATAAGAAAGTAATGTGCTTGACTCTTGACAATGCATCTTCAAATGATTTGTGTGTGGACATGTTGAAAAGTCAGCTTAAGCTTTTATGTGATGTTGAGTTCTTTTATGTTAGATGTTGTGCTCATATCCTAAACTTAATTGTTAAAGAAGGCTTAAAAGATGTGGATGAGGTTGTGGTCAAAGTGAGGGAGGGTGTTAAGTATTGTAAAGCTTCTCAAGTGCGAAAGCAAAGATTTCTTGAGTCGGTTAAGGTTTGTGATTTTGTTTATAGTAAAGGGCTATGACAAGATGCCCCAACTAGGTGGAATTCAACATATCTTATGCTTGAGAGTGCCATTTACTATAAAAGAGTGTTTAATCACTTGGAGGCTGTTGATGGGAACTTCACTCATTGCCCTAGATTTGATGAGTGGGTTAAGATTGAAAAAAGTTGTGGTTTCTTGAAAGTGTTTTATGAAGTGATTTGTGCTTTTTCTGGATCTAAATACCCCACTTCCAATCTTTATTTTCCTAATGTGGTGAGGATTAGATTAGTTTTGAAAGATCAATTGGAGGGTGATGATACTTTTATGAGGAATATGGCAGCTAAGATGTTTACCAAATTTGACAAGTATTGGGCAGAATTCAGCACTACCATGGCAATTGCCAGCATTTTAGATCCTCGTTATAAGTTCCAATTTGCAAATTGGACTTATAAAAAGGTTTATGTTGGTACTCATGATACTCAATTGGGTTTATTAAAGGATAAGTTGTTTGCCTTATTTGATGAGTATGCAAAGGCTTTTAATTTGGCCTGAACTTCTGCATCGTCTTCTACTGCTTATGTCTCTCGTAATGCCTAACAAGCCGCTAAGGATGAGTACTTTGAGGTATGTTTGCTTTCAATCTAGATTAAGTTGATTTAGAGTGTTTTTATTTTTAAAGTAAATTGCCTTTTATTTTATTATCAAAGGACTTCGATAATTATTCAACTGAGGTGTTTGCCCCTATTTCCAGGTCTGAATTGGAAACGTATCTTGAGGAAAAGAAGCTTCCTCGTGTTGAAATCATGGATGTTCTTAACTATTGGAGTACTAATCAGTTTCGATTCCCCATTCTCTCTCAAATGGCACGTGATGTATTGACCATACCATTGTCTACTGTAGCTTCCGAATCTTCTTTTAGTGTTGGAGGAAGGGTACTTGATGCATTTAGCAATTCCCTTAAGCCACGAGTAGTAGAAGCTGTGATTTACTTAAGAGATTGGGTGTTTGGGGAAGAAGGTGATGTTTCTCCTTTAACCTTATTTAATTGTTTATGTCTTACTTCCTTATAAATTGTTGTCCCTTTTCTAATTCATATCTTTATTCTCTTATTTAAATTAGCGCTTATGCAAACACAATTTTATTTGGATGAGTTGTGTGGAGATGTGATGAATATGAGCTTCAATGATGATGAAGATGGAGATGTGGCATCCAAGGGAGGAGGGTCTTCTAATGAGGTTGCTGGAAGTGGTACTAAGCATAAGTCCATCTTGCTTAATTAGCTAAGTTTCTGGTTTGTGGAAGAGGTTGCTGGTTGTGTGGTGTTGGGCAAATTTTTTAAGTTGGTTATGTTTGGTCTATCAACTGTATTAATTAAGTTTCTGGTTTGTAAACATTTAAATAGCTTGCTTTGTTGGTTGTTGGCTTTGAAATGCCTTGCTCTGTTGACTTTGTGAACTTTAGATCCTGGAATCATCCTTTGCTTGTTGCTAGTTCCATAAAAGGGTTGCTTAATAGCTTTCCATAACTTACAGATGCAATCTGGATTTAAATAGGTTAACAGGTCAGATTCTGACCTTATTTTACCTGTTTACTTGAGGCGGGTAAATGGGTTGAAATCAGGTCAACCTGTTTAGCTTTTAGTCAGGTTTAGGTTGGAATACTTCAACCCGTTTATTAAACAGGTCGGGTTCAGGTCAGGGGTATTTCAACCCGTTTAATTTCAACCCGAACACGAACACAACCCGACCTGGCCTAATTACTAGCCCTACTAGTATCTACCAAATTTTGTAGGTATGTAGATTTTATTTGGGTTCATATTCTGCGTGTGTGGATTTTATTTGGGTTTATATAGACTACAAAGAGTGTTTGTATGCAGTACGGTAGGTTTGGTTGTGGTTTTTTAGTATATCATGTTTGTATGCAGGTAATACATACATCTAAGAAGAGACATTGTTTGCGTGCCTCTGTTTGTTAAGGTATAGTACCTTCATCTGATATGTTGTGCTTATATTTACATAGTTATTGCTACCTAATTTATTAGTATTTCTTAATTTATTCCCTGCTACTTATCTTTAGTTTTTCTTCATAAAATGTTTTCACAAAAATCTTCTTCTATAAAATATTTTCACAAAATCTTGTTGTGTGGGTCTCTTGGAATCAACCTCTCTATGGGTAGGGATGTCGGTAGAGGCAAGGTTACCTACATTTGGATCTCCTCAGACCCTAAAAAGCGGGACCCACACTGAAAAGTGTATAGACTACAAAAAATCCATAACCTTATAAAATCTATATGCCCATTTTTCACAAAGAAATTGACATTACAAACCACAACAACTTCATCATAATTCTCGAATAAACTAGTTAGACAATCAGTAACAATCATATTGGGCAATCCACAAATCACAAGTGCATTAGTTTGACTACAAAGTACTATCAATTGGACTTGGGCTATTTCTTATTAATCTGTTAGCCCGTCTTTTTAAATTCTTGTATAAAATGGGTTTGGAGTGTTACATGAATGGAATATCTGGCAAGTATGGGGAGGGTTTGTTGGAAACAAATTATGGGTATTGCATGGGGCGTGTATAGGGCATGTGAAACCTAAAACTTATATCCCGTGCCAATGCCCACTTTAGCTATATTTGCTCCAAATCCATATTTTCTCCAGTTTTAACATCGAACTTGATTTTAGATGGAACAGATTTTGTGGTAGTAGAAGTTTTCTTCCAGCCCTAAATTTATGCCCCCTTTTCCCCTTGCTTATTTTGGAAAGTAAGGAAATTGGAGTTAAATGGAGTAAAGAGGAGTATTTTCAATATCTTGCCCCTCTTTACCCCATTTTGTAGAGTAGGGCTTGTTCTTTTTTGGTGATGAAATACAGCTATAAGCTGTAAAAAAATATAAGAAGTTGTAAGGAGTTGTAAGAAGATGTAAAGACCTACAAGAAGATGTAAGAAGCTGTAAGCAGATGTAAGTAGCTGTAATGATAGATGTAAGGAGTTGTTGAATTGTTGAAGAGCTGTATAGTATAATTTGTATACATGTATGCATATTATTGATGTTTAATGTATGATTTGTGAAATAACGTATAATATATTAGTCATATTTACGAAATAAATTTGATGCTATCAGTAAACAAATTATTTCTTAATATTATTGAAATAAAATTTGTTTCTTTTACAATGAATGTTTTGGATGAGAAACAATAATATTAAAATAATACACTTATTGAAAATAAGCTTATAAGCAAGTAAATTAAACAACAGTGAAATATATTAAACCCACAAATTTTTTCAATCAAAATTTCCTACACTTGAGGTGATTTCTTGTATTTACATTAGTTTGATCTTCCAACAAGCAAAGTATAACAAAAGAAAAACATTCTCATAAAATTAAATACAACTCTTGAAATGAAATCCTATTTTAAGTAAACAATTTTAAATGTAATTGTCTTATTAATATATTCTTACAAAGGACTTTTGTAAATAAACCCTTAAAAGCTAAAACATTAAGAATAAGGCTTGAAATAGGAAAATTGTACTATCATATTAGACAATCAAAAATTGAAAATTACCTTCCCTAAAACAAAAAAACAAAAAAACAAAAGATAGAAAATTAAATTGGCTGCATGCAGGAGGCATAATGACCAAGCATTACTTTTGCCAAATACTTTCTATTTCCTAAATAACCCTACCCACATTAATATGAGCTGAACGCCCCCCGTCATTCTCCCTCTTCCCAACCCTCTTCGGATGTAACAGTGCAAGAACCCCATCGTTCATTTGCCAGATTGAAGCTGAATTGACGGTAAATTGTAGTCCTTTTCATGCTGAATCTACTGATGTTAGAATTTCCAATCTGTTAAAAATTCCTGCTCAAACTCACAGTACACTTATTTCATCTATAATAATATATACTGCGCATGTCGAAACTCAAATATAATTTATGTCGTTAAATTCTGTTTTTATATTTATATAAATATTGTGTTTATAACATGTTCACAAATTCTGTATATTGGTAGTATAATAAAAAAAAATATACAGATATTTCTGTAATTACTAAAAGAAAAAATTTATATGGGATATAAGAAGATGTAAGAAGATGTAAGAAGTAAGGAGATGTAAGAAGATGTAACAAGCTGTAAGGATTATGTTAAAGATGTAAGGAGCTGTAAGGAGATATAAGAACCTGTAAAGTATTAGCTAAATCCTCCCAAACGCAAAAAAGAATAGGGCCTAAGGGTCCGTTTGTGAGAGAAGTTAGAGAAATAAGAGCAAACGAAAGTGGGGGTAGCGGAAAGTAAATAAAAGTAAGTTATTTGCCCTTATTTGGGAATTACAGAAGAGTGACGACTTACTCTTATTTGCAAGATTAATAGAGTAAATGCAACTAAATGAAAGAATTGACACATATGTCCATGCCAAATAAATTAAAATATGTTGTATTTAGATTTATTGAGATAATAAATTAAAATACCTCTCCTTACTCCTCCTTACACCTCAAATTGCAGAGAAAGAAAATGGGAGAAATATGAAGTAAGAGTGACCCCTCCTTATCCTTCCTTACTCACTTCAAAACAAAAGTAAAAGGGGAATACTAACTCCCTCTGATGCCCCCTTAATCCCGTCTACTCCTAATCCAAACAGACCCTAAGAAGTAGGAGTTACTCTTCTTTACTCCTCCTCACTCTCCTATTATTACTTCCAAACATGGATGAAGGGAAGTATTTGCCATCATTTACCCTCCTTTAGTCCCTTCTACTCGCCATCTAAACACACCTGATTTTAGGTACAAAAATGTTCAGTTTTTAGTTTCTTTTTCTAATTTACTACCAACCTAATTTGTTTTTTTAACCTTATTGCCTATGTTACTATTTTGGAAAAATACGCTATTAAGTTATTTACTTTTTTCCTAATCTGCCACTGATTTATTATTTTTTTTCTCAATTTACCTTTGACAACAACCAGTTGCACAGCCATTCGACGACAAATTAGGAATGAAAAACGCAAAAGATACACCATTAAGGAAAAGCAAAATAACTTCGTGGAAAGTGAACAAAAATAAAAAAATTGGTGGCATTTTTGTTCATCAACTCATCCAGTGAATGCAACCGGTTACTCGTAGTCAAGTTCTTGATTTAATACATGCCAAGTTTTCCAATTTAGCCACCCCTTCCCCCTCGAGAAACCCGAGTAAAAGGGGCTTACTGGTTCAAATACTTGCACCCTTTCTGTCTAACCCAAAAAAAAATAATAAAAAAATAAAATCTGAACCTTATCACCATTAGCTGCATTATTAGTAATTAAGGGGCTACCATTAACCAGGACTACTATTTGTAAGTCCAAATTTTCTTAGTTTTAAAACCTTTTTTTAGGTTTGTAAGAGATTTATTGGTGGTTTTATATATCTTTTCAATATATTTCCTCTCCATTCTCTGAGCGCTAACGTTGATGTTTTTTTTTTTTTTTTTTTTACGTTGGTTTTTCACATCTCTTAGGTGCGAGTTTTTCCTCTCAGCCTAGTGTAAGTTTGATGTAAGTGTTTCCTCTTACCTTTGTGTGAGTTTTTTGCCTTAAATTTGGAGATACCAAGATATTGAAGATATTTGGATATTATCATATGAGGCTTGCTCGTTTTAATTGGGGGTGATTGGGTGAATCAACATTTGTTAGAGTATGAAAGTAGGTGTTGTCTTACATTTATAAAAATGAAGGGTCATATACATAAGCATGTATAAAAATCCATATGGTTCTATTATGGTGATCTTCCTTTATAATATAATCTATTACATCAAACATATATCTGCATAAAATTATACTAAAGCTCACCGTTATTTAGAAAATACATGAAGACATTGAAGAACTCAATTAGTGATTTGAAAGGTGATACAAGTTTAGAGTCAATCGACATCATATTTACCATCAAGTTTTTAGGGATGTGTGGTATGTTGATCTTTAGACTTTTTCTTGCTAGATGATTTTGGTTATAGATGTTTGCAACGTTTTGTTAACAAATATACCTTTTTATATATATTAAAAATTAGCTTAATCACATACGAGGCCAATCAAGACCCCTTGATTATACAAATCATAAGGTCATTTCAAACATGTATACTCAGATTACAATAAGCAAATAATTTTTTAAGAAAAATATTATGAAATTCTTATAGTTTTACCTGGTCTCAAAAACCAACACAAAATTCGGAATATTACATTTGGTACCTTTATGTTTTTGATAAATCCATTTTGGTACATAATGTAGAAATAAATATGAATTCTAATGGCAATATTCATTAGTTTAATTTATAGAACAAATCTTTATTTCCGTACTCTGTATCAAATGGATCTATAAAAAAGCTCAGCGTACCAACTACCAGATGAAATATTCCAAAAAAAATTAAGCTTCCCTCCTAAAAGTAACACATATCCCCCTTGTAGACATTAAACTTTTTTCTATTAATGTTGCACTTGGATCCCCCTTCCCCTTAATTTCCTTAGTCACAAATTTCTTAGATTTTATCCATATGGATCAAACATGGAACGAAATTAACCTTCTTAGTCCAATCATTCTAGAGTCATTGGATCAATTTCTTTTTAAAAGCATTTAAGAATATACCTTCCTCAAATTTTTATCTCAAATTGTTAGGGGGGTTGTCGTTGGGAAAAAAAGAACGTTGAAAGCAAATAATACGAACTTTGGGGTTGGTGGCAAAACGTAATATGAACTATTTAGCTAAACACTAACAGTACCAATTTTGACCTTTTTCTTTTTCGATGAGTTTTTTACATACATGTAAGACGGATTAAAGGAATTTGATCGATCTTTAGGGCTTATCTATAACTAAATAATAAAAATGTGTAAGTGAAATCCGTTAAATCCACGACCTATATCGTGATTCATTGAGTCAGCCACCCTATAAATCCATGGTAATATATTAAAAGTAAATAGGCATTATAAAAAAGATTGCTTCCCTCCACATTTAATTTTGCTAATAACCACACTTATAAGTGTAGAAACAGCAGTTGCCCACACTTAGGCTAAGTACGGGGAAGGTAAGTGTGTGGAAGTGTTTTCCACACTTAATAAAAATACAGGTAGAGCTATATTTCCCACACTTATAAATACGGAGTAAGTATTAATTACCCACAATTTATGTGTGGCCATTATACGCTATGCCCACTCTGGAAGATGCAAGAATTCATAATTTTCCCCACACTTAAAAGTGTTACTAGAATTATCTAAGTTTTTTTTTTTTAAAAATGCTGGTAATTAATATAAAACTTATTAAGTTAAAAATAGAACAATTGTAAACAATGGTTCTTTTTTTAATTAACAAGTTTTATACCAATTACGTACCAGCACGCATCACACTACATAAATGAACAAAATTAACAAACCGCAACAAATCAAAGTAGATCAAACATCGATTAAATAAATTATACGTACATTAGTGCTTGAAAAAAATTAATTGTAGACCTAGCAACAGAGACTAACGTAATCAAAAATTAATTGTAGACATAGCTGATTGAATATTTTAGTGCTCTATATACTCCCTAACACTACACTTAGGAAACATGACTAACGTCCAAAAATGTATTAAAAAAATCCTCATCTTTGTTTTCTTCTCTAAGAGATGTTAATTAGCTCCAGAAATGCAACTTGTTAGACAATTGAAACACAAAAAATAAAATAAAATAACTGTTAGAAAAGATAACCAACAGGATTAACTAAGATGTAGACTCAACAGAATCAAGTCTAAAGACGCACAAAATCCTAAATTAAAATGAATAGCATACTCTTACCTGCAGGTTGCTGAATAGTAGCAAACAACTGTTTATAAAGAATCTTACTCAATAAGTCCTTGTCTACCTTCTTTCTACCCTCAATATAGGCCTACAATAAATGATGCTTTAATTTTAGACTTAGTTAACTCAAACTAAACGACAAATCAAACATTAAATGTATGAATATACAAGCATTTATATACCATGCCGCCTAGAAAACAATGGAGCAAACTCTCTTCTCTTTGGATTCCTGAAACTTCTCACCGTGTCCGGATTTTCAGCGATCACCTTATCGACTAAGTTTTCTATCTCAGCACGGCCACACTTGAGTTTCATTCAAATAAAATAATTTGGTGAGGATACTTGAAGTAAGAAAAACATAGAAAATCACATGCATACACGAGTAGAAATACACTGGAAGTATAGAGTCCGATCCATAATATCTTTCAACAATTATTTACCTGATTGTGCAGTGTCTTATTTGCTTACTTTTTAGACAAATTGATACTTGGCTGAAAATTAGAAGTATCTACTTCGTTCCTCTTTTTTCCGTTGATCGGATTTTGTGCTTGTTGATTATGTGTAGTTCCTACAAGTCTCCGACAACCATCTCCAGAAATCTCATCATTCGGGGTGACACCATCATTACAATTCCCGAATTCAACTAGAGTGCTCTTCGAATTTGTAAGGCTATGAGGCAAACGATTCATCTCCTCAGATGATGAGTGATTACAGTGAGTAAAGTTGTCCTTGAAATCATAAAAATAGCCAAATAAGTTGAATAATCTATTTCAATTTAACAAATATCATATTAAAAAAAAAAGAAGCAGACACTTGTGTTGTTACATACGGATTAATTACCTTAGAGCACATAAGTTCTCTTGAAAGAGATGAAGGCGTAGAAGTTAAGCGATCACCCTTACTAACTTCCTGGATGCATTTCAGCTGAATGAAAACAATAGTCAAATAATTACCAAATGCAACAAATTGCTAAAATAATAGGCACTAGAAGTATTTCACTTCCAAGTCTACTCTTTAAAGTGCTCAAATGAAAATTACTTAACGTCTTACTTGCTCTCTTTGGTCAAAATTTAGCCTTCGAGCGATGTTCGATTGATTTGAGCAACCAGAAGTATTCATATTTCCCCCCATAGATGTGTTTTGATCATACGACTACATAAAGTTACAAATTGAAAAGAAACTTCAATAACGAAAAGTTAACTGTGCAAGGTTTTTACATTATACTATAATGTTATGTTTTTGTGTAGAAAATAATAGGACTTACTTGATTTACAAAATTATGGGGTCGTGGCATGTCAATTGTGGAGTTTTCCATCCTATTTGTCGCACTCATATGTTTCTTTGCCAATTTGGGTTATACATGACTTGTTAACTCCTTGAAGAGAATTTGGCTAAATAAAACTCCTCATTAGATAATGATATGATTTTGTAAGACGAAATAGCTAATAAGAACATAATTGTACCTGTCATGATTGTAAATGTCATCTTTACCCAAGTGGTACAACATGAAACTAATGCAAGAAAATAAAAAAGGACTGGTGGTTTTGTTTCATGTGCACCTGTAGAAATATTCATATTTTATGTATTTTTGTATGTATTTTTTATTTTCTTTATTTCTCTTCCTTATCACCGACTTATATACCTATTGTATATAAGGTTTTATTTTCTCTTGTAAATATACATAGAAAATACAGAACATGGCTTTCTCTGCCCACGTATGTGCTTTGATTTTCATTCTCTCTGCCCACGCATACGCTTTGGTTCACATGGTATCAGAGCTTCAAGGCTCTCGATCCTAACTGCTCCCAATTCCCTTCCCAAATCCATTCTTACCTCTCAAAGCTATTGTTGGCACACGATTCCGCCCTTTAAATCCGATAATTCATCTCAAATCGACCAAGATGGGGTCCAAGAACAACACCACTAGCATCGATTCATCTGGAGATCCTTACTATCTGTTCGGATCGGATCATCCAGGCATGCAATTGACAAATAAACCTTTCAATGGTGTGAATTACCCCAATTGGAGTAAGTCTGCTCGCATGGCACTCGGGGCAAAATCGGAACTAGGGTTTGTTAATGGGTCGCTTGACAAACCGACAGAGGACAAAATCGAAATGCAAAAGTGGATTCGATGCGATTACATGGTACGATGCTGGATCTTGAACTCAATTGTCTCTGAAATCTCTGAAAGTTTTATGTACATTCAATCGGCCAAAGAACTTTCGGAAGAATTGGCCGAACGTTTCGGGGAACCTAATGGACCCCTGATATACCAACTCTATCGAAATCTCACCCTCTTATCTCAAGAAAACGAACCTTTGTCTCTGTATTTCTCAAAGTTAAAGAAGCTGTGGGATGAATTGCAAGAGGTAAACGCAATTCCTGCGTGTTCCTGTGGAGCTATAAAGGATTGCAAGTGCAATCTAATCAAAAAGCTTCAAGAAAAAGATTCAAGAAATCAACTGATTCAATTCCTTATGGGATTGAATTCTGGATATGATGCTCTGAAGGGACAAATTCTGGCTATGGACCCTCTACCCACAGTCAATCGGGCTTACTATATTGTTCAGCAAATTGAGAAGCAAAAGCAAGTAACCGGGGTACTGCAAGGCAGCCAAGAAACTGAAACATACACAGCCCAAAGACTTGCACCTAAGCCCAACGGAAGAAAAGATTACAAGAAAGGCAAGAATGATAGATACTGTGAGCATTGCAAAATTAAGGCGCACCAAACTGATCAATGCTTCAAGCTGTATGGGTATCCAGATTGGTATAAAGAAAAATTCGGGTCCAAACTGAAGAATGTTGCTCATGTTGGTATTCAAGAATCTCCCCTCCACTGTTCCATCAGCTCCCCTGAGGCACCTTCTGTTGACAATGCCCTAGTGAATGCAGTCTGCCAGCAAGTCATCAAAGCTTTGACAGGTAAACACTCCTCAGATAGCTCAGCCAGCATGAGATCGAATTCAACTGAACATGGCCTCGCAGGTAACATTACTATTGCTACTTCCTCTACTAGTAATTCCTTGCAAAATACTCACTGGATTGTGGATACCGGGGCATCAGATCACATATCCTTCCAACTAAACATAATGACAAACAAAAGAAACCTTACCAGTCCTATATATGTGAGAATGCCTGATGGTTCTGTTAAAACTGTTAGGCTCATTGGTGATGTGCATCTTGGAAAAACTTTAACCCTCAAGGATGTGCTTTACCTGCCTGATTTTAGAAATAATTTGCTTTCGGTTAGCAAGCTGCTGGACACTTCTGATCTGACAGCTTGGTTTACCAAACACGGTTTTGTGTTCCAGGACCCTATCACTGAAAAGAATCTGGCTGCTGGACCTAAAGAGGCAGGACTTTATATGCTGGGTACTCCTTGCAAGGAAGAAATTAGCTCCTCCCAGAACACAGACAGAGTGCCCTGTCTAATGCACTCTGATACATTTGATTCTAGGAAAATATGTACAAAGGATTTAGCTACCATTCATGCTAGGATGGGACATATGTCACTGTCAAAACTTGCTCATCTTGATGAAATTTCAGTATCTGTAAAATCCAGTGATGATTTTATATGTGATACATGTCAATTAGCTAAATTTCATCGTCTTCCTTTTCCCCTTAGCAAATCCATTGCTCTCAAACCATTTGACATTATACATATTGATCTTTGGGGGCCATACAAAATTGCAGACACAAGTGGAGCACATTACTTCTTGTCTCTACTAGATGACTGCACTAGATATAATTGGGTCTACTTACTGCAAAACAAACAGCAAGTGTCTGCCCATGTTCAAAATTTTATTTCCTATGTTCAGAATCAATTTGCCACTACTGTGAAATGTGTTAGATCTGACAATGGCACTGAGATTTTTCAGTCATTATGTTCATCTATTTTTAATCAAAATGGCATCCTCCATCAAAGAAGTGTACCTAGAACCCCCCAACAAAATGGTAGAATAGAGAGAAAACATAGGCATCTAGTTGAGACAGCTAGGGCTATGAAGATTCATGCTAATCTTCCCCCAAAGTTTTGGGGATCATGTATTCTTGCCGCTGTTTATATAATTAATCGAATGCCAACTAAATTACTTAAGTGGAAATCCCCATTTGAGACCTTATTTAGCATGAAACCCGACCTATCCCACTTAAAGATACTCGGATGCTTATGTTATGCCCTGACATTGTCTCCGCACATTGACAAGTTCTCACCTAAAGCTAGGAGATGTATATTTATTGGCTACCCACCTGGACAAAAGGCCTTTAAACTCTATGATCTTGACACACATAGCATTTTTATTAGTAGAGATGTGCAATTTGAAGAAAATACCTTTCCTTACCACATAAAACCACCTAGACAACTACATCAGCAAGTTTCCTCCACTAACCCATCTTTTGAGCATACCTCCTACTTTCCCATTGCTGACTTCAATACACCCTCGTCTCCTATTCTCACACAATCCACAAATGAGCATTCCTCTTCATCTCCACCAGCATCAGGAACACAGCCTATGCAAGATATTCCCAGAAGAACCTCCAGAATCCCTAAACCACCTACATGGTTGCAAGACTATGCATGCTCTATTAAAACTAACATTTTATATCCCCTATTTCAAGCTAAAGATTTCCAAAACTACCAACAGGACTATACCACCTCCCTATACAATGTCTTATCTGTCAAAGAGCCCTATACATATGCCCAAACTATTAAAGACCCTAGGTGGATTGAGGCTATGCATGATGAAATTGTCGCCTTAGAAACAAATCACACATGGGACATCACTGAATTACCCCCAGGAAAAAGGGCCATTAGCTCCAAATGGGTTTATAAGATTAAGTTCAAACCCGATGGGACTATTGAAAGATTTAAGGCTAGATTTGTTGTCAGGGGCTTCGATCAAATCAAAGATAAAGATTACAAACATACATTCTCTCCAGTTGCCAAATTACCAACTGTGAGAGTTCTGATTGCCCTCGCCACCACCAAAGGATGGCCGTTACACCAGCTAGATATCAATAATGCATTCTTACATGGCAACCTCGATGAGGAAGTCTATATCAACCCTCTAGATGGGTATGACAAGGCTAGAGGTAAAGTATGCAGACTTAATAAATCCTTATATGGCCTCAAACAAGCTTCTCGACAATGGAACAAAGAGTTCACCCAATTTTTACTACAGAATAAGTTTATTCAGTCCAAACAGGACTACTCCTTATTTACTAAAGGAAATATGGACTCCAAATCATTCCTTGCTATCGTAGTATATGTTGACGATGTTTTAATTACTGGAGAAAATGAAACACAAATTAATGAACTTAAGGGCAAACTTCACCAAGCTTTCACCATAAAAGACTTAGGTCTCATGAGATACTTCCTTGGCATCGAAGTATCAAGAGACACTACTGGAACTACCTTGCATCAACGAAAATATATTCTTGACATTTTACAAGATCTTGGGTTATCTGCTTGTAAGCCTGCTCCTTTACCTCTCCCCACAAATCTTAAATTGTCTACTGATGATGGGGATTTACTCCCTCATCCAGAATTGTATAGGAGGTTAATTGGTAGGTTATTATACCTTAGCATCACTAGACCAGATGTATCATATACAGTTCAGCACCTTAGTCAGTTCGTTAGTACCCCACGACAGCCACATATGGAAGCTGCTTTACACTTGGCACGATACCTTAAAGGGACAATTAACGTTGGTCTATTTTATCCTTCTGACAATATTTTAGAATTACGTGCTTACACAGATGCAGACTGGGGTCGTTGTGTTTTTAACAGAAAATCATTAACAGGTTACTGTGTCTTTCTTGGCAAATGCTTGGTTTCATGGAAAGCAAAGAAACAAAAAACAATATCGAAGTCTTCCGCTGAGTCTGAATACAGAGCCATGTCCGATACAACAAGTGAGCTCATTTGGTTGGCCAATCTTCTCAAAGATCTTCAGAACCAACTCTCTTTCCCTGTCACACTGTTATGTGATAATAAGGCCGCGCAATACATAGCTGCTAATCCTGTCTTCCACAACAGAACCAAGCATTTGGATATTGACTGTCATTATGTCCGTGATAAGCTTCAAGAAGGCTTTCTCCAGACTTCCCATGTGAGCACCAGACACCAGCTTGCGGATATATTTACCAAGCCTCTTCCTGCAAGTCAACATCAACAGCTTGGTTCTAAGTTAGGACTTTTGTTTCCCCAAGTCCAACTTGACGAGGGGGTGTAGAAATATTCATATTTTATGTATTTTTGTATGTATTTTTTATTTTTCTTTATTTTCTTTATTTCTCTTCCTTATCACCGACTTATATACCTATTGTATATAAGGTTTTATTTTCTCTTGTAAATATACACAGAAAATACAGAACATGGCTTTCTCTGCCCACGCATGTGCTTTGATTTTCATTCTCTCTGCCCACGCATACGCTTTGGTTCACAGCACCTGTATGTTCTCTTTGCCGCCAACACTTCGTCTTTACTGACTCACCTGTAAATAACCAAAATCAGGTGTGACCATGTTAAAAAAAAAGGCCAAACACAAGATTTTATACGAGAAGACCACATTTATACGCATACAGAATGGGAACTCACTTGGTTTAGAACATGAGGAGAGCTAGATGTATAAGCAGCTCCACCTTTATCCCTTAATACAGTGGTATTTTCAATTTGACTTGCTCCTTAATATACACCTCATTATTCTTAGCTAACGTAGGCGTGGTTGTCAAACTATCTCTTATGGGTTCACCAACTAAGGGCGTGTTATTCCTTTGATTCTCTTCAACAACATCGCCCTAATAACAAACCAAGTAAAGAAATTAACATCGACCTTATCCAAAGTGTACATGTATTCATTATCTATTTTTAATTATGGTAACTCAATACAAAGTAATAAAAATGACCTGAGATAGAACACGCGCATCATCAGTTCATTGAGACTTCAAGTAAGTGACCTCTTGGCATAAGGATTGAACCTCTTTTAGCAATAGACTCACTATGCTAGAATCTGAAGGTTTAATTCTACTTTAACAATTACGTTTGACATTAAGTTGAGAAGAGGTTACTCCAGATCCAACTCCTCTAACCCTCCCACTACTTTCAGGTCCCATCAACTTATGATAAGCAAAAGTATCAATCGACACTGTGGCTTCAGAGAATACGACTTCTGAAGCACCCGTCTTTCGTTTGACAATATCAACAGAAATATCCTATATAAATTATTGGTCATAGATACCAACATTTATCATTATGTTGTTTACGTATGTATTAATTAATGACATACCCTACGCAAAATAAAATAAGTATACAAATATATATACCACAAATTTCTTAGTTGTTGGTTCATGGTAAGATCCTTCTTTATCTTGATGAGTCTCCATAAACCATTCCAAGGGACCAGGTTCTCTTTGATGCTCCTTCTCCTATAAATTATTGTATAGGCATAAACAAAGAATTCTATACATAGCAAAGTATATACAGTGTAACACACCAACCCTAGGCCAGTGATAGTCATTTTCAGAATTTTGGAAATAAACTGACAGAGTTTCCCCTAAAAATTGACCATAACTTAGACTTATAGCCTTACAATAAGTACCTATAACAATAGAATATAATCAATATGTCCACTAGGCTCGACGGCTACACGCCTGAGATCATAACCCCATAGCCCACACGACTGAAGTACCAACAATATACAGCAAAATGATTCTATAATATGTAAACAAGTCCTTTGCTTGAACACTATCATGAACAATAAGAACTAAGCAACTTCATGACACCACCATTCCTCAAGTATTACTATTATTTGTTTCTTGTCATAATACCAAGTTGTTCTGATTTCTACTATAAGCAACCAGAATAGCAATAACATTTTGGCAATTTGGGTTGGGGGGGGGGGGCTACGAGAACGAAGTGAATAAGCAACCACAAATATGTGCTATAGAAAACAAAAAAAATAACTTGAGGACATCCTTGATGGTAAATCACATAATATTTTTTTCTTGTCAACTACAAAATGTCCAATAGACCATAAGACTTAAAAACATGGATCTGTCGATAAAGAAAACGCCTCTATATCAAGTTCTTTTAGAAATTATTGCCACGAACATAGGAGTAAAACCCTTCCTAGGTTATCGCAAACACAAAGCCAAACCAAATTTCCTTTTTTGAATAATAATGTAAATTACAGAGTAGTGTCAAAGAATCTACGAAACATGTGGACTTCGACAGCAAGATCGTAAAATACAATGTTCCAGCTCCACCAAATCCATATGCTCCTCAACTTCC
>JACYFF010031954.1:70818757-70849982 GCA_017589665.1 Selenicereus undatus | reverse complement strand
ATGTATGTATATATATATATATATATATGTATATATATATATATATATATATATATATATATGTGGATGTATAAATGTGCATGTGTGTGTGTGTGAACATGTATATATACGCAACCCCCCCAACACCCCTCCCCACATTGTTCTTGATTTCATTTTGTTTTTGGGATGTAAACCCCAGTACTCCGGATGTGTGATCCGTTGAGATGTATATTTGATGTGAACCCAGAATGTGGTCAATTTATAGGCGGAACTCTGTTCGTTTATTTCCAGATATATGACTTATGTGTATATTCTACTATTTCGTGTTACACGTGCAGGAACGGTTTACATGGGATCCTGAGCATGAGGACCTGGTCCGAAGAGAATGGCAACAGAAGGTGCGTGTACGGCTGAAAGACATAGTGCACAAGGCCGCAAAGGACCCTCCGAACAAGATCCTCCACTGGATGACGGATGATATTCGCACATCATTACACACCAGGAGGGACACTGATGAGGAATTCAAGAAGCGGTCGGAGCGCAACAGGAGGAATAAGATAGAGGGGCCCAAGGCTAAGATTGGGCACAGCCAGGGGTCAATATCAGCGACAATGTGGGCTGGGAGACTGGTAAGAAAATGTTAACTACTTTCCTGGGATAGAGTGTTTTAACTTTGGAGGGTTGCTAATGTGGGTTCGTATATGTGTATATGACAGACAAAGCAACTTGGAAGAAGACCTTTGGCTGCGGAGCTGTTTGCTACCACTCATTCGAAGGTTGATGAGAGCGGCCAGCGGATTTGGTGTGACGCATACGCCCAGAGTGTGTATGTAAGTACTGTATATGTACTTCCTTGTCGAATTCTTAACACACTCTTTATGTTTGACCTTTTTAACTCATTCCAATGGTGCAGGAAAAATATGAGCAACTGAAAGTAGGAACTGACGTGCAAGTGGGTTCTGCAGCTGATGATCACTTGTTCTTCAAGGCAAGTGGTGGCTGGACTGACTAGGGCACTATCTACGGGCTTGGCAGAGAGGCTCCCGCCATGTTCGAGAAACCGCCCACTTCAAGGCGTAGTGGTTCATCAGCATACTCCTCCCCGTTAGTAACCCAGCTCCAAGATCAATTGCAAGTAACACAGAATGAGCTGCAGACGACTCAATCTCGACTGCATTCGACGGAGGATGAGTTGAGGACTACTAGGGAGGAGTTGAGTACTACTAGGCATGAGCTAGAAGCTACAAGGAAGCAGCTGGATGAGCAACGTATTGGGCTGTTGGACCTGAATGCTCGGTTTGATAACTTCTCGGCGTTGCTTGGCCATCCCACCCGTGCGGACAACTCGCAAGCGTCGTCACAGATGTAGGTATGTGTATGTGTAGTTGTACCCCTCAACTTAGCTATGATATGTATTCGTGGAACACTGTGACGTAGTTAATGAACAGTACATAACTGTTGTATTCGTGGAATGCTCCATTGTGGATAATTTGGTGCTATTTCGGTTGTGAATTATGGCCCGACCATTGAGGCGGTACGCAGGTAGACCGAAATTGAAGTAGAATGTATACAGGAAAAATATGGGTACATTGGAGATTGAAATTCAAATTAGCCTGCATTGGAGACCGAAAATGAAGTTTGGTCTCAAATGCAGGTAGAGATGGGAAGTAACCTGTATTGGAGACCGAAAATGAAGTTTGGTCTCAAATGCAGGTAGAGATGGGCAGTAGTCTGTATTGGAGACCGAAATTGAAGTTTGGTCTCAAATGCAGGTGGAGATGGGCAGTAGCCTGTATTGGAGACCGAAATTGATGTTTGGTCTCCAATTGAGACCGAGAATAGTGGTCTCCATTAGAGACTAATCTCTTTTGGTCTCTGGTGGAGACTGTCTACATTGGTCTCCATTAGAGACCAATATTTTTGGTCTCTGTTAGAGACCAAAGTAGATCGGTCTCCAACTGAGACCAATATTTATTGGTCTCAGTTAGAGACCGATCTACTTTGGTCTCCATTAGAGACCGGGAATACTGGTCTCAGTTCGAGACCGGTCAAACTTGGTCTCTATTAGAGACCAGTCCATTTTGGTCTCTAATAGAGACCAATGTGTATAAATATGGTCTCTAAATTTGAATTGCTACCAAAGATTTAGAGACCGATGATTTTCGATCTCTATTCGGTCTCTAAAATTAAACAGAGACCGATTTTCCCCTTTTAGAGACCGAAAAGCTCCGGTCTCTAACTGCACGGAATCTTGTAATGATCGTGCCCAAAATGGACCGTATAATCTCCTAGATTAATCTTACAATGCAAAGAAGGGGAGGACCCCAAAAAAAAATCCCACTTAAGGCAAGATCACGGTTGCCTGGATACCTTCAAGCCCCTAACATACTACAAACCGATTCGCGCAATCCTGAATGTGATATTCCAACATACCAATTCGTGAAGTTGGCGAATTTAGCAAACCTGTCTCCAATCACAATGGCGTTGCATATTTCCATGATTCATATGCCAAAGTTTGTACAAATGGAAGAATTTTTGAGGTTAATATGAATATTGGGCAAGTTTTTTACATAGCAAAGCTAGAAGGAAAGACCTAAAATTTTACCATGATCCGCGGCTTATCTAGTAAGGTAGGCTAAGAGACATAACTTTTCTTCTTTTTTTTTTATTGAAAAACATCCCCAAAATCCTCCATTTTCACTTTTTCCGTTAAAACATTATATGTCTCTAGGCCCACGTGACAAGTAAGCCAAAGATCTTGATACAACAATTGATACAACAATTCACCCCTTGGGGTGCGGCCCTTTCCCAGAATCTACGTGAACGCGGGATGCTTGTGCACCGGGCTGCCCTTAGGAACAGATAAAAAAATAGTGATTAATATAAAAATTAAATGATGCACCATATGGAGGAGAGATAGGGAAAAGCCAATAGGTGACAGACATAACAAAAGAGACGGTGAGGTAGTTGAATAGTTTATAAAGTAAAAGATCAAGGATTTCATTTAAAATAATATGGGAATGGGTTGGTGCTAATGCTTTTAGTCACTTGTCAGTTTTTTTGAATTATTTTTTGTTCATTCTTTGTATTTTGTTTCAAAATCATATTTATATGTATTTTGATTGAAAAACACTCAATTTGATCATAACTAAATCATTTTGAGAAAAATTTACTATTTGGTCCATTGTAGTATAGGGGTATGATTTATTTGCCCCCACATCTATGAAAATGAATTTACTGGCCCGTTCACCTTTGGAGGAAATTGATTAAAGGGTGATAATTTGAAATTAAAGCTGACTGGAGTGATGAAATTACCAAAAATCCAACTAAAAAAGTGAGAAATAGGCCCCACATATCCTTGCTTGTGGAACTAAAAGAAAAGAATTAATACATTTTTTGCACCCACCTACCCATGTCCCATCGTCCTCATCAATAATTTTCCCTCCATCAACTCTCTCTCTCTCTCTCCACTTCAACCCAAGAGCTGAACCCTATACAACCCAGCATTCATGGTTGTCCCCACGCAAAGAAACTTGTAGGCGAGGAAGAGAACAAAGGAATGTAAGCTAAGGCTGACAACAATGGATAAGAAGAACAAGTCACAACAAGTAAAGGTAAACTTTGTCAAAGAAAATTTGCATTTTAGTCCAGAGTGGAAAAGTGAAAGAATATAGGGTTAGGTGAAGGATTAGTTTAATAATGAGTACCAGGTAATATATGTAGTTTGTAATTGCTGATTAGTACTTAATTAGCTTCTAATAGAATATATAATTGAGAAAGTTGCTTTTTAAAGTGATCGAAAACCCCAGATTTGTGCAATGTTGCTGAATAGTGCCAAATTTAGTATATTATTAACTGTAATTATGTGCATGCAATATTTTTTTGTTTGACTTATTAAGGCATGGTTAGCTTATTTGGCTTGTATGGATGTAAGAGTTGTTAATTAGTTGATGATGATGACTTCTTATTTTACAAATGTTATTGTCTATAGGTGGTTGTTGGTGGTGGAGATAGAGTGTTGGCTATACATTACAGAAAGGAAGTTTTTTTGTTAGATGGGGTTGACTTCGATAGGTACCAAATGCTGGACTTGTATAGAAATGCTGTAGCCTTATTTGAAAAGGTTGGGATGGATGCTTGGGTTGGATTGGTGAAAATTTGGGATACAATGGCTGGTGATATTCCAATATATGTAACTAGCGGAAAATATGCAAGCATGTATTATTACATTGTCCAAGAGTAGACAGTTTGAAGAACCAAAAGAATCAGGTAGTGGATGGTAGTGGACCCTCAAATACAAATGGACCTCAAGTGAATGAGTCAGTACTTGTGGAGAGAAATGAGGATGAGATTTTGCATGCAATCTGTTCTTCAATAGACATAGACAAGTTGAGCTGCCCTACTATGAGTCAAGCAAAAAGGTGGGCTGATACTTTGATTGTAAATCCAGTTCCTCAACTAAACTGCCTAGAAACAGGAAGAGACAAACTACCTGTCAGAAGGTACAACACTAGACTTTAGTGTAGCAGTCCTAAAGCAAACTCTCCACCTACTACCTTTGAAGCATCACCAAAGTCTCCGTATGCCTTACCTACATCATCAAAGTCTCCTAATGCCTTACCTACATCACCAAAGTCTCCTAATGCCTTACCTACATCATCAAAGTCTCCCAATGTCTTACCTACATCACCAAATTCTCCTAATGCCTTAACTGCATCATCAAAGTCTCCTGTTTCTAAAAAAAAATCCATGTAAAGCCCCAAGTAAAGGGTGTGTGGATTTGAGCTTTTCACCCAAAACTTCAAATGTTCCTAAACAGATCACTCTCATAGCCAGAAAATCTCCTGGTAAAGCTATCCTTGCCACTTATCCAGGATCCCCTTTTGGCATAAAGTATGTAACTACATCCATATCAAGGTCACTTGTGTATATTGTAGAAGATGATGTTGATCCAAAATCAAGGGCTTCAGAGATAGTTGATGTTGATATGGGTTTGGGGGGATTAGAAGCTTATGATATGATTTCATTAAGTCAACCAACATCTATGGCAAATTATGTAAGTGAAGGGGATAATAGTGATGATGAAAGGATTGGTCTGGAATTAAGTGATGATGGGGATGATGATACTGAAACAACTGAAGATGAGGACTTTGATGCTACACAGGAGAATAAAGAAGAGGATAGTGATGATGACGTATCCTTAGAGGATGAAACAGATAAAGGGGTTGATGATAGTGAACTAGAGTTTGATGATGAGATGAACTTCAACGTTGAAGATGACGGTGCTGGGATTACCTGTGATACTTACTACAAGGATGATGATTGTAATGCAGTGGAAAACTATTTCAGTAAGATGTATAGGATAGGACAAATGTGGTCAAGGAATAGGGATGGAAAAATATCCCTTGATGTGGGAGATATGTTTGTTGACAAGGCTCAGTGGGCTAAGGTTGTCAGAGAGTTTGCAATTCAGGAAGGGATAGCATTGAAGAAAGTAAAGAATGATAGGTTTAGGCATATTGTAGTCTGGAAAAATGAGGACTATAATTGGAGGATTCATGCAGCAAACCTTCCTGATAAAGTGACATGGCAAATTAAGTCTTTGAAAGGCAAGCACAAGTGTGCAAGACTTGACTTCAACTCGATGGCAACTTACTCTTGGATAGCCCAGCAGTTGTATGAAGATTATGTTGCAAACCCTGCAATCTCAGTTGTCTATGCAAGAACTTCTAACTCAGAGGTATGGTTTGCTATATCATCATACACAGTTAGAAAAGCTAAGAGATTATGTAGAGAGTGGGTTGAGGGTAGTCATCAAGAATCATTTGCAAGGCTACCTGAATACATTGAGGAGATTAAGTTGAAGAATCGTGGGTCAATTTGTTCTTGCATCTCCCAATCTCCTAATGGAACTCCTTTATTCAAAAGGATTTTCATATCATATAAAGCATGTGTAACTGGTTCTCTGAGGGGTTGTAGACCATTCATTGGTGTGGATGGTTGCTTTCTAAAAGGCACATATAAAGAAGTTCTGCTAGTTGCTTTAGGCCTTGATGGTAACAATGGATACTACCCAATAGCATATGCAGTTGTTCAACAAGAGGACAAGGCTAGTTGGTTGTGCTTTTTCAGGGCATTGAAAAGGTGTTTTGAAGATGTGGATACTTCAAAATTCACCTTTATCTCAGATAGACATAAGGTCAGATCCATTGCATGAATACATTTGTCTTTTGTATATGATTCCCTCTTCTGTAGTACCCACCTTACTTACACATTTCTTCTATTCAGGGGTTACTTAAAGCTTTGCAGGAGATTTTCCCAAAATCCCCCCGGAGAATATGTGTTATTCATTATTATAGAACTTTACAAGATATTACCCAGGTACTCTTCAATTTATTTATTTTTTTGAGTTTATTGAATTAAATTTGTACAAATGTGGCAATGTATGCTAATTTTTTTCACCTAGGACCCAAGCTGCATAGCTTGTTTTTTACAACAGCTAATGCATTCAATGAGTTTGTCCATAAGAAAGCCATTCAGAAGATTCAAAAAGTGAGTGACAAGGCATACTGCTGGTTAATGGAAAAGCCACTGGAGCATTGGGCTAGGTATAAGTTTGACCCTGCCATTAAAATCCCTGATAATACAACAAACTATGTGGAAAGTTTTAATGGTAAAATAGAAAGGTTCAGAAACAAACCCATTATGACTTTACTTGAGGAGATTAGAAATAAATGGATGTCAAACTTAGGAAGAAGGGCTGAGTTGGCTTCTGAATGGGATGGAAAAGTCACTCCTAAGGTGAAAACCATGCTTGCAAAACTTGAGACGGACAACAGATATTGTAAAGTCATACCAGTTGGGAAAGGAGAGTATTCTGTGATTGAGGGTAGGACAACTTTCACAATTGATCTCAACACAAGACATTGTGATTGCATGTTCTGGGATATTTCTGGCACCCCTTGTAACCATGCCATAAGATACATCATTCGGGAGAGGAAAGATGTAGAGGACTTTGTGGATGAGTCCTATAGCATTAAAAAATATAAGTTGGCATACAATATGGTTATGCACCTAATAAGAGACCCTCAATTATGGTAAGAGAGAGACCTTCCCAAGTTAGGACCCCCGCCAGTGGAAGATATAGGTCGTGGTAGACCTCAGTCAGTCAAAAGGAAGGATGTCATAGAGGGAGGTGCTTTAAAAGGTCCACTACATTGAGGTGCAAGAAATGTGGCCAACTAGGTTACAATAGTAGAAGACACAATCCAGTGACAGGGGAATTAATAGTCAGAAAGCAGAAGAACAGGAAAGCTAAAGCAGGGATGAAGAGGCCCAGGGGAAGGCCACCGAAGGAAGTCACTGCAACCAAAAAACAGAAGTGTAACCAACATTCCTAGTTGTCCCAAACACATCATGGTCCTCAGACAAAGGTATTTGCCCACTTATTAACAACCATCTGTATTTTCTTTTTCCCATTCATTATTAATGTGTATATATATTTTTAATACCATACATTTATTTCTCCTATAATAGGCTTATCCAGTTGATGGATTGTCCCAGCTATGATTTTGTTGTGTTGCTTGGCCGTGGAATTTTGCGGTCCTGTTTCCTGTTGAGGTTGCTGCTACCAATCTACTGAGAGAATCTTAAAACCTTGGGGATTAGGCTTCTACTTAGCTGCTTCTTACTTTTGGTTAAGTTCATTTTGTTGTTGTGGCTATAGTGGATGGCCACTGAATTGCATGTACTGACAAACCAAGCACTTGTACTGTGAGGTTTGCTTTTGATGGGTAATCAAATAGCCATGAACTATGTATCTTATAACTCTTTAGATGTAATTCATGAAAACTTTTTTCTTCCATATATAATGTCAACATTCATATTAAACTACATAGTATCCTCATCTTCTACTTCACAATAACTAATACAACAAGAGCAACCATAAACATTAACACATATACAATTCTATTATTCATTTCAGCCGCTATCTGTTTCACATATCTTACTTCCTGAATTAGTGCCCTTATGTCATGAGAAGGATATTCATCTTCATTCCTTCCATATTCTCTTCTTATAATTCGTGAACTATCTTCAGGGTTCGCTCATCTAATGAATCTTCCACAACCTGGACATTTATAAAACAATCTCCCAGGTTGTCCTGAGACCTTAACAATCTTATTTCAGCATTTTGCTTGCAACTTGGACATTTCACATCGATATCATAACACAAGTACCCACTTCCACCTCTTCCACAACTCCCTGAGCTATGCTTTCTTTTCCTCCAGTGGCAGAAAGAATAAAATACTTTACAAACTTCGTGATTATATAAGTAAACATATCTACTTTGGGTTGTAATTAAGTAAATAAAATCAACAAAATTTCTTACCTTGAAAGCTTCACCGCTCAACAATGGCGTATGAGATATGGAAGAGCTGCAGGGCAAGGAAGGAAGAGAGAGAAAGAGAGTCGGATTGTGTTTTGTGAAAGTGGAACACGTAACATAAATATATCTACTACTTTGGTTTTAATTAAGTAAAGAAAATCGACCAAATTTCTTACCTTGAAAGCTTCAGCCTTCAACAATGGCGTCTAATGAATGGAAGACAGAGAGAGATGCAGGGCATGGAAGGAAGACAGAGAGAGAGAGTCAGATTTTGTTCTAGGAAAGTGGAAAACATAAAGGGGATGGGGGATTTATCCAGCTTAAACGGTCAAATGTGGGGCATTGAAAAATTTGTAGACCCTAACATGCCGACAAGGGCATTTCAGGAATAAAATCATGCCACGTCAGCATTCTTGCAGTTAGCTACCTCCTGACCCTTTTAATCAATTTCCTCCAAAGGTGAATGGACCAATGAATTCATTTTCATATATGTGGGGCCAAATAACACTACTAAAAAACAGTCATTTTCCGGCGGATATTCTGACGGAAAATGCCAGAAAATTCGTCGGAAAACCGATTTTCCGGCGGAAAATCTGACAGACCCGTGCCGTAGGAATAAAGCCCGTAGACCCGCACCTGTCGACAAAATACCTATTCCGTCGGCCAGGACCGACGGCCATGGCGACGGACTGCCGACGGAATTTCAATTGTCCGACGGACAATGCCGCCGGGAAAGGTTGGCCGTGGACACCGGAAGGCCCGACGGACACCCACTTTCCGTCGGCATTTTCCGACGGAAAGTGGGTATTCCGTCGGAAAATGCCGACGGAAAATGGGTGTCCGTCGGGCCTTCCGGTGTACCCTGTCCGACGGAACATCAAATTCCGTCCGAATTTTCTGAAAATTTTAAAAAAAATAATTTGAAAACGCTGTTCCGCAAATACACATTTACAACCTGCATATACAAATCAGGCCAACCAAATGTTGACCGAGCCAAAACCATGACACATGGTACACAAATCGCAACAACCATAAGCACTACACGTGGTACACAAATCACAACAAACGTAACCACCACACGTGGTTACTTTCAGTCAATAAGTATAAATAAAGAACCACACCAAATGGACATTGTAATAATACGAAGTACAGTAATAAGCAACCAAAGCAAGGCAACAAACGCAAGAGAAGGTAACTGTTCAAATAAGTATCGAGGAGGAAGGGGAGGATCAAGGGACATGCTAGATGAGATAATCCCTGTAGTCATGAGGGCGGTCATCATACCCAAGGTTGTCGGCATCATCATCATCACCATCATCATCATCACCATCACCATCATCATCATCATCATCGTCGTCATCATCGTCACAGGGTTGCGGTTCAGGAGGGGGAGGAGGGACGTAAGGAGCAGCACGGCGGTGTTGTCGATGGCGCATAGAAGAGCGTGGGCGAGATCCAGACCCAGATGCTTGCTGAGCTCTCATAAACTCACGGAATGTATCTTTCAGACCAGATAATTCCGAAGTGAGTAAAGTCACTTTCTCTTCTAAGTGACGGTTTCTCTCCGCCATCGTACTGAGCTCGCTGTTCAGCTGGGTGACCGATGCTCGCACATCAGGGTCAGGATCACAGTCCCGGGATGTCGCTGTGGACTTCACCAGATGCTTCAGTTTGACCCCTTCTGATCCTAGCCCATACACACGACCCTTTTTGTTGTAGTTAGCTTGCACCCACAACTCGGTTTCGGATGGGACTTCAGTTGGTTCGGAACCGGGATATGTGGAAGATTGCGAGTTTCGAATCTGGTCCCACTTCAATTGGTGCTCCGTCTGCAAAATAAGATTCCATAAATTTAGACATTCCAGACATAACATTCAATCGTGAACATACTGAGCTGATTTGTTACGCAATCAAGAAATCATGCAGGTGACTTACCCATCTTTTTTCCGATTTTTTGTCCACTCATTTGTTAGCCGCGTGTACATGAGTGTCCTTGAAAAGTTCGAGGTCCGTAACGTCCCTATTAAGCTTCTTCGCCTACACAATAACAGAATACGTTAACGTACAGGAGGATGGCTGTAATTGGGTAAGGCGTTGGGAAAAATAAGTACAACAAATAATGAACCACACACTTACCATGCGTCTTCTGTGCTCAGTAAATGGGACCGAACCAGATCTATGCAAAGAAGGACCTAACCCGTCCTGCTCGCTGTTCCGGTTCTTCTTTGCCTGCGAACTCACCTTCAGAAATTTATCAGAAGCCCAATATTCCTGCAGCAACTTCCAAGTGCTGTCAGACAACCACAATGGTTGCTTCCTCCTCTTCCTCAACTCCCCGAATGTGTCCCTCAATCTACTTGCCCGTTTGTCCTCGAAGTTCCTCCGTATCTGGGCCGTATGCTCTGGAGCCCAACAGTAATGCTTCTGCATGAACACAATTACATGCCACAAAATGTGATACCTGCTAACAATATGAATACATATATGTGTATATGTACATGAATGTACAAAGAATTGGGAGAACTCTTACCTTAAACTCACCAAACCACAAGTCCCGTTGTTTAGGCACTTTCCCCCATGTTGGCCATGGCTCAGGATATTTGCTCGTAAATATCCTTGTAATCTCTAACACAACATCGTACGGACAGAAACTGGCAAATTAAGAAAGAATGGATCCCGTTAGAAATTGCAAATTGATAATACAGTTGGTAAGACATAATTACTTACTCTTTGCCGTCAGGTGCAATGAGTTGCTTGTTTGTGCTACTGCCATGGCTAGAAGCATGTTCACTTTGTTCCTGACTCCTTTCTACAGATTGTTGTGGAATAATAGGTGGGTTCGGGATCATGTAACTGCCAGACATGTGTACTTGGGGGATGGTGGGTGTCATGTGCTGGCTGAAGTGCATGGATGGAGTGGTGCGAGGGTCAGGGATAATGCGGTGGGGAACTTCAGGGATTTGATGTCCTTGAGGTTCCTCTTCGTGCTGACCGGTGGGGTTGTGTCGGTCTGCTCCCCGAGAACGCCCACGTCCGGCCCCACGGCTACGATGTGTACCTGACATCTTAGAGAAAAATATACAGAACTTAGTGATCAAATAATATGAGGAATAAATAATTAATTGCAATTGAAATTAACAGCAAATTAAATGTCATAATTACAATGTCATAAATATCACGCATACAATGTCATAAGTATCTGAACTAACAACCCATACAATTTGGTTTTAGGTCACAATCAACTAATTTATCATTATCACTTTCATTCAGAGTCTTCAGTATCATCGTCAATATCATCCCACTCCTCCTCTTCACTTCTCTCAGCTGGATCGTCTTCGTTTACCTCCTCAATTTCTTCCTCCTCATTCAACAAAGTTGCAGGGAGCATGTCAGTTACTGCTGTCATGTGGGACACTTGTTCCTCTTGAAATGCAACTGGTAAAGTGAATTCATCATTCACTTTGTGTCTAGATTTGTTTGGAATGACAACCCACCAGTTACCTTTATCTCTTATTCCATTTGGGTACCTCATGTACACCACCTGCATTGCGGAGGCAGCAAATATGAATGGATCATATTTTTTGTATCTTCTTGTTGCATTAACCTCAACGAAGGGACACAGCTTGGGGCTACGTGTTCCTCGAGGGATGTTATCAAACCAATCACACCTGAACAATGTACATTGTTTTAGTGGTTCTCCTAGATATTCAACACGAATAACTTCTTGAAGGATTCCATAATAATCATCCTCGAATCCATCTTCTCCGCTCCCTTTCACACAAACCCCACAATTGTAACTCTTTTTTCCTTCACACCTCTTATGTGTTTGAAATAAGAATCCATTCACCCTAAATGCAGACCAGGTTGTGACCTTCCTCAAAGGCAGTTGAGCCAAATGGTACAGGTGTACCTGACGTTCGTCAGTGAACATTTCAACAATGTCGACCTACAAGTATTTATGTTTAAACTCATAAGGTTGGGACCATTTGCTAGAAATAAGCTGTGATGAATTAGTACAGTTATTTCCAACGACGATGGCAAAATTAAAAAATCTTACTGCTTTCTTGAACCACCAAATAAACTCGGACTCTATGAGTGCATCTAACTCCACATCTGTGAAATTTGGGATTCCTTGTAATTTTTGTTGCTTGAATAGTCTGCACAAGTCATTATTCACTTATTAGCACCATGTTTCAATTCATAAAATGGTATTCGTTCAACGCATGTGATGGATGCAATGGGAACTTTTTTTTGTAACTTACGCGATGTACGGTTCAACGTCATTACAATTCAACACAATATGAAGCTGTGCAGCGTTCATTTCTTCATCAGTTGGGTACCTCTGTGTCTGACTTCCCACAGCAGTACCTTTGGTTTGGAAAACTGACAACATTAGCTCCCCTCCTGATGACTCCACATTGACTTCCTCATTTCGTCGACGTCTTGTGCGCATTGAAGGCACATTAGCGCCGAAGTAGAAGGAAGAAAACTGTGATATCTCGAACACCAGATATGCTTCGGCCACTGACCCCTCAGGGGATGTTTTATTTCTAATTTTCTTCTTCAGCCACCTGAAGTACCTACATTAAAGTTCTGTGAGTGTGTGAAGTACACTTTAATTTTACATTTACATCTGTCAGGAAATTTGTCATATGTATTTACCTTTCAAATGGATACATCCAGCGGTATTGCACTGGCCCCCCAAGGTATGCTTGTTCTGCCAAATGCACAGGTAAGTGCTCCATGACATTGAAGAACCCAGGAGGGAAAACTCTCTCCAATTTACAAAGGATGATGCGTATATTGCGTTGCATTTCTTGTAACTTATCGACCTGTAACACTATTGAGCAAATGTTTTTGAAGTACTCACTTAACTCAACAAGTGGTTCAAGTACATCGTCCGGTAGCGCACGAAATGCTATTGGCATTAGCGTCTGCAGGAACACATGACAGTCATGACTCTTCATGTTTTGGAACTTTGCAACCTTCATATCTACGCAATTCCCAAAGTTGGAGCAATAAGCATCAGGCATTGTCAGCCGTTGGGCCCACTCACATACCCCCTTCCTTTTATCCAAAGAAAGGACGTACGAAGCCTTTGGCTTCAATGTCCTCCCGTTCACACCTCGTTCAACATTTAACTCCGCACGATCACACATGTCTGCCATGTCCAACCTCGCCTTCACATCATCTTTTGTTTTTCCCGGAACATCCATGACAGTGTTTATGATGTTGTCGCAGAAGTTTTTCTCTATATGCATAACATCCAAGTTGTGATGTAGCAACTGGTCTTTCCAATAAGGTAAATCCCAGAAGATGCTTCTCTTGGTCTAGTTGTGAACATTTTCCTTGAAACCCAGGATTACAAAATCTCCATTCGTTGTTACTTTTAGAAGACTACGCACCTCATTCCACAGTTCCTCGCCACTTCTCCTGGATGGAGGGCCCTCTTTCACCACTTTTCCCCTAGAGAACGCGGTGCGATTTTTCCGAAATGCATGATCTCGAGGCAGGAAGCGACGATGACAGTCAAACCATGATGCTTTGCCCCCATATTTCAAATGTGTCGCCCTCAACTGGTCCATACAAACAGGGCAACTCAAAACACCATGAGTGCTCCATCCAGATAGTATTCCGAGCGCGGGGAAGTCATTCACTGTCCACATTAAGGCAGCTCTCATCAAGAAGTTTTGCCTCATGGAAATGTCATAAGTCTGGACACCATCCCACAGAGTTCGGAGCTCATCAATCAACGGTTGCAAGAACACGTCTATTTTGCTCTTTGGATTTGACGGCCCCGGTATGATGCAAGTCAAGAACATATATGGCGTTGTCATGCACATATCTGGAGGAAGGTTGTAAGGTGTCACAACCACAGGCCACATGGAATAAGAACGGTCAGATTGTGAGAAAGGGCTAAACCCATCAGCACACAAACCAAGCCTCACATTGCGAGGCTCAGAAGCAAAATCTGGGTATTCACGATCAAAATGTTTCCATGCTTCCGCATCTGAAGGGTGATACAAAACACCATCCGCACGCCTATTGTTATAGTGCCACCTCATGTGCTCAGCTGTGCTTCTTGAGGCATAAAGGCGTTGCAGCCTTGGTATCAAAGGGAAGTAGAACATTTTTGCATATGATTTTAACTTCTTCCTATTATTGCCTGACTTAATCGGCTTCCATCTTGACAAATCACAAAACTTGCAATTTTCAAGGGCCGAATCTTCCTACAAGTAAAGCATACATCCACCGCGACAACAATCAATCCTGTGCACATCTAAACCCAAACTTCAGACCTTCTTTTTCAATTCTGAGTAACTTTGGGGCACACGATTTTCTAGCGGGCAACTCTCATGCAGTAACTGCATCACCTCATTCATACAATTCTGCGGCATATTGTAATCAGATTTTATACTCATCAACCTCACAGCATTGGACAACTCAGTTTGGGTTGAACATCCCTCTCACAAAGGCGTCTGAGCAGTTTGAAGCATATCATAAAATGCCTGAGCTTCTGCATTTGGTTGCTCACTAACTTCAACCTCATTAGTAACAATGACATCGTTCACCATTGCTTCAACACGATCGACAAACGAGTTTGTGTTGTCGGAATCCATAGGACTTGTTGGAGCCATGTCATCATACAAGTTTTGTTGGTTACTAATGCCAACATTTGCATATTCAGTTGGTTCTATCTCCCCATGAGATGTCCAATACCAATACCCCTTAACGAAGCCGTTTTGGTACAAGTGCAATTTCACATCATCAGGTGCCCTATATGCTCTGTTTCCACACTTCGCACAAGGACATCTATAATGTCTATTATTAATGAACTCTGTCTGACCCCTTGCAAATTGATCAAACATTTCTACTCCTTCTAAGAACTCCTGCCTATAAGATTTTCTCCCTGACATAAATCTTTCATACATCCACCTCCGATGGGGTGGTCCGCACATATTGTCCACTGTTCATCATTGACAAAGTAAGAAGTACATTAATATTGGTTACTTTAACAATCGACGTATGCTGATAATTTTAATTCGTATACAAGTGAACGCATGATGGACTTCTCATTAAACTATTTCGTCATACGCTACGATTAACAGGATACCAACAAAAGCACATACATATTACGACAATGAAGTCAGGATATAACTTGTTTCAATGTCTGAAGTGGGAGCCCGAAGCTGTGACATGCACACCGACAACAACGACATTCACAGCAACAATAACGGATTTTTTCCCCTTTCGCAATACGTTTTCTCTTACGACCCATTTCCTTCATATTAATAATCCACAAAAATCGATCTCATTAACACACAAATTCCAACAACACCATTCCCTCAAATCGTACACAGCAACATCTACGCACAACTTCTTCACATTTAACGGAATAATATAACCTCACAGTTGCTTACTAATTGTTTTCTATCAATCCTCAACAATAAATACATTTCACAACTAATTACGTTCAATGTCTGCACGAACACATTCTTCACTTCACTACAATTAAGAACACCAATAAATTACTAATAATAACACTTACCTAACAATTATATATTAATTTTCACACTAATTTCAACATACACAAACCATTATCAACAATTTCACACATATCACATAATCAATCCACTATAATTTACCGGACCGCATGCGACAATCCGTACATTTCTAATTTTCCACAACAATCAAATTTCAAATATCACTCAATATAAGTCTACCAATCATTAATTACCATAAACCTATCAAAATTATCTCTTCAATTTCACAAACGTACAAAATATTTAGGTTTAAATAATTACTTCAAGATAACGGCGGGAATGTTGAGGTTCGCTGGCGGTGAAGAGGCGGCGGTGACGGCGGCGAGGTGGCGGTGGCGACGCCGGTGGGAGGCACTGGAGCTCGGCGGCAGGGGTGGGCGGCAACCGGCCAAATCAGGTGAAGGGGGGCCGAATTTGGTGCGAGGTCGCCGGTGAGGTCGAGGTGCTCGACGAGCGGGGGAGGGGCACAGGCGGGAGAGGGCGGCGACCGGCGGGGCGGCGGTGACGACAGGCGGGGGCGCACGGCAACTGGCCGGGGAGGGGCGAAGGGGGGGCGATTTTGGAGAGAGGAAGGAGAGAGAGTGAGAGGTCAAAATTAGCCCGAGTCGGGCATTTTTAAGGGGTGCCCGTCGGACAGGCCGTCGGACAAGCTCTTCGGGCGGCGTGTCCGACGGACACGGCCGCCGGAGAGAGTGGTCTGACGGCAGCCTCGACACCCACCAATTCAGGCGCCTTTTTTGTAAAAAAAAGCCGGCCGACGGCTAATTCTGCCGGAATTTCCGCAGGAGATTCCGACGGAATATTCCGTCGGCCCAAAAACAGTACGGTTCGCGGCTAGATTTCAAAAAACCAAGGGGTCAACAGGTGTCTCGCCGGAATATCCGTCGACACCCTCCGATGGCCTAACATCCGCCGGAAAAAGACCGATTTTTAGTAGTGTAAATCTAACCCCAAATCACGATGGACCAAATAGTAAATTTTTCTCATTTTGAGTGTATAGTATGCAAAATTTTGAATTGGCGAACAACATGTACTAATAACAGCCCTTACGAACTAGTATTGGATTCTCACTAAGTGCCAAATTGCATACCCCAATTTGTCTCGTATAGCATTTCAAGCAAGTATGGACAAGATATAGGACAAAACTGAACAGATATTAAGAGCATTCCCAGCTAGAGTTTCAATTTTTGGAAGTCTGGCCTACCACGTCAGCAAAAGTTTTACAATTTTGGAACTTGCATTTCATCACTTCTCCAACCTTTGGAACTCAATTTTAATCATCCAATAAAAATATTTGTCATGGACCCACCTTATAACACACAACTTATTTTTTTAATCATTTAAAAATTATATATTTACTCAAAAAAAAGGAAAAAGAAAAAATATATTAAAAAAATCAAAAATGGACAAAAAAGGGAGGAATGCTTAAGCAAGGCACCCCATGTGCCCCTCGCGTTTCCCTCCCGCTGCCAAGGCCTCTGACACGCCATGTGCCTCGCGGGCCCTACATGTGCCTTGCGTGGCACTGGCTGCTAATGCTCTAAGAGCATTCACAGCGTGGGTTTGGAGGGTGGAATGCGGGCCCCACAGCAACACTTGCCAGAAGATGAGAGGCCAAGCAAAAGCATGCCACGCGGGGAGGCACGCACAATTGTTCTCCCTGTGGGCCAACTTTTTAATTTTTTAAATATTTTTTTTGTGTTGTCTTTTTTTTTTTACTAAGTAAATAATTCTAAAATGATTTAAAAAATAGATTGTGTGTTATGAGGTGAATCCATAACCAATATTTTTATTGGATGATTAAAATTAGAGTTATATAGGCTGGAGAAGTGATGGAATGCAAGTTCCAAAATTGTTAAACTTTTGTTGACGTGGCAGGCCAGAGTTCCAAAAACTTTGGCTGGGAATGCTCTAAGGGACATTAACATGACAGAATTACGTGCACGAAAGAATCAACCTTGTATTCCTCTCTTTCAGTCTTTTTCCTCTTCGTGTCACACTTTCTTCTTACTCCTATTGCGCACAAGTTGACAAATGATTCACACGACAAGTTGATGTCCTCTACTCTCACTAAGTTGTATCCGCTTTGCCTATCGGTAATAGATTTTTACACGCATTTCTAAGTATTGAAAGCATGGTATTTGCTGTTTAAGCACATTGAAGAACCAGCATAAGTAAAAAACTCTCTGAAGTTTTGACAAATTCGTAAAGTGTGCATGCACATAGTACAAGATAGAGCTTGTCATTCTACATAGACCGAAGTAAACACTCGATAGGAGGGCAGCAACAATTTGACTAAGTTGGCCCTTCACCTGGTCGAAGATGTTTTGCCGAATAATAACAGATAACAACGAATTCCTAAAACCTCATTATTCCTACAACTTGAACCCATGTGTTAGCCCAGTTTGGCTAGTTAAATCACCATAGAGATGAGTAAATAGGGTGATGATCAAAGTCACAAAATAAACGAAATAGAAATGCGAAAAATGTAAATGTGGACAAAACACACAATTTATAGAGGTTTGGCCACGCCTAGTCCTCTACCCACGGGCGCCCCTCGCCGATGGAATTTTAAACCTCTTTCTTTTATTAGGTCGATCGATTACATACGATTCACCAATCGTATAACCTACTAGTTGACTCTACAACTATAGGTGTCCCAACGAACGCGTTGCTCCCCAACCGTACTTGGGTAGTCGACCCTCTGACTAATCAACCCAACCTAATACAAAGCAAGATAATAATTATAAGATACACTTCTTTGGTAGAGAACAAAATAAATATGCCAATGTAAGTTCAAACTCTCTCAAATTCCTCCTCTTGATTTGCTAATGTAGCTCTCTTTCTTCTTCTTTGCTTGTGATCTCTCTTGTTGTGTTCAACCTTCAGCTAGCTTCAATATTTATAGCATAAACTTTGACAAACTCTCAAAAACTAGCCGTTAGACTGACTTCGGATTTCCTCCTAGATTTTAGCTTCAGTTCAAGGCCTTGAACTTCAGTTCAGGGTCCTTGAAGATCTCATAATCTTAACAACAACGGTCAGAAGCTATTTTTGGCTGATTCTGATATTGTATGCAACGGTCACTTTGTTTATTTAACTGATTGGCGATCTCTTTGAGATGATTTGTAATCCATTCCATAATCAAGGAAAATATCAAGCATTTAAAAAAGATTCAAATCTTGAAAGTCAAATATTTACCACATAAGAATCCCTAATAATAAGAAAACAACCATAACCAAAAAGGATATTATCAACAACAATTCTATTAATTATAATCAACATTGTAATCTCAAAATGTAACATGATAAATATGTCAATTGATTAATCTCTTTTTGTCTTTCATTAAAACATATTAAAAAACTCAATGTGAGCTTTGGAAAGCTAACAATCTCCCCCTTTTTGATTAAAGACAAAACCCAATAAAAATAACATATCCATACAATTTTTTTGAATGACATACCATGAAAAGTTTTCCAAATACTTCTCCCCCTTTTTGCATTTTATCAAAAAGGTAGCACAAGAGGAGAAAGAAATGTCGAAGCACAAAAATTATGACAAACGCATATAGCTCCCCCTTAACAAATCAATGATATATAAAGATGCTCCCCCTCAATATAAGGGTCTAAACACTAACATTTTGATCAATAATATATCCTAACATGCATGCATTGACTTGATATTCTTATTGCAAGGGATCAACATGTTAACATAATAATTCTCCCCCCTTCAAGAGTAAATCAAGATTATCAAAAAGTCATCAAGTAATATAATTCTCCCTTATAGAAAGACACAATATCATTTATGTGAGTGCAAGGGAGCATAGCATTACGGACAGATATAATTATGGACAAATAGGTTGAGAACATAAACAACATATCATTTATGCGTAAAGATAATCACATGACATAATAGCATAAGATATGACGTAATATTAATCATGCAAATATAACACCACCTTCCATTTGGTAAGAATTCAAATTTTGATTTCTATTCATGTTGCTGAAATAAAAAAAATCCAACCCTTGATTCAATCATACCAAAATTTCTAGTTTCTGCGTACAGTTCAAGGCCTTGAACTGCATTTCAGAGGCTTGAGCAATGACAAAACAAACGAACTTACCTTATTTTTACTTTTGGCAAACTATAACTTACCATATACCTTTGCGAAATTCCAATGTTTCCTTGTCCACTTAAATTTTCAAGAGGATCAAATCTTATTGAAAATTCATTATTAGTACGTAAATGAGGAATCAATAATGTCGCACGAACATACGCACTCTTTTTTTATTTCTTCAAGAATGAAGTTGCTCGACCAAATCTTGATACCCTTTTCTTCTTGGATTCAAAATTGTTAGAAGTTAGAAAAATTAATGAGGTAAAATTTTTCTTTCCCTCAATCTTAACACATTTTCTTGATTTAACACCACAATCAAGAATTTTTGAAAGTTGAAAATTTGGTGTGGTATTTAAATAATAAAAAATATGACAACTTGGAGAAAAACAATTATGGATGTTACCTCATCCTTACCACTTTGGAGAATAGATGAATAACTAGAATCATTATTCTTCTCACCATTTTCAAGAAATTCCTCAATTGGGCATGCTTGACATCATTATGTACAAACCGTTGAATCGGATCATCATTTTCATGTTCTTGCTCTTCATGTAGTTGGTGATCCTCAACTTGCTTAACATTTCCTTCCATGATTATTTGATCATGCGCCACAAATTTGCTTAAAACCCCATTTTGATTAGTACCATATAAATTATAAAAAGTCTCCCAAATTTCCTTGGTACTATCATAATATGAGATAAACTCATAAATATCAATAGTAAGAGCACAACATAAAATGTTTATAGCTTTAAAATTTTTGGATATCTGCTTGTAATCATCTTCAACATATTCATCTTCCGATTTCTCAATACCTATTGGACCTTTGACCATGATCTCCCAAAGATCGAGACCCTTGTGCTTGATATAACATTCCATTATTTCCTGCTACAAAAAATAATTAGTACCTTTAAAAAGCGGAGGACAGTCAGAGTCAAAATTATAACTAGCAATGGGATCGAACTATTAGACGGTAAAGCCTCACAAAAATAGTACTAGCTCTGATACCAATTGAAGAATCAAGGGCTATAAGATCACCATAGAGGGGGGTGAATAGAGTGAAGATCAAGGTTGCTAAAGAATCGAAATGTAAATGTGAAAAAGTAAATCGGGATAAAATACAATCGATTGTTAACGAGGTTGGGCCTCAAAAGGTTTATCCCTGCCTAGAGTTCCCTAACTCTAGGATTAACCCGAACTTTTATTATAAGGATTGATTACACAACTCTAGAGTACCCTTACTCTAAGTTCCAAGTCACAAGTTGAACCCTTCAACTAGGCTTGGTAGAGTTGACCATTCAACTCTATAATCCTACCCAAGTACAAAATGAACAATACAACTCAAATGTAAAGGAAGCAAGTTTTAGTGCAATGGATGCCAATGTATTGCTTGAGTGAGTAATATGCCAATGAGTGCTTACAATTCTTGGTCTCCTCAGCTCTGATTCAGCTTTGTATTTATTAGGAAAACTTGGAGTATTTGTTGAAAACTAGCCGTTAGACACAATCTGGATTCCTACTTCAATTCAATGCCTTGGACTGTAGTTCAGTGCCCTTGAAATTTTAGCAAAATCAGCAACCAACAGCTATGAGGTATTTTCGACTTGTTTTGATCTTCCTTCAACGGCTCCTTCCAATTTTTGAGCTGATGGATATTCTCAAGGGTTACTTCCCATTCTTTTTGCTAATGACGATTTTCTTGGCAATTGCTTTCCTAAAAATCAAGTCAGATATCAAGCATTTAAAGAGAATTTAAATCTTGATATTTACTTCATAAGGATACCTAATAATAAGGAAACAAAAATAACCAAAAAGGATATTATCAATCATAATTCTATCAATTATAATTAGCATTGTAATATCAAAATATAACATGATAAATATGTCAATTGATTAATCTATTTTTGTCTTTCATCAAAACATATTAAAAAACTCAATGTGAGCTTTAAGTAAGCTAACACCGTGTACAATTCCAAGTCTAGGTTTGATTGACATCCTTCTGTAATCTGTCCGTAGCTTAATAACTAGTTAGAAGAGTAGTTTAGGGGGGGCACGTTGTCAGCTTCATCCCCAAAATTAATTTTCCCACCCCATACAGAAATATGCCTATTAACACATAGCAAGAGGTGAAAATAAAGGTTGGGTTGTTGAATTTCCAATAAAATGTGGATAGTTATTTTCTGATTGGTAATTACTAAGTATTTCGATCAACTCAAAATAGAATGAATATAGTTAATTTTAGTAATAACTTTTATCACTGCAAGGGTTTTGATGAATTTTTTTTGGGTAAAAAACAGCAAAACATCTGCAACACCCCATCCCAAGATTGTTTTATACCAAACACCCAATAACATAATGATTTTTTGCTGAAAATATCAGCAAGACAAGCATGTGGATGGCATTTCAAATTCAATGCATCATTCCATAGCAACGCTCAGGAAGGCAAGTACAGTGGTTTTCCCTCAATTCCAGGTGCCTGAAGATCCTTTTCTAGAAAGGCTTGCATGTGGGAGGAGGATATATGCCAAAATGGGAGGAGGATATATGCCAAATTTGAAATCCAGTTGTAGCAATTCTCATCTGTAGGCCGGGCCCATTAGTTGAGGCCCGACAGCCACTAAGAGGCCTCCTTAAACTCTAATTGCTAATTCCCCAATACCTATATAAGGAGGTTTGGGAGGGTCAGCTAAGCACGCAATCATAAGAACAGAAATACTATTTCTCTCTCTCTCCTCGCTATTACTCTTCCATCACTACGGAGTAATCGGGTTTAGGACGTGGACGTTATAAGGCGACTCTAGTAGCCGCTGGGATTTAAGATCTGGTATTCTTATTATTCGTGAGCTATTACCGACAGTTCAATTCCGCATCCAAGTTAGTCCTGAATTATTTCCTACAGTGGTATCAGAGCCTAAACTGTTCGGTTTAGTTCCCAAAAATTAGATTGATAAATCTGAAAGAAACCAATTTGTGAAAAGCATGCTATCTTTTTTTTTTTGCTTAATTTTTGTAATTATGCAACCCTAATATCATGCCTGCATGCTTTTCACGATTAAAGTCTGAATTTTTATCTAATTCAAAGCATACTCGTTTATTCGTTCAAATTTGCTTAATTTCTGTAATTATGCAACACCAAAATCAAACCAGCATGCTTACATGATCAAAGTTTGTTCTTTTTTTTTATTCGTTCAATACAAACTGTTAAAAGCATACTAGTCTATTCAAAGTTTTTTTTATCTTTCGAATTGTTCACAATTGATTGATAATCTATTAAAACTAATTTGTTTCAGCATGCTTGTTTATGTGATTACTTGCATAAATTTTTGTAATTATGCAAGGAAATAGCATGCGCCTGTCTCTGTCTACCCAACCCTAGAGATTAATTTTTTTTTCTCAGATTCATGGGTAGTACGTTTCTATGCAAATCACCCTACTTTCTGATGATATGTTCATAGTACACTGCTCAAAAATCATTCAAATTGCAATATTGGACAATATTCATACATAACGAAAAAGACGAATCCCATGGGTCCTAAACAAGTTTTGTGATTGTTTTAAAATAAAAACGAAATGTTCAGTCAAGCCACTCGACTAAACCCTAGCCTCCCTCTGCCTAAACCCCGACCTCGACCATGATAAAATAAAACAGAGAAAAGACAGGGAAAAAAATCAAACCATACCCATCAGGAACCACCAGGGAAGGGTGGCGCGTGACCGTCACGCGCCGCCGACGAAGACTGTTTCACGATCTTCTTCCTCCCATAGCGCCTTTCATCGCCGATCTACGCAACAGTAACCAAAAGAACCCGAAAAACACCGTTTTGGGAGGCGTGTGAGACCACGCGCCACCGCCTCAGTGGCGTGGTCGGCGCGTGGACATCCCCCTCAGGCACATATATCGCCGATCTACGCAGACACAAGAAAAAAATCGGGGAACAACGCCATTCTTGGATGCACGTGAGACCACGCGCCGAGGCCTCCATGGCGCGTCAAGCGCATGGACGCCCTCCCCAATACGAATTTCGGCCGATCTGCAAAGGGGCGGTGGGGATTCTCTTCGGTTTAGCGTAGATCGAGGCTCGGGGGCAATTTTTGAGTCGGCGGTGGTGGTGTTTTCATCATTTGGGCGGTTTTTAAAACGGTGGTGGCGGTTGCCGTGCTCGTGGGGTGGGGAAGGAGCTTAGTGCTCCATTTTCATGGCCACGGCACAGGTAATGCCATCAAGAAACCAATAGGCAGAGAGGTCGGCGAGAGGGAAGAAAAAGAGAGCAGAAGGATACCAGTTGGGTTGGGGTTTGGGGGGGTTAGTAAGAAGATTAGAGTTTGTTTCATTTAAACCCCCCCGGTCTCCCTTGTTTTTTATTTTATTTTGGTTTTATTTTTTTTATTGGTTTGGGTCGGGTTTTATAAGTGGAGGGCCCTTTTTTTTCGTGAATGACTTAAACGATTCAGGCCCAGAAACCGTCACTTGACCTGGAGAATAAGAATCCGTTTCATGTTTTTTTTCGATTTTGGCTGTTTCATTTTAGTTGTCTCAGTTCCAAAATTTAGATTATTAAATTTCTGCTCCCATAATCGTATAAATTTGTTTTATATGTTAGAAAATGGTCATAGGTTGGTCATATATTTATAAATTATATTATCTCTGGTTTTATTTTCATGTTATTATCATTGATTATATATTTGGAGGTTGATTATATAACTTTGTGTTATACATATATATATATAATAAAGTTGTGTTAAATGAATTAGTTTCATAAACCTTAACTGAATACATATTTACGTAATAAAAAGTGAATATCTTTGTGATATTCATTGAATTAAAAATGTTAATTAAGTTTAACAAAACTTCTAAATATTTTGTGAAATTAATAATTAAATTAAAGAAGCTCCAAATTCACAACTGTGCGTGATGATTATGAGCTTAGCGAAATTTTCAAACGTACATAGTAAATTATGGAGCTTTCTAGGAAATTTAATTATTAAACAATATGTCTAACAGATAAAATATACTTTCAGATATGGTAGCTAGAAACATGATAGGATGTATGCAATCTGATGACAAGTTGGATGGTACGAACTATGATGTTTGGCATCTAAAGGTCCAGTTTTATCTCAACAACGATGATATGCTGGACCACTTGACTGCCTCCATGGTTCCTCCGGCTGAAAAAGATGAACAAGGCAGAGATATTACTGCAACTGAGCAGTACAAAGAAAACCTGAAAACATACCAAGCATGGTTCAAACGCGATCGTTCCACACGCTACACCATGCTGTCTTGCAGGCGGGACGATTTCCTGGGAGAGTTTGAGCGTTTCCGCACTGCTAAGGACATGTGGATACAGCGTAAGATTAGGTTCGGGCAGACGTCTGCTACAAGGTTGCGTACCTTGCAGCTGAGATGGATGCAATATACTATAGACTCCAGTCGTAGTATCCCCGAACACCTTCGAACCATGAGTGCTATGGTTCGAGACCTTAAGGCTGCGGGGCAAGAGGTTTCTGAGCAGGAACAAGTCTTGAATGTGATTAGGGCTCTTCCCAATGATAATGGACATTGGAAGAGTTTTAAAACATTCATGGCTCATAGTGATCATATCAACACTTTCGAGGCGATCTCCAAACACCTCGAAATGGAGGAAGAGCGTTTAAAGCAATATGCGCCTTCCAGTATGGCATTCGTTGCCAAAGGATTGGGGCCCAGGAAAAGGAAACCTTACCGTGGTAAGAAACCTATGAAAGGCCCTCGTCCTCCTCAGAACTTTCGCTCTAATGCTGGTACTGCTAAGAAGCACAAGACCAAGGGCAACGGAGCTAAGGATATGGCACGTGTGAAGTGCTATAACTGTGGGAAGAAGGGCCATTTCGGTCGGGATTGTCCTGAGCCAGCTAAGGTACCTACTTCCACTAACAATCCTGAATTATATGTTTGTTCCCATGCATTCGTTGCTAACTCTCTTCCTCAATGGATTGTAGATACGGGGGCAACAAAGCACATAGTTCAAGATAGGGCAGGATTCGTGGAGTACCATCGCTACTCGGTGGGTTCACAGACTGTCGTACTGGGGAACGGCAGCGAAGAGGATGTCCTTGGAGTAGGAACATACCAGCTTAAACTCCGTGGAGGAAACAAGCTGCTTCTTCATGACACCCTCTATGCACCTGGGGTGCGATGCTCCTTAGTCTCTTATGTTTCTTTAGTTAGATTAGGTTTTGTTTTTGGTTTTCGTCCAGACAGTTTAGATTTGTTCTATAATGGCAATTTGTTTGGCCAAGCAACTTTGAAAGGAGATTTCATAGTTTTGGATTTGGATGATAACTATAATAATATATCCTCTGCTTATGTTTCTTATTTTGACTCCAATTCTGAATCTGTTAAGTGGCATGCTAGACTTGGCCATGTAGGTCAAGATAGAATAAATAGGCTAGCTAAAGAAGGTCTCCTAGACCGACTCACTAGGGTTAAGTTACCTAGGTGTGCGTCATGTTTAGCTGGAAAGGCAACTATGAAGCCTTTCGGTAAAGCCATGAGAGCATCTAGTCCCTTAGAATTAATCCACTCAGACATATGCGGACCCATGAACGTTAAAGCACGACGTGGGGCTATCTATTTCATTACCCTCATAGACGATTATTCACGATATGGGTATGTGTACCTATTATCTCACCGCTACGAGGCACTTGGAATATTCAAATGCTTCGTAGCCGAAGTAGAGACTCAATTGGAACGAAGAGTTAAGATCCTTCGAACTGATCGAGGTCATGAATACCTCTCTGATATGTTCAAAGAGTTCTGTGAGGAAAAAGGTATACAAAGGCAGTTAACGATTCCACGCACTCCACAACAAAACGGTGTTGTGGAACGTAGGAATCGTACATTACTTGACATGGTCAGGTCAATGATGGCACATGCGAGCCTCCCAATCAGTTTTTGGGGGGATGCACTGCTTACGGCAGCTTATATACTCAATAGTGTTCCAAGCAAGAGTGTACCTGCCACACCATATGAGTTATGGATTGCTAAGAAACCTTCCTTGGACCATCTATGCCCATGGGGTTCGGCCGGCTATGTGCACAACCCAACCCATAAACATGGGAAACTTGGTCCAAGAGCCACCAAAATGGTGTTCATTAGGTACCCTGCACAATCAAAAGGATATGTGATGTACGGGGAACATCCAAATGGTGGCATGACAGAAATAGACTCTCGCAACGTCGATTTTCTCAAGGATGAGTTCCCGACCATTGGTGAAGTCAAAAAGGATGTCGAACTATTTGAGCTACAGCCAGACATCCAACCATCATTCGGTGAGGGGGAGAATTTGGATTCTAACCAAGTCACCAAAGATGGTATGCCTCCCCTATCCAGAGGGAATGGGGGAGACCTGCCTGACCAGGAAATTGAGATTCGTCCTTAATATCCTGTACATGAGGAAAGTCAACTTGCGAGTGAGGTCCGTCCTCAATCTCCAGTTGTCGAACATGTAGTAAGTCCGCATGTTCAGGATCCCACGCCCCAGAGGGATAGTGGGAGTAACTTTCCACATGTTCAGAGTCCCACACCCCTTAGAGATAGGGGGAGGGACACTTCAACCGGGCAGACGAACAATGAAGGCCCTAGGCTCCGAAGGAGTGAACGTGGAAGAATTCCTCGACGATATTTTCAAATCGAAGTGGAAATATTCCTATGTACTCCCTTGGAAGTCGAGGTGCCTACCTCTTACCAAGAAGCAATTGACTCACCAAGCCACAAAGAGTGGATGGATGCCATGAGGGATGAGATGGACTCGATGGCAAGAAACAAGGTTTGGGAACTTGTTGATCTTCCACCCCAACGTAAGTCTATTGGAAACAAGTGGGTTTTCAAGATAAAACGTCGGGCAGATGGATCGATCGAATAGTTCAAAGCCCGTTTAGTGGCGAAAGGGTTTACAAAAATTGAGGGTGTAGATTTTGAAGAGACATTTTCTCCTGTGGTGAGATTCGCCTCTATTCGCCTACTCCTAGCCTTGGTTGCCCATTTGGACTTAGAGTTGTTTCAAATGGACGTAAAAACTGTTTTCCTCAATGGCAGCCTTGAGGAAGAGATCTACATGGACCAACCCTTTGGTTTTGTATCAAAGGGGCAAGAGGACAAAGTGTGTCGTCTTAAAAGGTCCATATATAGTCTTAAGCAGTCTTCCAGGTCTTGGTACTTACGATTCTATGAAGCCATAACCTCTTTTGGCTTATTCATGGTTTCAGAGGACCATTGTGTGTATGTCAAAAGATCAACCAGAGGGATTATGTTTCTCATCTTATATGTTGACGACATACTATTGGCTGAGAATAATTTGGAGATGATCGAAGCTACTAAAAGGTGGCTATCCTCCGTCTTTGAGATGAAGGATATGGGTGAAGCCAGGTATGTCCTAGGTGTGGAAATAGTAAGGAATCGTCCCAAGAAACTATTAGGTATGAGCCAAGAGGCATATATCAAAAAGGTCTTGGAACGATTCCGCATGCATTATTCCAAACCCGTAGACACTCCAGTTGAGAAGGGTTTAACCTTGAGCCTTGACCAATGCCCAAAAACGGACAAAGAGAAAGATGCTATGAGTAATGTCCCCTACGCTAGTGCCGTAGGGAGCCTAATGTACGCCATGTTATGTACACGGCCGGACATTTGCTTTGCGGTTGGTCTGGTAAGACGTTACCAAAGCAATCCTGGACATGCTCATTGGCAAGCTGTTAAAAGAGTCATGCGTTACCTTCGTGGTACAACCGAGTTGGTCCTATGCTTTCAGGGCGGGGACCTTAAGTTGAGAGGATACTCAGATGCTGATTGGGGTGGTGATCCGGACGAGTCCAGGTCAACCTCAGGATATGTGTTCACCCTGGGTGGGGGGGCCATATCGTGGTGCAGTAAAAAGCAAGACTGCATAGCTCTGTCGACCATGGAAGCAGAATATGTCGCATGCATCCTAGCCAAGCAGGAGGCAATATGGCTTAGGAGCTTCCTCCAGGATCTTAATCTCACTCCGAGAACCGATGATCCTGTGGAGATGTTATGTGACAATACAACTGCCATCCAATTCGCCAAGGATCCGAAGTTTCATCGGAAGACTAAGCACATCAAGAGGCGTCATCACTTCGTGCGAGACGCTGTAAAGATGAAGGAGGTTGCCATCAAGTATATACCCACTAACAAGATGATCGCTGATCCATTAACTAAGCCAATTCCTAGAGATGCCTTCAAAGCACATTCGTTGAGTCTAGGACTCCGCAGGGTTTAGTTTTGGATGGAATCTTGTTATGTATGATAGATACGTTCTTCATGTAAAAGGCATTTTTGAAATAAAGGTTAAAGTGTTTTTTTTGTAAATGTTTTGTAATTTATTTGTTAGACATGTTGAAAAGTCACAGGCTTCTGATTGGCCTAGTCACACAGGCAATCACCCTGACGCTTGAGTAGCGGGCAGGATGAGACGAAATCATATTGGCACTAGGTGCGCAATATCGATAACTCATACTGAAGGTGTATGAATGAGGAATAGTCGCCTTAGTAAGACTAAGATGAGACTCAAATGAGTCGAATATGAGATAAGTTTTCATATTGAAGCCCTAAAAGCCGAATCTTGAGTGTCAAGGCCAACATTCAGTATGTTGATCTAGTGACTCAGGTTAGATTTTTTGAGTAAAAATCTAGACTGACAATTCGCATGGCATAAAGAGTGACGAACCCAGCTAAGTGGAAGCTATGCCGTGATACACATCTCATACTGTGTGTGCTTGTAAGATGACCCATATGTGGTGTGATGATTGAATTCCCTTTCACTCGTCACTGTGTGACCCTATGGACGATGACCCTTTCACTTAAAGCTATGATATCAAGTCGAAACTTAATGATGCTACTTTAATGTGATTCTCAAGAGCCACGATGTATACGGTTCAGCGGGAACACATTAGGAAAGCAATTAAGTTAAGATGAGATTTCATGAGTGTTTAAGGAAAATCTATCCACCATCACCATATCAAGCCCGGACGATTATGTTGAGAACATAATCATATGATATATCATGCATAAGGGACTGAAGATGCCACTGGTGATGTCTTGGGATATTTTTGGGGTATCGTATTTCGTGAAAGTGTTATGTTAGTTGGATGGTGACTTAATATAACATTATTTGGCATCTTCCGTCGCACGTCCTATTCCCAGTATGGAATGTGAGGAGGCATGATTCATGGGGAACATGTGTTGTAACGGCCTTTTGTGGCCGAGTGGGAACTGTAGATCGGGCCCATTAGTTGAGGTCCGACGGCCACTAAGAGGCCTCCTTAAACCCTAATTGCTAATTCCCCAATACCTATATAAGGAGGTTTGGGAGGGTCAGCTAAGCACGCAATCATAAGAACAGAAATACTATTTCTCTCTCTCTCCTCGCTATTACTCTTCCATCGCTACGGAGTAATCGGGTTTAGGACGTGGACGTTATAAGGCGACTCTAGTAGCCGCTGGGATTTAAGATCTGGTATTCTTATTATTCGTGAGCTATTACCGACAGTTCAATTCCGCATCCAGGTTAGTCCTGAATTATTTCCTACAGTGGTATCAGAGCCTAAACTGTTCGGTTTAGTTCCTAGAAATTAGATTGATAAATCTGAAAGAAACCAATTTGTGAAAAGCATGCTGTCTTTTTTTTTGCTTAATTTTTGTAATTATGCAGCCCTAATATCATGCCTGCATGCTTTTCACGATTAAAGTCTGAATTTTTATCTAATTCAAAGCATGCTTGTTTATTCGTTCAAATTTGCTTAATTTTTGTAATTATGCAACACCAAAATCAAACCAGCATGCTTACATGATCAAAGTTTGTTCTTTTTTTTTGATTCGTTCAATACAAACTGTTAAAAGCATACTAGTCTATTCAAAGTTTTTTTTATCTTTCGAATTGTTCACAATTGATTGATAATCTGTTCAAACCAATTTGTTTCAGCATGCTTGTTTATGTGATTACTTGCATAAATTTTTGTAATTATGCAAGGAAATAGCATGCGCCTGTCTCTGTCTACCCAACCCTAGAGATTAAATTTTTTTTTCTCAGATTCATGGGTAGTACGTTTCTATGCAAGTCACCCTACCTTCTGATGATATGTTCATAGTACACTGCTCAAAAATCATTCAAATTGCAATATTGGACAATATTCATACATAACGAA
>JACYFF010031954.1:70663384-70749885 GCA_017589665.1 Selenicereus undatus | reverse complement strand
ACGGACAGAGTTTACCCTAAAAACTGGCGATAACTTGGGCTTATAGCGTTACAATAAGTGCCTGTCGCAATAAAATATAATCAACATGTCTACCAGGTGGGACGGCTACACGCTCGAGATCAAAACTCCATAGTCCACACGGCTAGAGTACCAACAATATAAAGCAAAATGATTCTATAATATGTAAACAAGTCCTTTGCTTGAACACTATCATGAACAATGAGAACTAAGGAACTTCATTATACCACCATTCCTCAAGTATTACTATTATTTGTTTCTTGTCATAATACCAAGCTATTCTGATTTCTACTACAAGCAACCAGAATAACAATAACATTTTGGCAATTTGGGGGGGGCTACGAGAATGAACTGAATAAGAAACCACAAATATTTGCCGCAGAAAACCAAGAAAATAACTTGAGGACATCCTTGATGATAAATCACATAATATTTGTTTCTTGTCAACTACAAAGTGTACAATAGACCATAAGACTTAAAAACATGGATCTGTCGATAAAGAAAACACCTGTCTATCAAATGCTTTTAGAAATTATTGCCACGAAAATAGGAGTAAAACCCTTCCTAGGTTATCACAAACACAAAGCCAAACTAGATTTGTATTTTTGAATAATAATGTAAATTATAAAGTAGTATCAAAGAATCTACAAAACATGTGGACTTCGACAGCAAGATCATGAAACACAATGTTCTAGCTGCACCAAATCCATATGCTCCTCAACTTCCCCATATAAGCACTGTGAACTTGATAGTCCAAGCAAGAAACCTACAGGGGCAAAAGAGACCCAGTGATGATTTTTTTCGAGAAATCTTTTTCTTAATATATCTTTTCTTCTTTTTCAATTGTTGAATGGACAAGTCTGAGTGGAGAGGGAATAGACTCTAAGCAAAGCTCATAAACAATAGATATCAGACAAGTTTGAACTGAAATCAAGAGAAGAGGTGGACGAGAGCAGTAAAAGAAAGCCTTCAGCAGTTTGAAGAGGAACTAAGCAGGATAGGAATAAATGTGACAGTAGAAGGGATGTGAAATCTAGTCATAAATAAAGTCAAAATTTTGGATAACATCCAAATTCAGAACCTAAATTTGCAGAGAACTTTTATTTAATATTAAAACCTATTTAAATTCTTGTTGTTCAAAGAACACACAGAAAAACCAGTCTAGTTACGTTGAAAATGGATGAAATCAATTGAATATAACCTATCAATTATCTCCGGAGACCCGCAGTATAATTCCCACAATACCCACTCAAATTCAAATACAATGTGAGAAACTGACCAATTTAAACACAGTGTAACACCCTAACCCCGGGGCCAACGAAGTTAGTCATTTTTAGAATTTTAGAAATAAACGGAAAGAGTTTCCCCTAAAAACTGGCCATAACTTAGGCTTATAGCCTTATAATAAGTACCTATAACAATAGAATATAATCAATATATCCACCAGGCCTGATGGCTACATGTTGGATATCACAACTCCATAGCCCACGCGACTGGTGTACCAACAATATAAATTCTATAATATATAAACAAGTCCTTTGCTTGAACACTATCATGAACATTGAGAACTAAGAAACTTCATGACACCGCCATTCCTCAAGTATTACTACTATTTGTTTCTTGTCATAATGCCAAGCCGTCCTGATTTCTAATACAAGCAACCAGAATAACAATAACATTATGGCAATTTGGGCCGGGGGGGGGGGGCTACGACAATGAACTGAATAAGAAACCACAAATATGTGCTACAAAAAACCAAGAAAATAACTTGAGGACATCCTTGATAGTAAATCACATAATATTTGTTTCTTGTCAACTACAAAGTGTACAATAGACCATAAGTCTTCAAAACATGGATCTGCCGATAAAGAAAACGCTTCTCTATCAAATGCTTTTAGAAATTATTGCCATTAAAATAGGAGTAAAACCCTTCCTAGGTTATCGCAAGCACAAAGCCAAACCGAATTTCTTTTTTTGAATAATAATGTAAATTTTAAAGTAGTATCAAAGAATCTACGAAACATGTGGACTTCGACAGCAAGATCATGAAATACAATATTCCAGCTCCACCAAATCGATATGCTCCTCAACCTCCCCATATAAGCACTATGAACTTGATAGTCCACGCAAGTAACTTAAAGAGGCAAGAGAGACCCACCAAATCCATATGCTCCTCGACTTCTTCTTCTTCCAAATCAGGAATCATATGAATATCATCTAAAGACACATCTTCACTTGTTGCATCTTCATGTTGAACAGACTTAAGATACTCTTCTAAGGTAATCTTGCATTGGAACATGATTATGACGCTTCAAAACTTACAAGGAAAACTCATGTTAGTTTGTGACGCAATTTAGGGAAAAATGGTTAAAAGTAAAATGCAAGCTATATTACAAAAATCAAACATTATCTACTAAGGGAAACAATGTAAGCAAAATAATCACATACACCTGTGTATTGATATTCCTTATTTTTACTTACTTGACTTGTAAGGTTATTAATCAAAGCTTGAAAACAGCATAAATTTAAAACAAAACATTATAATATTAGAAGCTTGAACTATTACGTCGATTAGAAGTAATATGATAGCTACTTTCGCAATAAGAACAAAATACAAAGATCTGTAAATGCCAACAAATGATAATAAAAAAACTAAAATTGTTCCTATTCCTCACAACCAACAGTATCCCAATTTATTGGATCTCTGAATGCATCCTCTTGTGATATATTAGGAGGCATGCATTGAGGATACAATTCTTCCTCATCTGCTATGGCTACTCTTAATTGGTAACTATCTCTTGGCTTCAATCTCACAACATGAGCCCAGCCTTTGTCTTTCTCGTCTTTAACGTAAAATATCTGATTGGCTTGCGATGAAAGAATATACGGATCATCCTTCAAGGAATTTCCTTTATGTATCTTATGTGAGAAATTCAAGAGAGTGATTCCCCCTTTGTCCACTTTTCTTCCCCGACTTGAGTTCACATCCACCCAATCACATCGAAATAGAACTACCTAACATTCAGAAAAGTAGTCCAACTCAATGCTGTCGGTGATCTTTCCATAGTAAGGCTTTCCATCAGCTTCTACCATAACCCCATAGTTTTGAGTTTTCTTTGTCTCATCTCGGGCTTGAGTGTGGAATCTATACCCATTGATATTGAAAGCCTTCATTCTTTTGACTATGGAGTTCGGACCCTGAGCCACAGCTTTTAACACTTTTGACTCTAGGTTATTATCATCACTATCCGTAACCTAAACAATTGAGCACTCACGTTAGTAATTGACAGAGTTATACTACTAAAGCACTCATCATAAAGTTTTGAAGTTACCATTTGTTGCAACCAACTTGGAAAGTCCGCAAGTAACCATTTTTGCTTAAGCTTATCACTAGGCTCTTCTGAACAAAATGCAAGGCATTCCTCAAGGAAAGATGTACAAGTAATGAATTTTATCAAATTAAATGAATTTTAGTAAACTTTACACATTTACCATGAAAGGCGGTGAAGCTAAGTTTACTAACCTGCGATAAAAGTCCATCTTGTGAACATGTAGCAACACATATCGATGGGCTTGCTTAAGGCCCAACTCATCCAGTTCCACCATTACAACCTGACCTTTAGGTTGTCCACTAGTGTCAAATAAATACATTTCTTCATTAGGAATAGAGTCATCATTCCTTTGTGGACGATTAAATACAGTTTCTACCCCTTCAAAGTATCTTGAGCAAAACGTTATGCACTCTTGTGCAATGTATCCTTTCGCCATTGATCCCTCTGATTGTGCTCGATTACGAACATATCCTTTTAACTGTGCCAAGTACCTACAATTTGCCACTAATATATTATTTCTAGGGGAAAAACAATAAGTAGAAACCCGTAAAATTTAAGGTCTTGCCGCTCAATAGGGTACATCCATCTATAAAAAATAGGCCCTCCAAGCTTTGCATCCTCTGTCAAGTGAACAATCAGATGCACCATAATGGTGAAAAAACCAGGTGGGAGCATTTTCTCCATACGACATAACATGAGAACCACATTGCTTTGTAACTCATCTAATTTATCAACATTCAGCTCTTTCGCACATAATCCCTTAAAAAAATCAGACAACTCACACACCAAATCTATAAGATTATCATCCTTAACCGCTCCCAATGCAATTGGAAGAAAATCTTGCATTAGAATATGACAATCATGGCTCTTCAAATTAAACAACTTGCGCTCCTTCATATTGACACATCGAGAGATATCACTTGCATATCCATCTGGCACCTTGATGTGGTTCAAGACTTTTAGCAAGGAGGTTTTCTTAGCGACCGACAAATTATAAGGAGTTACGGCTAAATGATATTTTCCATTTGGTAAGAAAACTGGGTGGAGCTCAGGCCTTATCTGCATTTGTTGAAGATCTTGGCGGGCCTTCAAGTTATCCTTGCTCTTCCCTTCCAAATTCAATAAAGTTCCCAACAAATTATCACAAATGTTCTTTTCGATATGCATTACATTCAAATTATGACGAAGACGGTTAAACTGCCTATATTGAAGATCAAAGAAAATGCTTCGCTTCTTCCATATTTGCTCTTCATCCCTTTCATCAACGTCTATATTGGTTTGGCTTTTTCTATGTAAACATATTTCCCTCTAATTCTGTAAGTACCTGACTCCCTGTTATTGAAGTTGGAGTGTTACCAAACTCCATATCTCCATCAAATCCATCCTTATCGTATCGAAAACGATGGTCTTCTGCTAACCATCTACGATGTAATAGTCCGACTCTAAATTCTGGTTATTAATTTTATTTCATTCACATCATTTCTTTTCATATTTCCATCTCTTTATTATTCTCATTTGGACATTTCTAGCGGGGCCCTTGCTTTGTAATTCGGAGATTTCTTCTCGTCAATTTTGGAAATTGAGTTAGGCCTTGATATTTAAGAATTTAATGTTGAAAATCCTTTTTCATGGCATCACAACCATTTATTTCAAATTTGTTTAAAAAAAATAAAATAAAATAAAAAATTTCAGAATCGCGCTCAGTTTCCATTTTTCGCTAAACCTGAGCCCATTTAAAGCCGATTTCGATGCAACAAGACTTGACCTTTATTTGATTAACTAATCCTCTTAATTAATCCTTAACCAAGCATGACTTTATTGACTTTTCTACCCTAATTTGCAGCCATGTATTTAGTCATGTGTTAAGGGAGTATAAAAAATTAAAACCAAGGCTTTTATCTTCATTTTTCACCAAGTATTTTTCTCTCTCTTCCCACCTCTCTTTCTCTCTCTACACGGCACCTCCATACCAGCCACCATTCCACCACCTTCACACCACCAAAACCCCACAAATCAACCCCCACTCACCACCCCCAAACATCCCTTTCACTTCCATAAGCATCAAGGACCATACCTAGCTCTTTTGCAAGCTCAAAGTAAGTGTTCTTTCACCCCTATGCTGATTTTTGTTTTTGATCTTTGATCTTGTTGGGTTTTGTTCTTTATTTTGGTTGTTTTAATGGTGGATTAAGTTGTTTTTGTGGTGTTAAGAATCACCTTGTTGAGGGTTTATGGTGGAGTTGATTTTGGATGAAGTTAGGGTTAGGGTTTCATCTTGAGTATGCAAGTTTCTTGTTCAAGTGATATTTATGGCTTGATTTCTCCATGTTTTTCCCTATCTCTTAATGTATGGAAGTTTAATATGGCTTTTATGATGTGTTGTAAAGTTGTGATGGGATTCAAGTTGACCCAAAGTTAGGGTTTTATCCATAAATGCATGGTTTGGACCAAAGTTGTGTTAACCTTGAGGTATGTGTTTATGTGCCATGAAAGTAAGCCTTGTTGGATATATATATATGAATTGAAGTTGAGTGTGGTGATGTTGTATGTGGTTGGGATGTACCAAAGTGTGTTATACACTCTTGAGAAAGAGTTTGAGTTGAGGTTTTGTGTTAAAAAGGGAAGTATCAACTAAAAGAAGTGCTGCTGGAATTTTCAGTGAAACAGGACGAGCTTTGAAACAAAGCTGGTAATGATTGGCCAGGCCAAAAGTTCTGATTTTTGGTGGGTAGATAGGTCTGGATGTTAGATTTAAAATGACTCTTGAATCGCCTTAATCCGAGGTCTGTGGAGGAAGTTATGGCTATTTTACTGAACCTGTGCAGAGTGGACAGAATGGTTGTTTTTTTACCAAAACCTGACATGTTGTTGTTCTGACCCTATTCTATGAAACCTGTTATAGGAATCTGGTTATGTGCCCTTCAGGAAAGTTTTATAGGACTTCCTAAGCTATTTATATTGGGGTCTTACGTCTCGGTTGGAGGTCGGGAGTATAAGTTGTGGATTATTCATTCCGTACCTTGTCACAAACCCTACCCTCTAAACTCGCCGCCGTGCTTTAACTTAGCATTTTCATACTTTATTTAACTTTACCATTTTCATAAGCCTTTTCTTTTAACTGATTCACACAAATTCTTTATAAGTTTTTTTTCCATTTAAGGGTATTCATTGTACTAATTTTATGCCTGTAATGATTTTGAACAGCATCAAGGCCTAAGCTCTCATCCTCTCCTTTTCAGTCATCTATTTAATCTGTGAACTAACTTTAAAGACCCCAGGTACGTTCATTGACTGTATCTTTAGAAATCAGCACGTATTTATCGAAATTATAATGTTTTGGTAAGTACATCAATGAATCAATTAAACCAGTGATTTATCACATAATTAGTGACCCCGTCAGTTATCAGTTACCGGGCTTTGTCCTTCAGTTACCCGTGCGGCTTCAGGTCAGGTCTTCCGGTCGGCTTGGCAGGTGTACACGTATACATAGATCGTAACAGTTACTAAGGGGTGCACTAACAGATAATAATTGGCAATTTAGTTTTATATACATCTCACCCCCCTGTTTTAAAATCAAATTGAATTTCAAAGCCGGCCCTCATACTTTCTTTCCCCATTGAATCTTTATCAGTACAGGGATGCACGTATTGAGCTTTGGCTCATAGTTCGAAATGCTTTTATGTTTTGTTTTAGGAAAATGCTCAGTAAACCGCTCACAGGCGGGCAGGGAGGCGGAAGGTGATAATTAAATCACGACCGTCCCTTTGATTGGCGGATAGAAGCGCTAAGACGTTTTCATGCCTTTCTGGGGTGCATTTTGGGGTCCCAGCTGTACATCTGAACTACAATATGTATTTTAATGTTATATTTGTAAGCTTAAGTTGTGCTATGTTTGATGTAACCCTGGGATCTTAGAATCAATCTCGTGTTGTTATTAAAGGTTTCGAATGCTCGTGAATGACCTCTAAGGTTGTACTTTGATTCTATGGTTCAACTTTCATATTTTAGAGATGCCTTGTCCTTGCGGACGGCGGTAATGCCCATCCATGGAGTTCTTGATGTTCAGCTATGATTTATTTATTATTGAGGCGTTACATACGATGACCCATATAGCAGAACTTATGTCCATTCTCCAGCCAAAGTGATTGAGTTGCTTTCCCACAAGATGGACATGCGAAACGACCCTTCGTACTCCACCTAGACAAATTAGCATATGCAGGGAGGTCATTTATAGTAGAGTGAAGACCACCCCGCAATGTAAATCTTGTGTTTGTGTATGCATCATATGCATCTGCACCGTGCCATAACTGCACTAAGTCTTTAATTAATAGTTGAAGATATACATCGATATTCATACCAAGGGCCCTTTCATTAGGAATAATCATCGATAGTATAATTGAGGATTGTTTCATGCATAGCCAGGGAGGCAAATTATATGGAATTAGTAAGATTGGCCAAGTTCTATGTCTGCTACTCATAACACGAAAGGGATTAAACCCGTCACTAGCTAGCCCACGCCTTATGTTTCGAGGATCAGATGCAAAATCAAGATATTATTCATCAAATTCCTTTCGTGCCTTTGCATCTGCAGGATGCATCAAAATCCCATCCTTTGTACGATACTTATCATGCCAAATAATATCTTCAGCTATCTTTGATGATTTGTAAAGCCTAAGCAATCTGGGAATAAGAGGGAAATAGCGTAATACCTTAGCTGGCAATTTCTTTTCACTATTTTTCCATCGTGAAGAACCACACTTGTCACATGATTCTTGACGTTCCCTTTCACCCCAATACAATATGCAATCATTAGGACAAGCATGTATTTTCTCATATTCAAGGCTTAAGTCCTTAAGTAATTGCTTGCAATCACTCTATGATGATGGGATTGGGTCTCTATGGGGAAAAACAGAACTCAAAAGTCGGAGCATCATTTTAAATTATTTAATAGACCAACCATACAGGCATTTCAAGTGGAGTAAGTGCAATAGAAAAGAGAGTTTTGAAAATTTTAAACCCTCATATAGCTCCTGTTCAACTTATTCTAGTAGCCTTTCATATCCATCATCTTTGTCTACCATGGAAGTATCACCCTCATGTCCCTCATTCCCTAGCTCACCATTGTCTTCTTCATCCATATCACCCTCTTGATGAAACATCTCATTCCCATGATTTTTGCGCATCCTAAAAATATCATTAAGTATTTTAATAGTACCAATGTCACCAAAACCACTTTCTGATTGGGTATTAGTAATATTGTGGCCTTTGCCACAAAAAAATGAAGGAGGTTCAGAAATTTCCTCCCCATGATGCACCACTTTTTATAGTATGGACAAAAACCATTAAACATGAGATGATGTGCCATTTCTTCTTTTGTGAAGCAATGATTGTGCCCAACTTTGCATTTATTACAAGGGTATACGATCAGTTTACTACCCCCAGCATTGCAAAAAGCAAATTCCAAAAATGGCTCAACCCCATTCCTATATTCAAGAGAAGTTCTATGCATATGAATCCAACTTTCGTCCATTATAATTTCTACCAACCCACCTACAAGGTCATCACATAAGTCAATATAAGCATTATAACTAAGCATTGGCAATCAATAAAGGACGAGGGGAAAAGAATCACGAGGGTCACAACAACACATCAAATTTATGTGCATAGAGCATACTATGCCATAAGAACTAAGCAAATTTAAACATTGACAATCACTAAAGGAAGGGGGGAGAAGAATCACAAACATCACACCAACAGATCAAAATTATACGCTTAGAGTATACTACCCCATAAGAACTGATTCAGAGCATTAATCAACATATCCTTGAAACTTGTTGATAAGCCAGTTTATTTGGAGTTTGACCTAAAAATTGCAAATACGGAGCAACTCAGTGACTAGCAGCAGCTGCAGCTGCAGCACTATCTGCTATTCCTATCTCTATCGACCCAGGAATGCTCCTCAGAAAATGGCTAGATGAGACAACTGCCTATGTTAGTCCTTGATGAGACTTTGGTTCTGAACTAGTAATGTCTATTTTAGTCTATCAAAGTTCTAATTTTCCTGAAGTTATTCTGGCAAACAAAACATTTTTATGAATCATGGTTATAGAAGGTGACTAACGCAAGTAAGGTGGCTAATGAAGGTGCTTCATGAGATGTATGATAAGAAAAGAGAAGAAAAATAATACTGTTAGACATGCATTTGCAGAACTTGTATTATTGCTCTCATGTTTGCAAATTCCTTCCCCCCACTCCGCCCCCAAAAAAACCTGTGTGCTTGCTCCATCTGACATGTATGATACTCCATTCCCTCCTTGTTGTGGATAACTAGCTCCTACTTTAGAAGGGTCTATAACTGCAAGCAAGATCCACAATGTGTATTTGTATTATTCTTCGGTAGAGCTTGGATGGAAATTCTTGCCACTTAGTGTGTTTCCTTATGGATGTATACTATTATTTTATTTTCTTCTACATTATTTTCTCTGAATTTCAATATGCATATTTTTGCAATCCAGTTGATTGAACAGATCATAGGAGCTTAATTACAAAACTTTCATGATCCTCCACCACCATTCCCTCCTTGTTCTTGTTGTATTCTTGATATGGAAATCTCAATCTTGAGGAAGTGAATTAGTGAATAACCAATTACAAGACATGAAAGAAGCATACCCCCCCCCCCCAAAAACTCCAAGGGTAAATGTTTTCTTTTTTATTTCATGGATATATCATTATATCTACAGCTATTTCTAATTTATATTATGATTTTCATGCGTTTGAAAGTTGTATGCGGGCAGACTATTTTCAAATTATAAACTCTATTTTTACATATAAATAATCTTTCTAATTTATATTATGATAAGAAGTGTACCACAATCAGACAGAAAGTTCAATTTGAATGGCAACCTATCTTTTGTACTACATGTACTGGGTCGGATCATGCTGCTGTTGAATGTGACCCAGTGAAATGACTCAACCCCATTCCTATATTCAAGAGAAGTTTTATGCATATGAATCCAACTTTTTGTCCGTTGTAATTTCTACCAACCCATCTACAAGGTCATCACATAAGTCAATATAAGCATTATAACTAAGCATTGGCAATCAATAAAGGACAAGGGGAAAAGAATCACAAGGGTCAGAACAACACATCAAATTCATGTGCTTATAGTATACTACACCATAAGAACTAAGCAAATTTAACCACTAGCTACAAATTCAATCATATTAACAAGTCGAAGATGAAAATAGTTCTTCAACTTAATGATATGCATTTAGACATTGTTCATGGCATAAAAGTCACTAAGTAAATTGAAAAAAAAAAAGAGGAAAATTTCATAACAATTTTTACACTTAAACAAGCAAAGGAAATTCTCTTTTAAGGAAAGAAAAGCTAAGGAAAGTGAAAACAACTTTTGTATTCTAAGGAAAGAAATTTAGGCAAATAGACAAGACCAATAAGCATTGCAGAAGATAATGACACCCCACCCTAAAAACAACACATAAATGTGGTCTGAGTGCCTATAAAGTATATCAGGCTCTTTCATGCTAGTTAATAAATGGGTGCCAGGCAAACAATTGCAGTACCCACAATGTTAAAATAAAGTACACCAAGATGTCATAATTAAAAACTTAGAATTAATCACACTTAATTACCCTTTATACAGTGGTATCATAAAACAATATCTCCACTCCTCATGCTCTTCTCAGGATAAATGGGCTTAGTATCTAATACCCTCTATGGCGTATTCATGTCCTACTCAAATCAACTACCAATATTTTCCCCCTAAACATTCATAGTGTCTATTGCCATTGTTACCAACCTCACTTTTGGAAAACATGCCTCCCAGGCACCTAATCACTGAGGGCCAAGGCTTGAATTCATGTAGAACTATAGAAGGAGATAATAAGACAATTCAGGCCCAGACACCAGGCACACTCCATCTACATCTCGTTGATATATCTAGCGAGAGAAGAAGAGATGAGACAACAAGAGAACCTTTGACACTTATACATAGAGGTATGGCCACTTACTCACTTTAGTAAGTTAGCTCACTATTTTGTTAAAATAATAATTCACCACCCTGAAGTTTTAGGAGTGGCAAACTCAATCCTTTTTTGTTGACAAAAACCTTCTATACATTATGGCCCCCAAAATGGGGCACTTCATCAAAAATTATGAAGCTTAAAAAGTGAAAATCAGTAACCTGAGATGCTCACTAGCTTTTTGACATATTCATTGATCCCAATTTTTCCCATTGAAAAAGGGCTATTCGGCTATTGACTTTTAACAACACAATATTTCCCATTAACTTTTTGACATGTTCATCATCCCAAATTAGCCCAAATTAGAATTCTCAATCACAAGCAAATCTACTTCACGAAGAGCTCAAACAAATTCTCACCAGCAAAATTTCCAAGCACCATAAAAAAATCCAAATTCACAACCATACTTCACACATTCAAAGCCTTCCAGAAAACAAACACAGAGAATTATTCTAATTTCCCATACTCTGAGTACATTCAGATTAACAGTTGAGGCTAGGCTTACCTTATGAAGACGCAATATATCGATCGCTGCCCAGAAGTGCTTGTTGCCCAGAAAATGCCACCCAGATGAAGAACGAATTCAGGGCTTCACTTGCTCTGCTCAGATGAAGAACGCCTAGAATTCGCTTGCCCCACCCTGATGAACAAATTGCCTAGAATTCAGTACTTCCAGGGAAGAATTTGCTGCCCCGAATTTGAATTAAGGAGTTCGATTTCTAGGAATTAAGGAGTTTTGTAGCACAAATCGAATTCACTAAGCTACCATCGGCTAGACTTATGAAGAATGAATTGAGGATTGAGTGAATTTCTAGGGATTGATGTGAACACTGAATTTTTTGGTTTTGGGGCACCAAATTAAAGTTGAGATTTTTGGTAGGGGGGGTAGGCAGGCAAGTTATCTTTCATAGCATGATTTTAATTATTTTGTTAAATATTTTTGTATTGTTTAATTATTTGTTCTATTTTTTTGGTTGATATATTTAGATATACAAATTGCCTTATTAGTATATAAGAAGTAATTATAAAGGCTCTTTTTAATTCTCCACACTTAATGAGAATAGGAACAAATTCATAATTTACCAACACTTGTTAAATGTGGAATCGAGAAAACTACTTAAATCTTATTATTTTTCTCCCCACACTTTAATTAAGTGTGGTGATATAAATGCGGGAGGATGCATTATTTTTTATAGTGAGGGTCAAAGGTGGTACTATTGGTAGCCAAAAACAAATTACTATTACTTTTGAGCAACTCTCCAAAGTTCTTATTATTTACGTGCAATAACCGAAAAAAGAAAAATATTAGTTGATTTGGAGGGTGTGGAAAAGAATTTTGACTTATCACCAACCAGAAAGTTAGTCTAATTAATTAAACAACATATAGTCCTCTCAAATGGCCTTAATTTCCCTGATGCAATTATCCTAGATGATAGATTCCATGAAGATGTCAAACTAGTCTTGATAAAAAGAACGTAACATTATCATATAGTAGTCAACAAATAGTTTTGTTACCAGTGCAACCATATTGGTTACTTTAACTAGTTTGACATTTGTTTTTCTTAAACAAAGTAGCATCTGCCCCAAGCAATACATAGAGTCCTCAAGCCACAAGAGATTAAGCAAATTGGTCAAAAGTTACTCCTTGATCACTCTAGATCCAAGTTCAAGTTCTACATAATTTTAGAACACAATTTTTTTGATCAAATAAGGTTCAATTTGGATTATACCTTAACTTACTTAGAAGCTAATTAGTTCCATTTGCAAATGGACTTCAAAATGGCAATAGTCTAAGAAAATCACTGCAAGAGGAGTTTTAAAAAAAAAAACCGAAGTCCAAACAAAAAGTTGTTCAACGTATGTCTAGTTTTGCACATTTGACTTTCAACGACTGTTCCATCCAAATGACTTCTGATATTCGAGTCCTTATATTTGAGTTCAAACTAGGCATATGAAGTTTGATTATCCTACTCAAAACATCCACTATGAGCAAAAAAATAAAGCAAATATTGCCATTTGAATTTGGACAAGTTGTAGTGTGAAAGTGCTCAAAATAAGAAGCATTTAATTATATGCCTTGGAAATCTTCTAATCAGAGGATTAATCGCATGACCATCATTTCCCAATGTTTTTTAGTTTCGTATGCTAGAAGATGAATGCAAGTCGGGAAGTTTCCAAAGTGATGGAATCACCAACAAAGTACTCAGTTTTTCGCTATTTTTCATTTTCTTACTGGTTTATGTTGTAATTTGATGATGCTTGTTTCTTAAGTTATGTTTTACTTTTCAAAACTTCATAGAGTTCAAGAGTGAAGGTAAAGCCTAATACAAGCGAAATTCAGGTACAACAAAACATATTGTAAGACTATATTTTTCTTTAAAAATCTTACATTAATTATTTGTCTAAGTGCAATTGTTGGTGTATTTTTTTGGGTAAAGACGGGTGAAAAGTCATCCTTAGGAATGCTGTCTGATTTGTCTAAGATGGTCCAGATTGCGAATAGGGTTTGTGATTGATTAATTACACTAAACTACTTTAAAAGGCAAATTTAATCTATGCTCTACAAATGAGGGTTCAAAGCAAAGTAATAACAAAAGAAACTAAACTGACCTAGCTAAAAACTAATTAAGTATAATCAAATAAACACATAGCACATAAGAAATTCAGTGATTGGGGGCTTGACATGGTCACCAATGCAATGCCAACAATGCTCAAGAGATTACCCCTAAAAAGGAAATCTGGCCTAAATTACCACTAATCCTAAATAAAAATAATAAAAATGAATGGAGAGAAAATTACCAAATATTCAACCTTCATTGATGATGAAATTACTATGGCCAAACTTCTTATCCACATTCGATCACCAAATATCATCATCGCTCCCAATTTGATCCTCTAGGATCAATTCGTCAAACTCAAAAGTAACCAACCCAATATTGTGATATTGATAATGAATATGGAAAAAAGAGAATGAAGAGAAAGGATCATTGAGAGGTTGATTTAGGGCTCAAATCCTTTGGGATTGATACCAAAATCTCCCAACAGCCCTGAATTCATCAAAATCCATATTTGGGGATTATTTTTGGTTGCTTAAAAACATAGTACTTAGAAAGTTTAGCGAGAGAGAAAGTGAGATTATGCACTAATTAAGAAGAGCAACAAGAAAGTTGCAAGAAATCAATCAAAACCTTAAAATTTCTAAGTTTTCACTAATAGGGAGTAGAGTGTTTACAGAGGCTATGCTACAAAGAGAAAATAGCTGCTAAAAACTTAGATGAAACCTAAAAACATCCAAAAACCACCTTTGATAGCCCTTATATCGCTATATAAAAAATAGACAGGATAGAGGGGGCACAGTCGTGCCACGTGGCATGGTGCCCCTTTTCCAAATTACTGCCTCCACTTTGTCCAGTTTCCTACTTTGTGGCATGCCTTGCACAATTTAGCACTCCCTAGTTAGCTCCCTTCGCACAACCAATCAGCTGAAGTTTAAAGTGGGTTAGTCCTTGCTCCAATTTGGAATTTTTTCTCATCCATCCCTACAAAACACAAAACACTAATAATTAGCTACAGTAAAGGTTATTTGTGAGCTAAAATCAAGTGTAATGTAGGTCAAAGCTTTGCTTGGTTGAGAATCGAGCAAATACCCCCACACTTGGACTTTGCTCATCATCGAGTAAAACATAAGGAAACGACCTTTTCGTAGGTGTAAGGGATGCATTTAGTGTATAGAACAAGCCCCTTAAACCCGTTGGTCCCCCAAGTGGATGAGTGCGATCTCATGAGGGTTTAAAGATTACAACCCACAAAGTCTTTGAAGAAGAAAAAGGAAAAGAGAAAGAAACAAGAAAAAATCCGTTGGGTTTTTCACAAAGTTTCGTAAAATAACATCAATAGATAATAATTCATTTATTAAGTCCCCAACTCACTCTCATTACAAAGAGATAGAAAGCACATGCATAGGGCATACATCAAGGTTCTTGGCCCTCCTGAATGAGAACATGCATTCATTCTAACCCCTTTTCAATGATAAGCATATTATGGTTAGCTCACTTGATGTCATGTGGAACTCTTCTCTCAAATGTTTGAAATGATGGTATGGTTGGACTCAGGGTCAACACCAAAGATGCACTCTACTATAAGTTTGACCTAATTCTCATTCTCCACCACTCGTATGCATATACACTTTGATGATCAAGTGGACTTTTAGAAATTGAAATGGGGTTCGGGTTAAGGGTTGAGGAAGGGGTTAACATTTTGGGAGTGAGGAACTAAATAGCCATACTAAGGTGCTATGGCATCCACCGTTATTAATACACATCGCTCACAATTGCACACCATACCCAATGAGATGGTGACTTGAGTGATCTAAACAACAAATAAGCCCTTCATGCCAAGACGTTTATTTCATTTGTCTTTTCTTTCTTTTCTTCTTTGTTTTTGTTTTTCTTATTTTTTTCCTTTTTTTTAAACCATTTGCTAAAAACACTTGGCATTGGGGTTCGCATCAAATTAACTCATTCTCAATTTTTGCATGGACTTAAGTCAATCACCATACTTTATTATTTCCTTATTGTATGACACACCAAATATGCACTCCCTCATAACATTTACCAACTGCTCATCATAGTAGATAATGGTAATATTCAAGGCCAAAGGCTAATAGAGTCGGTCACAATAAGAATAGTGATAATCGAGACTCAAGGTGGGTAGCAAGGGATACAATTATGTACACGGGGAGACTATTTGGCTCATGTGGCTGCAAATATGCACAAAGAGTGCCTTTTTCCTCTTATCAATCATGTAAATGCAATATACAATTTCAAAGAGAGTGTCAACTTTGAGTGAGCCTCTTATGAAAATAAACAAATGACCACAAGTGATGAAGTGGTTTGATTATACTCAAATCCTTACTAGTCAGCCTACCATGCCCACTCTTATCTATTAGTTCAAACTAAGCATGTATTGTAAAGAATTTGAACCTTTTATCCATTATATGCACCCTAATTGTGTGCTATTTGAGTCCAAGGTAAAATGATATCATTTCCAACAAAAGTCAAACACTTTCCTCTTAAAACTCTTTATTTGAAAGAAAAATGGAGAATCTTCTTAAGTTTTCAAAAAAATTTGTCTTTGTTTTTTTCTTTTCAAAAATTATGGAGGAAGCTGAAGAATACCTTAGAAAAAAAATGAAGATGGTCACATATAGATGCATATATGCAATGCAAATGCAAGACTACTCTAAATGCAACTATATACATTGCCTATGCTCCTTAAAGCCCATTGAATAATTACTCAAATCCTCCACATGTGGATTGCACACTCATAAAACCCACAAATATTCCTCAAATAACATGGCCCATTACAACCAAATTGCTCCTTAAATGGCATCAACAATAAAAAAAATCACAACAATAAGGGGGTGGGGGGAAAAAAAGGAAGCACTAATGTCACCACGTAATCTAAACGAGATAACCCCCATAAATATTCATGTACAAGCACCCGCTCAAAATGTAATATGCAGTGAAGAGTAAGGGAGAGGTGGAACATACAGCTTACAGTATTGGGTACCATCGAGCCCAAGTGGTGGCTAACAGTATGGTAGCAAAAGGCGAGAATGTTGAAGAGCTTCCTTGATCACCCGGGAAGGGAAGGAACCATTGCTCCAACTGGTGGATGGCCTTAGATTGTTGCCATGTAAGTTCATTCATCTGTTTCTGCTCCTCATACTCCCGAGCCTCCTCTCTCATGGCCCACTCATCTTCTCTTCTCTTCATATCTCATCCATCTTACCTCTCTCTCCTCTTGGCGGTCCACAAACCTCATAAATATGTCACCCCTTCTCTATGGACTCCATACATCTTCCCATAAGATGAATGTTTTATCAAATCTTGGTCTATCCCTCTTATAGACCGACTACCTCTAGTTGGAGGTTGGATAATGATTGGAGGAAGGTGGAGTCAAATGGCGTTTAAGTTATGGAAAAAGAACCCCCATCTCAAAAGAGGGTGGTTGTTAATATTGTGGTTGGGGTTGTGGCATTGGTTCATTCTCGACTTCGGTTCCACCGGCCGCTTGGTCATCATAACCCCTATCTTCACCTTCATCCTCATCATCACCACTATGGTACTCATTCTCATCATCATCCTCATCTCCCTCTCTTGGAAAAACCACGTCTCGAACAATAACCCTATAACATTCCAATTCCTCTTGTTGGTTATGGTGGTGCCGGCCACTTCAGGAAAAGTAAAGACGATTTGTTTGTGGTGGGATATTGGTTGATGCCACTTTTATGTCAGTATTATTCCTATGGGTAAGGTAAAGGTTTCTCCTAAGAAGTGAGGCTCAAGGGTGCTAAATTTCCCACCGTGATCCAAAGCTTAGATAACTGCGATGGTGCTGCCCCCCATACCTATCACATTCTCATGGGTGATTTTGGTTACCTCCACTAAGTAGTAGAGAATAAAGGCCCTGTTATCCACATGGGTACCAGTCAAAGCATACCAAATAAGAAATAATTCCGCTTTCCTACATACATTTTGGCTAACATTACGACTAAAGATGATGTCACCCATTAAACGTTGTAGGTAGCGGATGTTAACATTGTATATATTAGTAGCTTTGGCTTTTCTAGAGTTATAGACTCAAGGTCTCCCAAACCTATTTGTATAGGTTTTACATTTTGAGCAAGTGATGGTCAACCAAACATACTTGGGTCTCCACATACTCGGAACATTACTAAAAGCATCTACATAGACCGGAGGTGTAGTAACTCATGAAAGCCCTTATAGAAGCCTAAAAATGGCAGTTGAATTTTTAAGTGCTCGATGATGAGGAAGCAATTAACTCAACTGTGAACTCGGAGGACTAACGAGGTGATTAATCAAAATAAAATGGCTAAAAAAAATGAGAGTTTAATTAGAGGAGAGGTAGCTCGAGTTAGCAAGGCCCATTGGGTCTGGAAGTCGGCCCATTTCCCCCTTTTTTTACTCCTTTTTTCTTCGAGTTTAAGTTTGACTCGGTTGTTAGTACTAATTTTGTGGGCGCATCTACTCAACGGTAGTTTCTTGATAACATCAGAAAAGTTATTAAGCCTAGTATGATTAGAAGTCGGTATTATTTTCCTAGGTGGAGTTCGTCTAATTATCACATATAAAAGAGGGTACCTCAAAGAGAAAAAAATAAAAGGACGAACAAAATAGACCTGGAAAATCGGTCATTTGGTTCGGGTACGCGTTGACCAAGTTTGGGTCGGGTCATGTTCGAGTTAAGTGACATTTTGGGTCACTTTGATTTGGGCCGGGTATGGTTCGGTTCGGGTCGATTTCGTGTCAACCAATTTTTGGTCAAATACGCTCGTCATGCTAAAACAAGCAGATTTGTAGAAAATTTCGGATCGAACATGGTTCGGTTCGGGTCAATTCAGGTTTCGGGTCCACCTTCGGGTAATCATATTTCGAATGTCGGGTCGGATAAGGGTCCGGGTTTTTCGGTTCGTATTTCGAGTAAGTTTTGCCAGGTCTAGAAAAAAAAAGGAGGGAATGAGCAATCCATCAATCAGTGTGAACCAAGTCAATTTGTGGGATCAGAGTTATTGAGATGTCACTTGAGAGATTGTGAGGAAATTATTGTTAGTCAACTACAATCCCGAGTCTCTTAGCTAAGATCAGAACCATAATCACTCTGTTGGGTTTCCCAGCTAATCAGATGGGTTGACCTAAGGGCAAAAATTTCATCTTTCACGTTTTGTTTTCTCTTTTCAAGGTTATTGTGTTCTTATAAGTCAATAAAGGTTTAATCTTTCAGGTACTTCCTGCCCACTGTAAATTATTTATTTTACCTATCTTTGGATTAGACTAAAGATTGTAACTTTTTGCATGATTTTATATGAAGTATTACTAAGGCTTACATGATTGTGTGTTAGCATAATTACAACCTTAGATTTCCCATGTTGAATAGTATAGGCTGTTAGTAATGATAGGCGATGATTTGATTCACATCATTGCATCTTCGTGCCTTCATCCCCGAATTTTGATCCTCAGTTCGACACTAAGGAGTCAAGATGAGTCTTCACACTAGGGACTATACGGAGGCTTTTCGAAAAACCTTTTTGAAGTTGAATCAATTCGTTCATTCGGTTGTCCCTGTCGCCATGATTCACTTCAAAAAGAGACTTGGTTTGTAAGTTTTCCTAAAAAGTCACTGGCGACTCCATTAAAATGTACAATCGCAATTATTTGTATTCTTTCTTATTTTGTACCCCTTTTTTGATTTTCATACTCACTAGAGTGGTATTGATCCTAGACATTAAGATTGTCTGCACCAGGGAAAAGGATCCCAATCTGACCCAAAAACAGGCTGATTCCTGGACCAGGAGTGAAACTTAGTTTCAGAATCAGGTAGCCATTAGTACATTAGATCAGGCTGGATCAAGCAGTCATCACTACTTGGATCAGGACTAGGAAAAACTAGACCTAATTATAGTCTAAGAATTGGCGGTTCCTGGGTTAAAATCAGGAACCAGGTTCTTAGCTCAATCCATTTTTTCTACCATTCTTTTGGGGGAAAAAAGAACAACAGTTAGCTATCTTTTCTAAAAGAATAATAAAAATAAAACACCCCAGCAAAAAGGTAGTCAAGCCATTCGTAGGGTATGGTACCCTCGGGGAGATGGATCCTTATAGTGGCGACTCCACTGGGGACTCTTTTCTTTAAACAGGTGACATCTGAAATTCAATATGGGATATATTTTTAATTACGCTTGCATTTTTGCATTGAAAGGGGTTGCCCTACTTAGATAACGACACCTCTAAGTAGTGCAAACCCATTATCACTCTTCGAGAGATAGGTTAGCTGCTCAGTAGGTCCACTGGACTCAACCAAGTATGCAGTTGATCCACCCACTCATGACACACTTTCTATTCCATACGACTTAGTGAAGTAACCAAAATGTCTCAGTTTTACCATGCAACCCATGGATGATGTACCGAGCATTACGAGAAGATTATTGTAAACCTAACCTAAAACCCTTGTAACTTAGAACCTTGGTTTAGGATTATAACTCATGTGTATGCTTGGATGTGTAGTTGTATGACTGAATTGTTTACCCCTAAGGTTTATGCACTGATGCTTTAGGTTCTAAGAGAGCCTAGGTTAGGAGAGGTTGAACTTCGTGGCTAACGTTACAGACTAAGCTGACTTCAAGGTTAATTGAGCTCTATGGGACTCTTGACCTCGAACCCGACTTGGTTTAAACCTTAGTCTAGGGAGCAAAAGTCCTGAAAGGAGACCAAGTTATAAGTATAACTAGGTATTTGTAAAAAAAAAAGAGAAGATTTTTCATCTTGGTAAGAGTCTACAATTGTTATCGGTCTAGAACTAGGAAGGGAATAAGAGTTAGAGGCTGGATGGCTACATGGTAGTTAGATTACATCAAGATAAATTTAGGCTTGGAATTACAAAGGAAAAGAGTTAGCACAGATGTTGGTCATTACCTTTCAATTGATCCAGCCCGTTTTGTGTTAGTTTGAGTCAACACAACCTGCATACTGGGCTCTCGGTCTTAGATTTTCATAGTGCATAAGTTAGTGTATCTCAAGTCCTCATATCCTAGGAAAAGTATTTAGATGGGGCAGTCTTGAGCACTCTCCCTTGTTTTCCAAGATAGGGAGGCCTAAGAAGGTGTTCGAGCAAAGCCTAACAATTGGGAGACTTTTATCTGAGGAGCAATGGCAGATGCTTTATTGGCTAGGTGAGAGTCAAGCTCAAAGTCAGGGAGAGTCAAACGCCTATTTCAATGGCAAGGAACAATGAGCTCACCCAACTCTTTTAGGTAATTGAGAAAATGCATGCTAGGATGGAAGAAAGTAACAAGAAGGTGGAGTCACTAGTGGTCGTTTTTCAGAACCTCAACAAGGAGACTTGAATGGAGAATAATGAACAAACTCCTATACCCCAAGAGGAGAATGATAGAGAAAAGGGAGAATTGGAGGATGGAAAGTGAAAATAACAAGAGAAAAACACTTCCCAAGTTAATCCCCGTGTTGATCACATATATTAGTTGCTTAAGGCATCTCTCATGTTTAATAACTATTTCAATGATTATGCGGGATTCACTTCAATCCTAATAGGGATGCTGTTACCAAAATTCACCATGTATAATATCAAGTTTCATGGGACTAAGAATCCACACCACCACGTGAGGAATTTCATTAGCAATATGACTCTAAAGGGAATAGACAACAATATCTTTCACTTAATATTTCTTTGGACTTTCAACGAGAAAGTCATGAGGTGGTACAACACTATTAACCCACGAAAGGTCACGTATTGGGATAATATATGCAAGGAATTCCTGAACGAATGTTCGTATAACACTGTTCTCCCAACCACACTCAGGGATCCAGAGTTACCCAATCAAGAAGAGAAAGAATTACTGACTAGGCTAGATGGAGGGCAAAGACTGCCCACGTGGTAATCTGACCATCTAAGATATATCAAGTAAGGTTATTCATCAAAAGCCTTCAACCTTCACACTATTAACACCCGCAGTTCACAACATTTGAGAGTTTTACAATGTTAAGAAATAGCGGCATGCTAGTAGAGGAAGAACTATTCAAGGAGGTACCAGCTAAGATATGAAACAATTTGAGAAATAATCACCAAAATAGGGATAAGAAGGCTAGTAGCTCCAATGACGTGCGCACGATAAACTGTATTTCCGATTATACCCCTGCAGGCACTACCTACACCCAAGCTTTGGAATGACTCTTGACTAAAGGGAATATCAATCTTCCTAAAATTAAGCCAGAGACTGAATCCCTCATGTGGTCCAAATACTTTGATTCGAGTAAGTACTACAAATACCGTCTGTCGCGAGGGTACGATATTGAAGATTGTTGAACTTTCAAAAATAGGTTGGAGAATATCTTTAAGTATAGATAATTCCCATTGACTAAAGCAGCTTAAAAGCCCTATATTGACACGAATCCACTCGAGAATCATGAAAATATTTTTGCTGTTGAGGACCAGGAGAAAGAGTGGGACCCTTCCCTGTTTATACAAGAAATTAGTAGCCCAAAACCAAAAGTAAACATGCATACACCAAATATGGAGGTCTTTGGCCTTTGAGAAAGTGGTGAAGACGACGTATGTAACCTACCCACCAAAGTACCCTATGATGACTTTTTGGTGGGAGGATTAAGAAGAGGACTTCTGTGGAGAGGTGGACTAGGGAATAGTCCAGTACCTTATAAGATCCGGGAGACACCAGACTAAGGAGGTCCCACAGCAAGCTTGATAAATGCTTAATGTATACATCATTTTAGGGCACATTTTTTAGGAGGATTATGTGCTTTAAGTTAGTAGTCATGCTCCTATTCTCGATTAATGCTTGAGTATGGTTGTTTGACGTGTTTTGCAGGATTTTAGGACTTTTACGTAGCATTTGACGTCATTAGATGTATTTTGACCTCCCTCACGGACACTCATGAGATGCTACGCCCCGTGGAGCAAGACAAGAGCAGAAAATCGGTTCTAGCCAAGATGACGGTCGGACCGTGGTGCCTGCCATCGACCCTGATGAGCTGCGTAACTGTTGCCTCTTCGTCTTCCTTCGCCTCTGTGGCTGAAAACATACAAGCTTCTCTACAAAGTCTTATCTCACCAGCAAAGAAGGAAAGGAAGCGTAACATAATTCACTTTCTTTCTCGAAATTTTGCCCTTTGTAGTTCGGATTTTTAGTTTGATTATTGTTTTAGTGAGAAATTTTGAGTGTGTTTGGTTTTGAGGCAGTTTAAAGCCCTTGGTCAAAGGTTGTCTCTGTCAAGCCCTTTTTCGTAGATTTCTCTGAATTGTTGGTTAGTTGTTTAATCTTTAATCATGTGTGAGTAGTTTATTTTGTCTAGGGATTTGTTAGTTTATGAAAGCGTAGTTGGATCATTTTTTAATCAATAGAATTGTGCTTGTTTCATGATTGGTTTAACTTCGTTCTATCATGTGATTATCATGTTGTGAGTGGATTTTGGGCCAAAGTTTTCGTGCACACTTGAAACAATTGAGTGAAAACTGAAAGGTGACATTTGATTGTTAGACTACTTGATAAAGCCTAACATAGCGTCAACTCGAAAGAGAGATTTGCATGTTGGGAGGACTAGAGTGTAATCGAAAATATTCAACTTGGATTAAGACAAATTAATTTAGAGAATGACTTTTGCTTAATTTAGCCAAATTTGGTTGAGTTCAAAAGAATAGACTAAATTTTTTGGATAGATTGTAATTCTTTGAAATTAACTAATTAGAGAAATGCATATGTTTATCATTTTGATCCAATCACATTTCTTAATTACATCAATTCCTAGGCATTTTTCCTTAATTGATTTAGAATTAGTAAACTTGAAGTTGTTGCATCAAAACCCCTTGATTTAGTTTTTGCTTAGCATCATATTCTGATAAATAAAGCTTGATAGATTACTTTGGTCCATGAGGACGATCTTTTTATCTATACTATGACTACCTATGCTCTTGCGACAGTGGTCAAGTTTTTAGCGCCATTGTCGGGGATCAATTTGTTAACTATTGAGTTAGTCTTACGAAAGTGACCTAAGTATTTTATTGTCTTTTACTTTAATTGTTTTATTTTTGTTCTTGTTTGATTGTGCTGGTAGTGTTGGTGATAGTGCCTATAGGAATCTTCCCCATTTATGCGAAGTCAATTCGTATACAAATCCAATTTCGAGATTGAGAGGACTTTCTACGTTAGGAGGAAGAAGCAAAAGACTAAAGAACAAAGACACGAGGCAAGAAGGAATCCAACAAACACGGCGGGAGGAGGAGGTGACCAAAGAAGGACGCTTCGGGATTTGGTTACCCCTGGAATCCAGGGGATCACATCAAGCATCGCTCGCTCTAATGTTGATACGAACAATTTTGAGCTCAAACCGCCACTTATTTCTTTGGTGCAATAATCCCAGTTTGGAGGAGCTCCTTTGGAAGACCCGAATCTACACCTCTCAGTCTTTTTAGAGGTGTGCGACAAGTTGAAGCTCAATGGAGTCTCTACTGATGCCATTCAACTACGATTATTTCCCTTCTCATTAAGGGATAAAGCAAGAGCTTGAGTACATTCTTTGCCATCGGGATGTATTACCACTTGGGATGAGTTAACAAGAGTTTTCCTTACCAAGCTTTTCCCTCCAAGCAAAATGCAAGTTTGAGGAATCAAATCACCAAATTCACGCAAAAAGATGAAGAGACGCTCTATGAAGTTTTGAGCGGTTTAAAGATTTGTTGCGTTTATGCCCCTGTCATGGTCTTCAACATTGGATGATTATCCAAGCTTTTTATAATGGTGTGACCCAACCTGTTCGGCCCACTATCGACATGGTGGCGAAAGGAACCTTGATGAGGCCTATAACCTAATTGAGGAGATGACACTTAACAATTTCTAATGGTCCATTGAGCGAGGCCAACCCAAATGGGTGGGAGGTAAGCTTGAAGTTGATGCACTTACTTTACTTTCTGTTAAAGTAGATGCCATAACTCAAAGATTGGACTGAATGAATGTTGATGTTGTGAATTCTAGTGCCCCTTCCCCTTATGAAATTTGTAGTTCTATTGAGCATGTGACTTTGAATTGTCAAGTTGGGAGTCCTTTTTTCCAAGACCCTAGTGAAGTTAACTATGTTGAAAACTTTAACCCGAGACCGACCAATGACCCTTACTCTAATACCTACAATCTGAGTTGGAAGAATCATCTGAATTTCTCATGTATTTCTAATCTAAACCCTTCAAATATGCCCCCAATGAATGCTAGACCACATCCCGATTTTCAAAGAGCTCATTGCCCTTCTCAAGTACCTCTAAAGTCCAATTTAGAAGCAATTATGAAAAGTATGCTTATGGCACAACAAAAGCAGAATGAGTATACTAAGCAATTAGCCTCAAAGGTTGATGTACATATAACTTATAACAAGATGTTAGAAGCCCAGATTGCCCAAAAAGCTAGCATTTCATCTACAACCCCATATAGACTTCCTAGCAAGCTTGAATCTAATCCTAGGTAGCAATGCAATGGTATGATTTTGAGAGGAGGGAGACAACTAAAGGGACCTAAGAGGATTACCAACAATGAGTCTTTGCATGACCAGAATTAACATATTGAGAATGTTGAGGAAGAGGAGTACACACCTTTTAAGGAGGTGATTGGTGATGTTGCGCATAAGTCTGACGAGGTTCCTAAGGACCCTAAGATCATTTCCCTAAAACCCTACACCCCACCTTTCCCATTTCCTCAATGGATGGTTAAAGCAAAACTTGATTTGTAATTTGGGAATTTTTTAGAAGTCCTTAGGAAGCTCTACATAAACATTCCGTTTACTAAAGCGTTGACTAAAATGCCTTCATATGCTAAATTTTTGAAAGGAATTCTGTCTAACAAAAGAAAGCTACAAGAACATGACACTGTAGCTTTGACTAAAGAATGAGTGCAGAGATCCAAAACAAGCTTCCAACTAAGTTGAAGGATCCTGGTAGTTTTCAATTCCTTGCCTGATAGGGAATGTTCCTATAGAACGTGCTTTGTGTGATTTAGGGTCAATCCTCAGCTTGATGCCCCTTTCTCTGTGTGAAAAATTGGAACTAGGGGAGATAAGACTGATGACTATCTCCTTACAATTGGCAGACCTCTCAGTAAAATACCCTCTGGGTGTTTTAGAGGATGTTTTAATTAAAGTAGAAGATTTATTTGTGTTTGTAGACTTTGTAATTTTATAAATGGAGAAGGATATGCACACCCCCATCATTCTTGGGAGGCCATTCTTGGCCACCATAGGGTGCTATATTGATGTAAAAAACAATATGCTATCTTTTGATATAGGGGATGATCAAGTGGAGTTTAATTTACTAAAAGCTACTAAGTTTCCTTCCATTTCTAATGAGTGTAATAAGATTGATGTTGTTGATGGATTGATACGGGAAACTATGTCTAACCTTGATTCTAATGATCTTCTCACGCACTTGATGTTGAATAATAGCACTTCTAAGGATGAAAATCTGAACGTAGCCAAATGTGCCCAACTTCTGAAAGTCTCCCCTCCATTTCTGCCTTCCATTGCTAAGGTGGAATCATTATAAGATGAAAATAAGCCCTCATCTGATAAGGGAAGAGCTCCTGTGGTAGAACTGAAAGCTCTCCCTTCATCCCTGAGGCATGAGTTTCTTGGTCCGAAATCTACATATCATGTGATTGTGAATGCAAGTTTGAATGCATCCCTAATCGGCTCTTTACTTAGAGCACTTAGGAAGCGTCGTAACGCCATAGGATACACCCTTGATGACTTAAAAGGAATTCATCCGTCTTTGTGTATGCATCAAATTTTAATGGAAGACAACCATAAGCCTTCAATTGAACACCAAAGAAGATTGAACCCTAGCATGCAAGCGGTGGTAAAAAGGGAAATTTTAAAGTTGCTTGACGTCGACATTATCTACCCTATCTCCAATAGTGCGTGGGTAAGCTTGGTCCATGTTGTACTTAAGAAAGGAGGGATGACTATTGTCAAAAATGAGAATAATGAGCTAATCCCTACTAGGATTGTCACGAGCTGACGTATGTGCATTGATTATCAGAAATTGAATAAAGCCACTTATAAATATCACTTTCCCCTTCCCTTCATTGACCAAATGCTTGAACGGTTGGCTAAGAACTCATATTTTTACTACTTAGATGGATATTCAGGATTCTTTCAAATCCTTATACATCCTAATGACCATGGAAAGACTACTTTTACATGTCCTTACGGTACATATGCATTTAGAACGATGCCATTTGGGTTATGCAATGCCCTTGTCATATTTTGACATTGTATGATGGCTAGTTTTTCTGACTTTATTGAGGACATAATGGAAGTCATCATGGATGATTTTTCTGTGTATGGTGCAACCTATGACCCTTGCTTGAATAACTTATCTAAAGTTTTACAAAGATGCGAAGATGTGAGTTTCGTCTTGAATTGGGAGAAATGTCATTTTATGGGGTAAGAGGGGGTTGTCCTTGGTCATGTTGTCTCTAGTAAAGGCATTGAAGTTGACAAAGAAAAGGTGAAGGTGATTGAGACATTGCCACCACAAACTTCTGCAAAGGGTGTGAGAAGTTTTCTTGGACACGTTGGTTTTTACTGGCGGATCATAAAGGATTAGTCAAAAATTGTAAAACCTCTCACCCAGTCGCTTGTCAGGGATGTGTCTTTTGAGTTTAATGAAGAATGTTTGAGTGCTTTTCACAGGTTAAATGAGGCATTAATCACCTCCCCACTAATTCAAGCTCTAGATTGGGAGCTACCTTTTGAAGTAATGTGCGATGCAAGTGACTATACAATGGGCGCCGTTCTAGGGCAACGAAAGTTAAGAAGCCATATGCTATATACTATGCGAGTTTGATTTGGAGATCAAAGATAAGGCTGGGTTGGCAAATGTGGTTGCCGATCATCTATCTTGCGTAGGCCCTGAGGCCACTCCTAGTGAGGAGCTCCCCATTGATGACTCATTCCCCGATGAGCAGCTATTCGCTATATCTCAACAATCTACCCCATGGTATGCTAATTTAGTCAACTTCAAGGTGTGCGGAGTGTTACCTCCAAGATTTTCCTACCAAAAAAGAAAGAAGTTTTTTACCGATGCCAAATACTATGTGTGGGAAAAACCTTTCCTTTACAAGCTATGTTGAGATGGGATTTATAGAAGCTGCTTGCCTAAAGATGAGGTCCGTAGTGTCTTGCACCATTGCTATGCTTCAACCTATGGTGGCCACTGGACCAGTTAAAACGATTACAAAAGTACTCCAAGCAGGCTTCTATTAGCCCACGCTCTTCAAGGACATAAGAAAATTTGTCATGACTTGTGATAGAGGTCAGCGAACAGGGAACATTTCCAAGAGGCATTAGATGCCTCAAAGTGGCATACTTGAGGTAGAGTTGTTTGATGTATAGGGGATTGACTTCATGGGTCTTTTTCCTTCTTCCCTTAACAACCTTTACATCCTTGAGGTGGTTGACTATGTTTCTAAGTGGGTGGAAGCTATTTCCTCCCCAATAAATGATTCCAAGGTTGTCTTTTAGTTTCGCGGGAAGAATATTTTCACAAGGTTTAGCACGCCAAGAGCTCTTCTAAGTGACAATGTCACACACTTTTGCAACAAGCCTCGTGAGTCACTATTGAAAAAATATAGGATATTTCATAAGATCACTATGCCTTACCATCCCCAAATAAGTGGACAGATAGAACTCTCGAATAAAGAATTGAAGGGCATATTGGAGAAACCGGTAGATCGGTCTTGCAAAGATTAGTCCTTCAAGCTTGATGATGCTCTTTGAGCATACCTCACCACTTACAGGACTCTTCTAGGCACCACTCCATACTAGTTAATGTTTGGGAAGTCTTGTCACTTGCTAGTAGAGATAGAACATAAGGCATATTGGGCTATAAAGACACTCAATTTTGGTCTTAAGGCAGTCGAACAATGGAGATTCTTGCAACTAAATGAGCTAGATGAGCTAAGGTTGGAGGCCTATGAGAGTTGACGTAATTACAAAGAGTGAACTAAGAAGTGACACGATAAACATATCACGAAGAAGAGATCGAAAAAGGCGACATGGTCCTATTATATTATTCAACTCAAGATTGAGATTATTTCCAGGCAAACTAAAATCCTAATGGTCGAGACCATTTAAGATCACCAAAGTTCAAACTAGTGGAGCAGTTGAAATATGGAGTGAGTCTACTGGTGCATTCACAGTCTATGGACAACAATGCATATCTTGTGGGACAACCTATTGATAAGGCCAACGTCCATATGCTCACTAATCCTGGCCGAGCATAGAAGAAGGGTCAAGCTCTTGACCTTAAAAGAGCGCTTCTTGGGAGGCAACCCAAGCTCTTTTCCTTTTTTTTTTCTTTTCCCAGCTTTAATGTTTATTATCATTTTTGTAGCCAAAAAAAATGAAAAAATGAAAAAAAAAGAGATAAGTGAGACACAAAAAAAGAGAAAAAAAAGGAAAAAAAGAGAAAAAAATATGTAAAATGTTTGGCACCATGGCCGTAGGGTGCCAAATTAGGAAAACGAAAAAAAATGGTGTCAACAGACACCCTGTCGGACCGTGTACGCCCCACGGTTGGACCATAGTCTGGTGACATGCTACGGCCCGTGGTCAAGGGTATTGACCACAGTGACCCCTCAATTTTTCCCAAACTCATCTTCTTCTTTGAGCTCCTGCTCTCTCTCCCTCCATTTTCTCCCTCTAAACTTCGATAGCTAACACCTTGAAATCTACCTTATTTCTTCTCATTTTTCACCCATTTCACTCAAAATTCATCCTTTTCACTTAAACTTTCTCTTTCTTCCACAAATTTCATCTCTTTCTTCTTCTTTTTCTTCAAACTCATCTCACCTTCACTCATCCACCATAACCATCTTTTTCTCTCTCTAGTTCTTCTTCTTTTTACTTAAAATCTTCATTTTTCTTCCTTAAATTTTATTATTTAGATTTTACTTTTAATTTTTGTTTCAATTTGCACCAATGACACCTACCAAAATACAAAGGAGTATCAAGGAGGTTGGATCCTCAAACCGACCTCAAAGAATATCCCGAACCTCCACCAATGCGTGTGCTCAAGGTAACATTCTTCCCCCCTTTGTTTAATGAATCCTGATCATGTTAATAGATATAACTATTTGAATGAACGCATGGTTGTGGCAACTCGATATTATGATGATGAATTGTTAGCTAAGTTAGGAATGTTAGCTGATATTAGGTGGTTGTTTGCACAAGGTGGTATGGAACACTTTATAGAAATAAGATAGCATACCCACCGGAACCTAACCCTAGAGTTCCTGAGTACACTCCATGTCAAAGTCACTAGAGGGCCTCAATGTCAAGCCGGGTACATATTATTTAATTTTCACAGACAATTATATGAATTGAACTTAGGTACCTTTAACTGTATATTCAATTTTCCACCCAGTATGGATTTACCGAACCGACAAGTCCCCCATGAATTCAACCCAAATGCATTTTGGGGTGAGCTTTCGGGGAGTGTTAGGTACAACACTAATTCATCGAAGTGCACACATATTAGGAACCCTTCAATTCGAGTAGCTCAGCGTATCTTGGCTTGCCGTTTCTTTGCTCAGGACGATAGTCTGAATGTCCCGAGATTATCTGAGTTATATTTCTTGTCCTCTATGCTTCACGGTGTTTAGCTTGACCCTTGCTCGTTTTTGGCCAGGCAGTTGTACAGTGCTGCTATTAGCACTAAGGGTAGGATAGTCATAGTTGGTATTGTGACAACTATTGCTAGATTTTTGGATATTGAGTCCAACCCTGAGGATAGAGCTTCTGGGTCTGAGCAGCTTGATCAAGCTGCCTTTCAAATTATGAACTTTTGTAAAGTAGAGGCTGGGCGTTTGTGTTGGATTTACGCTAGAGACCGGCTTTTTTCGCTTCCCAATGTCGATCGAACCACCTTACTTCATCGGGCTAACCTTTATTAGGTACCTAGTGATGCTGAGGTTGTTAAACCCATACCCCATCATCCAGCCCCTCATTTCAGTCAAGTCAGACCTAGTTCTTCCTCTCAACCATCCCTTACTGACTATACCGACCTCCAAGACACCCTTTGGTGCATCCAAGAGGAGCAGGTGTCCCTCCGAGCTTATGTTGCTTCTGAGAACGCCGCTCTTCGGGACTTTGTCCAAGAGCGCCATGATGAGTTTTGTGGATGCTTGCTACCCAGGCTCAATATTTCCACGACTGTAAGGCATGTTTACAGACTTGGCGGGATTGCCATATCTCTTATGACGAACCACTCCATCCTCCTCCACCACCTCTTTTCTGATTGTTTTGTGCTACTCCCGTTCTATTTTTCTATTATGTGCCCACATTGAGGGCTATGTGTTATTCAAGTATGGGGGAGTTAGTCATTATATTTAGCGTCTGATGCTTGATTTGGTTTGGTCTGCTTGTGTTTTATATATGCTATTTGTGATAGTTTTTAGAGTTCGTATTTTAGGTTTTAGTTTTGTTTGGCAGTATTTGAGAAGTGCATTTAGTTTTCTTTTCATTCTAGGTTGCATTTATGTTTTTCTTTATTAGTTTCTTTTGCTTTTTAGTTTGCATTGTTATTAGGAGCATGCATACAAAGACAAAAAAATTGAAAAAAAAAGGAAAAAATCCTCCGATGATTATCTTTGTAGACTAGATAGACTTCTTTGGTTTAGTTTGATCCTTTGATTCACCCACTTGCACATAAAATGTTTGAGAATGAGTTTTTGAAATGAGCTCCATGTTTTGACTACATGTTGAGTGCGAGTTGATTACACTATGAGTCTTTATATGAATTTTGCCATGTGTTTACCAAAGCGCTAGTTTTGACTTTGGTAGATGTCCCGTGAGCTTTTGAGCTTTTAGAGACTATTTATCAATTTAGTCTCATGTTTCTTTCATGTGTGACTCTTCCTTGACATCATTTCTCTAAAACTTGCTTTGATTCTCATTCAAGTTCACATTTTGTATATGTATTTAGGCAATATAATTGAGGCATCTTTATGTGATTTGTTAAACCCAATAACTAAATAGCCACCTTTGTTGCGTATTATATCCTTTGCCACCCCATTAGTCTAAGAAGGATGTTGTATGATGCATTAGAAGGGTTTGGCTCTTAGTTGATGGCTTCTAGCTCCTCATTTCCAAAATATTTGTTCCCCTCGTACCTTTACCCATGGCCCCATTACAATCCTATGAAAGTGCTCATGATTGTCTAGTGTGTTTGCATATTCGTGATGGCGAATTTGAGAGTCTTGTCAAGCTTATGGTAGGTTTGAGTCTAAGGAATCAGAATTGAGCGGACCTTCATAATTTTTCAAACACATGAGTGATGAGTGCCACATAACTATAGTGAGGTTTTACTGGCCTTGCTAGCTCCATTTGTTTCATATGTTGAATGACTGTATTTGATGATTTGGGGAGATTGATTCGAATTTAGCATTGTGGTCTATCAAGTGGTTTTCGAAAATTTCATTCCCTACTCTGTTTGCTAATGATTTTTGCATCTTTTTGGGCTACCTTTGGATCAGCTTTGCCATTGGAATGTTATCTGTATCTATCTTGAGGAGGTTGTGTATATTTTTGGTTTTAGCATTGCTTGAGGACAAGCAATAGTTTAAGCATGGGGAGTTTGATAAGTGCTTAATATGTACATCATTTTAGGGCCATTTTGCCACATTTTTTTAGGAGAATCATGTGCTTTAAGTTACTATTTATACTCCTATTCTCGATTTACATGAGGGTATGGTTGTTTGGTGTATTTTGTAGGATTTTTGGCCCTTTTACCCAACATTTGACCCTCATTGGATGTATTTTGACCTCCCCACGGACACCCATGTGATGCTACGCCCATGGTGTAAGACAAGAGTAGAAAATCGGTTCCAGCCAAGACCACGGTTAGACAGTGGTGAGCTGTGTAACTATTACCTCTTCGTCTTCCTTCGTGTGTGTGGCTGAAAACATCCAAGCTTCTCCATAAAGTCTCAACGTTCAGCAGCAAAGAAGGAGAGGAAGCATAGCATAGTTCATTTTCTTTCTTAAAATTTTGCTCATTTTAGTTAGGATTTTTAGTTTGATTATCGTTTAGTGAGAAATCTTGAGTGCGTTTGGTTTTGAGGTAGTTTAAAGCCCTTGGTTGAAGGCTGTCTCTGCCAAGCCCTTTCACTCAGATTTCACCGAATTGTTGGTTAGTTGTTTAATCTTTAATCATATGTGAGTAGTTTATTTTGTCTAGGGATTTGTTAGTTTATGGAAGCATAGTTGGATCATGTTTTAATCAATAGAATTGTGCTTGTTCCATGATTGGTTTGATTTTGTTCTATCAAGTGATTATCATGTTGTGAGTGGATTTTTGGCCAAAATTTGCTTGCACACTTGAAACAATTGAGTGAAAAACTGAAATGTAACATTTGATTGTTAGACTGCTTGATAAAGCCTAAAATAGCGTCGACTCAAAAGAGAGATTTGCATGTTGGGAGGACTAGAGTGTAATCAAAAATATTCAACTTGGATTAAGACAAATTAGTTTGAAAGAATGGTTTTTGCTTAGTTTAGGCAAATTTGGTTGATTTTGAAAGAATAGGCTAAATTTTTTAGATGGATTGCAATTCCTTGAAATCAACCGATTAGAGAAAAGCACATGTTTATCATTTTGATTCAATCACCTTTCTTAACTACATGAATTCCTAGGCATTTTTCCTTAATTGCTTTAGAATTAGTAAATTTGAAGTTGTTGAAGTAAAAGCCCTTGATTTAGTATTTGCTTACCATATTCTAATAGACAAAGCTTGATAGATTAGTTTGGTCCCTGAGGACGATCTTTTTATCTATACTACAACTACCTGTGCGCTTGCGGCAGTGATCAATGCCTCTGGGAAAGATAAAACAACATTACCCTAAGAAGTGTATTCGATGATGAAGCAGGTGAAGAAACTTAAAGCAGATATAAAGTAGATAGCAGCTCATAGTGGCCTCTCATAAGTATAAACTATTCCTAATAGAGGCGCTGAATAAAATTTAGGTATCTCCTGAAGATATCCTAGAAGAGATGATAACCTCACGTACGAGTGGCAAAGGCACTATAATCTTTGGCAGTGAAGATCTTCCCCCAGGAGGTGTGACGCATGACAATGCCCTCTATCTCACTATTACCTGTCTTTTCAAGTCTGTACCTCTAGCTTTGGTCAATAATGGCTCAGCAATGAATGTCTATCCTTGGAGAACAGCCAATAGGTTAGGGGTCAAAGAACAACAGCTCTAGGCACCATCCACTCGCTTAAGGGCATACGACAATTCAAAGAGGTTGATGCTGGGTACTATTCACCTTCCCATGGGGTTGGGCCCTATCGAGAGAAATATAAAGTTTTAATTCCTCAATATCCCGACTACCTTGAACCTACATTTAGAAAGGCAATGGGTTCGCGACAATCAAGCGGCTCCCTTCACTTTATGTCAACAAGTGAAGATGTTAATAAAAAGCAAAGTAGTGGCTTTTGAAAGTGACAACCTATATGCTATAATCACAAGTAAAGGGCCAGCACTATAAATAGAGCATGATCATAATAACGAAAAACTCTACAATTTTGAAATAGTGGCGGCATTAGAAAAGGACAAAGCTCCTTTCCACTTTGATCGTTATTCTAATTTGAATTTCAATACCATCCTAAACAAGGGGGGCTACTTTCTGAGAATGACTATAGGACGGAGAGCACCGGGCGTACTACCTTCCCCCTGATTCAGAGGGAAGGCCATAAGTTCAGATTAGGATACCACCCAACTCTTGAAGAGATAGTATAGGCTATGCAAGAAGCACAGGCCCAGAAAATAGCTACTAGGAGGGGTTACTAAAATAACTTCTCTGTTAGGCCCTATCCTCTCGTTCTCAATGAAGAGTTCTTGCATAAAGGGGATAACTTCCCCTTCTATGGCTTTCCTGAAGCTTGATATATAAAATAAAAGGGACCCTAAGTGCCGGGGCTAGAAATATTTAACAATTGCCACTTGCTGGAAGAAAAAGTGTTTACTACTGAGAAAAAAGAAAAATCCAAAAAATATTGGATAGATCAAGCTAAAAGTAACATCTTTGGGATGCTGTTTAGCTAAAGGCTACATGGACAAAGAAGACCCTGTTGCTCTTCTCTCTCGCCCTATGTTTAACACTGGATTTGATCCTACGAACTTCATCGCCGAAGTTCAAGTTGAGGGCTGCAAGCAATTAACTTTGGACAGCCGAAGAAGAAGCAAAAGCGTTTACCATAGCTATAGGCGGTAGTTTAGGCGAGTCTCAGATAGGCTCTAAGAGTAAGTTTTCAGCTTCTGTGCCTTTAAGTGCTACATCAGATGTATTTGTTTTAAATTCCAATAAGACGAACTCTTCTACTTCCAACTCATCTCATTTTTTTCCTTCTAAATGCATTCCTTCTTATGATGAAAATGAAAAACAACCCCAAAAGAATTAATTAAAGCAATGGAAGATCATGAAAATCAAACTTCTATAGTTGAGGATACAATACTAATCAATTTGGAGACACCTGATGAACCCCAAGAACTCAAAATAGAAAAATCATTAACCCCCGAGCAGCAAGAAAATTTTATTACACTCCTAAAAGAATTCATGGATGTCTTTGCATGATCCTACAAAGACATGATAGGTATTATTAGGGACATTGCATAGCACAAAATTTGCCTCTACCCAGATGCAAAACCGATAGAAGGTTGTGTGTATATAGCAGGGACCTCAACAAGGCAAACCTAAAAGATGATTTTCCACTACCAGACATAGATATTTTGGTCGATAACATAGCCGGTCATGCTCTCCTTTCTTTCATATATGGATATGCAGGTTACAATTAGGTCAAGATGGCAGTAGAAGACATGCAAAAAACTACTTTCATCACCCCGTGGGGAACCTTTTTCTATACTGTGATGTTATTTGGATTAAAAAAGACCGGGGCTACCTATTAAAGGACAACCACCACCTTGCTGCATGACTTAATGCACAAGAAGGTTGAAGTATATACTAATGACATAATTATAAAATCCAAGCTAAGGGATGGTCATGTTCCAGTTGTTCAGAAGTTCTTCACTAAACTAAAGAATACAACATCCGCTTAAATTCACAAAAATACGCATTTGGGGTTACCTTGGGCAAGCCACTTGGGTACATCGTTAGTCTTCATGGAATTAAGGTTGATCCTTCAAAAATTAAGGCAATATAGGAGATGCAGCCACCCAAGATAGAAAAGGAGATATGAGGATTTCTGGGACATCCGCAATATATTAGTCACTTCGTATCAAAGCTCACAATGGTATGTGAGCCTATCTTCAAGAAATCGGTGAAAGGAACAAAGACTGAATGGAACTAATAGTGTCAGGAGGCATTTGACAAAATTAAGGACTACCTATCTAATCCACCAATTCTAATGCCCCAGCAACCGGGCATTCCTTTAACCTTATACCTCACAATGACAGACACTGCCATGGGGGCCATGCTAGCCCAAACCATAAAGGTAGAAGAAAGGGTCTTTTACTACATAAGTAAAAAGTTCCTCGAATATGAGATCCCCTATACGGCCCTGGAAAAAGCCACCCTGGCATTAGTATGGGCAACGAAGAAGCTCAGGCATGCTAACCCATACGTTATACGTGGTAGCTCCAATTGATCCCATAAGATATTTGCTCCAATAACTCATAGTGAGCGACAAGGTGACTAGGTGGATTGTAATGTTGTCAGAGTTTGACCTACATTACGTGTCGTAAAAGTCCATTAACAGAAGAGTTGTTTCTGACTTTTCGGTGGATTTACCAACGGAGGACCTACTAGAAGAACATTTTGACTTGTCCAATGAAGAAATCCTCTCAGTGGAAGAAGATCTATAGATGATGTACTTTGATAGGGCTTCCAATCAGAAAGGATTTGGGGTAAGCATCCTCTTGGTATTATCAAAAGGAGCACATATTCTTATTTCAGTTAAACTAGACTGCAAGATTACTAACAACATAGCTGAATATGAAGCCTGCATCATTAGGTTACAAGCTTCCATAGAGACAGGGGTCAAGAAGTTACTGGTATACGGAGACTCCATTTTGATAATTAATCAAATATTCCAGCAATAGACGGTAAGAAGCGAAGCCTTGGGCCCATACCAAGCTTTCTTTATAGATCTCACCAAGCATTTCACCCATATTACATACACTTATCTCCCATGAGAAGACAAACGATTTGTAGATGCCTTTGCAAAATTAGCATCGATGATTAGTGTCCCAGGGGTGACCATTAAATGTCTATAATAGTAGAAAAGATGAGCAAACTGGCACACTGCTACACCACTGAAGTGTACAATGTTGACCTTGCTGCTTGGTACTATGACATTTACAAATACCTAACCAAGAAGGAATATACACTTGGATCTTCCCTAAAAGTCTGGAAAATGTTAAGGTTGTTGGCCTCACAATACTTCAAGGATAAAGAGAGGCTATACGAGAAAACAGACTTGGGCATAAACTTACCCTGTGTAGCCCAAGATGAGGCTCGTGAGATCATGAAGGAAGCTCATGGTGGGGAGTACAGATCCTACATGAATGGAAGAATGCCAGCAAAAAAGGTTCAAAGGCTGGGGCATTACTGGTCCACAATAGAAGGGGGTTGCTATGCATATGTAAGAAGGTTCCATAACTGCTAGATGCGTGCTAACTTACAACATCAACCTCCTTTCTTCTGCTCAATGTTAACCTCTCCATGGCCTTTCTCAGTCTGAGGCATCGAAAGAATTACCCCAAAAGGGACTGAGGAGCATGAATATGCTCTCGTGGCAATTGAGTACTTCACAAAATGGGTAGAGGTAACCTCTTATGTGAAAATTACTTCCAATTATATGGTAAAGTTCCTCGCCAATAGCATCAACTGCAGGTATGCGGTTCGACACGAACTATTAAATGATCAAGGGAGCCGCTTAAAAAAGAAAGTGGCAACTGTACTTGAAAAGTATAGAATTCAGCATCAAAAGTCGTCACTATACCGCCCTCAGGAAAATGGAGTAGTCAAAGCTGCCAATTAAAAGGTCCGGAGAATAATTGAAAAAATGGCCAAGAATTATAAAGATTGGCCAGATAAACTCCAATTTTCCATTTGGGGGTATAGGATGTCAATCTGGACCTCTATAGGTGCAGTACTCCTTCATGCATGGAAGAGAAGTAGTGTTGCCAATAGAAATAGCAATAACCTCACTTAGGCTGATCGCTGAAATCCAAATTCCAGAGTCAGAATGGGAGAAAGCCCTGTATAAAGAATTGGTGATGATAGACGAGAGGAGGTTAAGAGCATTACATGACGTTCAAATCTATCAAGCCATAATCTCAAGAGCTTTCAATAAGAAAGTTAAACTAAGAGATTTATAGGAGGTTGATTTGGTGTTAAATGAAATAAAGGCACTAATACAGGGCCTACAAGTAAAATTTAGGCTCAACAAGTTGGGACCATACATCATAAAGACCATACTACTGGGGGGAGCAGTGAAACTTATGGATATGAATGGAGAGGAATATATTCAGTACACTAATCTCGATCAATTAAAGAAGTATTTTGCCTGAAACTCCACAATACATTGTTAGCTGAATGCATAAGAAGTTCACAAGGCCTATCCAAGGCCTGATGAAAAAAAAAGAAAAAAAAAAGGAAGTGTGATGAGGTACAAAGGCCTGATTCCATATTTTGGATATGTAAGAAGCCTTAACTGATCTGTCCTAACCAAATCCAAAAAATTATCTAGACAAGAAAATCAGGTCCAGGCAGAGAAGGCATGAAGTAAGGGGCTTTATGGTAGTTTGAGAAAAAATCAACAATTTTATTGCCATCCAAAATTTAGAGAGCATACAACTTGAAATAAAAAGTCCTAATAGCATTCTAGTATGGAAAAGCACTAAACTTTATTAGAAAAACATATGACAGGCAACGCTTAAACTCATAATCCTTCTTTGGCTTCTTCATAATAGGTTGAAGAGGGGGGATGTCTCGATGTCTTCTGGGAGATAGGATCCTTCGCTCTTTTCTTTCCATATTTAGACGAGTCTTCTTCTTTCCTGCTCTTGATAGAGATTAGGTTAGCATAAATTTCCTTCCTTGCCTCAGCATCACGTTTGGTCATTCACTCCAAATAGTGCTCAGAGACATGTTGAGAGTGTGGGACAGATGGAACCGTAATGATAGGAAGGCCAAGCTAATAGTTCTTCCGGGACTTGACACGAGAATATTCATTCTCACAAACTTTGAGGATGTGACAGTCTGTTGCAGGGATACGCTGTCAATGACCGCATTACCTCATTAGTCGAGAAAGTAATAGGTTGCTTCAAACAAGCTATGAAGCTAGACATTGGCAAATGTCTTCCGATTAGAGGAAAAGTGTTGTATGCACAACCAACAAACCACCCAACGGAAGGGAGGATCTTTCTTCAGGAAGGTCATATAGCTAGCCTTAGATCGATCCTTGTATAGTCTCCTTCTTTGGTAGAATTCTGAAACAAGATATGTATCCACATTCCTAGGGATCTCTATCAACCTCATATGCTTCAACAACAAGATCTGTATGCTAAAAAAATTAGTACGGTCCAAATACCGATCGGTATCACATAAAAAAAAAGAGCAAAAAAAGAGAGACTTAAAAATTGACTGGTTTCCAAGCTATAGAGGCTACCTGCAGTAGCATTGGGCTATCGAAGAAAAACTGATCTGGATGATGGTGGAGTTAGTCCAGACATATCATAGTGTCAGCAATAGCAAAAGGCATAGGGGTCCCGTCACCATGCATTTCCTCGACCATACTTAGTAAAGCTGCAGGACCCCTATTTGATGTACCACCTACGAATAAGAAAGTACTAAGAAGATATAGGATGGTGGCCTTATGCCTGAAAGCATTATTGATAGCCCGACCATTCTTCTGTAGATAAGAAATTAGGGCAACAACGTCAATGTCATCCCCGAATAATATGATGGTCACACTATCATCATCTAAACCCAGGGAACGATGATAGAGAGTAGAAAGGTTAAAAGAGGAAAGCCAAGGATATTACTAAATTCCTCCACTAATGGACAGCTCTAAGAAGGTCCCAAGAAATTATAACTTGACGCAAGCTCAGAACATTGCCTAGATGGGAGCTCTTAAGGTCATGTTTGTGGGCAGAATAAAGAGAGAGGAGCCAAGAAATCAGCTCTTTCATGGCAACTATTTTTTTTTATAAAACCTTACTCCGAATTGGTGAAAATTCAAAGCATATGAGGTGTTAATTTATAGTAATAGTAGTATTAGTCAATCCAAATAGGCCTTTGGTACTGGCTTGGTAGAACAAATTAAGCAAATTCGATTGTAGGGCCTGGTAAGTAAAGAGTACTGGCTGACACTCGGCCACTGCCATTTTCTATTTTTTTACTTCATTTATTCCAGGCTTAGCTTGTAAATTTCAGCTGGTTATAAAATGGTTATTATTTTAAAACTTCTTGGATTATTACTTAGGACCATAATGCCCTTTAATTTCTTATTGTGTCCTTCATTTTTTAACTATTTTTATTTTTGGTTGATATAGGGCATAATGCGCATTAGAGTCAGTAAGAACATGCATACAATTTTCCGGCATTAACATTGCATGAAGAGTGAAACAAAATTACAGGGTCAAAGTCAAAAGCATCATACATAGACCTAACCAACTTCCCCTACTGATTATCTGGGAACCCACTACTACTTCCGCCAAAGAGGTAATCAGCATAGCCCAAAGCATGTCCAGAAGAAACCAAAGCACGACTGATACTAACATCAGTACGAGGGTAGCCCCTAGGAGCCCAAGAATCGTAAGGAGGATCATCATGCATCACCCTGGAGGAGGAATCAGCACATAAAATACGAGACACATAAGGTTCCCCTAGCAAGGCATGAGGATCCGCAGGATTGCAAATATGAAGCGGCTCCACCTCCAACGGTGACTCTGGACGCGGGCTCCCACCTTAAGCACTGGAAGACTGAGGAATATCTTGAACGCTAATAGAAGAACATCTTCTAGAGTGAGAAGCACGGGACCCTCATGGTTGAATAAATTCTTCACAACCCTACGACATAGATGAAGAAGAATTTATAAAGAAGAATTAACAAGGGAAGATGAAATAGAACCTCACTTTGAGGAAGAAATCTCACCTGATCAGCCTAGGATGGGGATAGGAGAAAAAGTTCACAAATTCCCTCCACAAGGAATGAAAATGGCATACTATTAGGCTCGATTGCTGGCGGTTGTACTAAAGAGAGAAGGAAGAGTTAGAAGGGATGCCGCCCAATAAGGTTACTAACATACTAACCTCAGTAAAGGTAGGAGGAAATGGAAGTTTTGGGCATTCATCTAGGGACTAATGGGTTCTCCACATAAGTAGCCTCACCCCCTTCTTTAGACACCTCGATGTTAGTCTTTGGATAGGAGCTTCAGCAGCTGCTACCTACAAATCAGGGATTTTGGATGACAACAATAAGACAAATGCATAATAAGAAAAGCAAAAAGTACGCATACCACTACTAAGTGGGTCACGAGGCATCCGAGATAAGCCCCACAGTCGCCTTGTTGGTTCACATAGTTGATGAAGTGAATGCCCTTCTTTATCTTTGCCATGTCCTCAAGGTAAAGTGCCCTTATATAAAACATAGACCAAGGAGGCTCATGAGGAATGAAATAGGGACCAAGTCAAAACGTCTTTCCATAAGGATCCTGCACTAGGTATAAAGTACTAGACCAAGTCGAAAGGTCTTTCCATAAGGATCCTGCACTAGGTATAAACTGGAGCAGCTTCTACTTCAAGAGGAAGAGCATGGTTCCCCCATGGGAGAAAGTCGGCCTACAAAAAAGAGGAAATTCAGTAGAAAAAAATCCGTCGCTAAATCATTTGACAAAATGAAAAGGACATTACTGTTCTCAAAGCATTAATAGCCGTACGAAAATGCTGAATGTAGGTGGTTTTTGTGGGGTGGAAAATTAAACTAAAGAAAAAGAAAACCTCAAGCACCCGATTGTCATTCGTAGTACTTTGAGGGTCGATCCACAAGGAAGACGTTTGAAATTCTGGTCTTTTAAAGTGAGATTCAATTAACAAGCAATGCGAATAAAACCTAATCATTTAACTAAACGAAACTTCATGAGAAACCTTATGTTATTCATCTAAAATCAAAACCTAGAATCCGTTTAACTTCATGATTAAAACCTCGAGTTAACACTACTGATTATCTGATTCGACTTATAATCAGGCACAACTAAACTGAACAATTAACCTACACTATTCTAAAGGCTACACCATGCCAGTCAAAACTTAACACTCAATTGAAGCATTGGTTTCAAACAACCAACTGTTGCTTCTAATTTCTCAAAAGCAATCACGAATTAAGGGAGGGGGAAAACAACAGAGCATGAACAAGAGTTGCTGAAATCAGAGCAGGGGAAATGGGTTGATTCATGACAGAACAGGGCAATCAGAACAACCAGAAGCAAACTTTACGAATAATAACAGGGCTCAAAACCAAGCTTAAGACAGGGGAAGGGAAAGCAACAGAAACCGAACAGAGGGACGAATTGAAACAGAACACTACCAAAGCAGAGCAATCAGCAGAAGAAAACTCACCCTCGATGAACTCCAAGAACACAACTCGTTGAATCAAAAAGCAGGGGAGGGGCATTTCGATGAGAACACTCGAATAAACCCCAAAAATTTCTTGCAAATACATCTGAAAACCGAGTATACCCATTCAAAACTAGTGATTCAAACGAACTACATGAATTCAAATACCCAAAAACAATCGAAATTTAGAACTCAAATTCGAAACCCTAATATGAAAATCAACATTAAATCTGAAATTTGAACATGAAATCAAAATTAAATACGAAATTAAACTTAATCTAAACCTAAAAACGGAATTTAAACCTAACCTAACCCTAAATTGCTACTCTAAATTACCTAGAAAAAACTACCTCCAATGGCGTTGTCTTCAACCCTCTTATACCGACCCAGCTTCGAAGCTTGACCATCGATTTGTGGTGTCGTGGTTGTGCCGATGAAGCCAGCACAGGTGGGTACGTGGCCTGCTGCAGTGTGAATAAACGGTGGTGTGATGGTATTCCGAAGATGGGAAGTAAAACTATGGGTTTGGGATGGTTTCTGGTTTTGGGGATTCGGTGGGCTCAGGATTTCTGGGGGCTAGAGTGATGTGCTGGAAGAGAGAGAGAGAGATGACGAGGTAGAGAGAGAGAAGAGTGAGATAGGAGATGGAGGTTGTGAGGGTTTACTGGGTTGGTTGAGGGAATTCAAGGGTTTCAGGGTATCGGGGAGGAAGAAGGAAGAAGAACGCAGAAAGGGGGGGTTATAAGAGCTGAACCGGGTTAAGCGAACCGGCCGGTCCGGTTTAATCTGGACCGGTCTGGTTTTTTTTCTTTTGCTGCTTGGGCCGGTTTTCTTGGAATTTTGGACCGATTTTTGAATTCCCGTCATTTTCCCCATTTTTCTCGTATTTTTCGCCATTTTCGGCCCTTTTTCTACATTTATTAAAAATCTGCAAAATAAAATAAAATCAATTAAAAACCTAAAAAATATTATTAAAATGAGCATAAAAACGGTGAAAAAGTACCTTAAAAATAGCACATTTTTAGCTCAAACAAATACTCTCACACTAAGATTTTGCTCGTCCTCGAGTAAAACAAACTAAACTAACTAAAAGAAAATGAAATTAAGAAAAGAAAATCCTAACTCACTGTCGTAGGAATCATGATTGCATTTAGCGTATGCAACAAGCCCTTTAAACCCCTTACACTCCCAAGTGGACAAGTGAAGTCTCGTGAGGGTTTCAAAGTGAAATACCCACAAAAATTATTCCAAAAATAAAAGAAAATCTTTTTTGGTTTTTTTCAAAACTAATATGTACAAAACTCGAGAAACATATGCACAATTTCCTAATCAGCTGAATCAGCCATGTACTCAATTAGTAACCTGTATATACATAGAACGCACTTCAAAACCCTCTACCTCTAAGTGACATCAAAACACTGATTGTTCACCATATTGAACATCCAGATTTTGCATCCATCCTGGGGTTTGTGTGCAAGTGTATCATCATTCACAAGACTCAGATTTACCAGAATTAGACTCAATCCCACTTGGTTGACATAACCACATTATTCTTGTACTGACTTTGGAAGCAAGCTTTCCCAGTACCAATATTGCCTCAAAGGGTAACACCCAGTAGCACATGCCTCAAAGGGTACCGCCCAGTAGCGCATACCTCAAAGGGATACTTGTCATTCCAAATTTTATTCTTTCTTTATTTATAATACAATTTTTTTTTTCAATTTTTCCAAAGTAATCATGCCACAAGCTAGTGGGAGAATCATTCATGGAAATCTAAGACCTAAAGATAATGATGAAGGAATAAATAAGGTCTGGATTACACAACCCATAATGAACAACTGGAGTTAGAATCAGGGCTTAGAATATCACATTCGAGGTTGGAGACTTATCATGCACATCCTACTTATATACAAGCTAATAAACAAGGCATAGGGGATTCAAACTAATCAAAAATAGTACAAACGTCCCCAAAAACAACAAAATTTTCAAAAATTTTGAAAAAAAGGTGACACCTCACCCTCACACCAAAACTTCACAATGTCCTCATTGTGGGAATTAAGGCGCTAAAAAGCAAGCTCATAAACTAAACAACCGTAAAGCCTAAAATATATACAATTAGAATACCACAAAAATTAAAAACAAAACAAAAAACAAAACCAAGAGGAAAATGAAAATCAAAACTAAAATCAAAGAAACACCCATATTTACACAAACAAAACCAAAACGAAAATCAAGGACCTACTAAATTGCAAACTAAACCAAAAGAAATCTAAAACATAATAAAAGAAAAGAAAAACAAAAATGAAACAAAAATGAAATCAAAGGAAAAACTAAACCATGTTAAGTTAAAGAAACAAAATGAAACATAAGAAACAGCCCTAGATATTTACAATTAACAAGTATTTACAAAATCCGAATATATACAACTAAGTACGAAAAAGAAGAAAAGAAATTAAAAAGAAAAGAATGGTGGAACGATCATACCAGGTTGGATACAGGTTGTACCCAAACTATAAAGCCTATGGAGCATCAACCACTCCATCATATAAGTTGAAAAAATGCTACTCAAATCAAAACTCGTTAGAGCACGCAACAGCTTATCAAACACAGAAGCCCAACTCTCAATAGTATAGCAACTTTGGAAAACAGTGAGTTGAAACCAGATTGAGTACATCCACATAGTCAATAAAGCACAGTTAAGGGCCCGTTCCGACTTCCCAAACAATTGGGCCCAATCAGGAATGAAATGAACATACTCAAAAAGAGCCAGTGGTGAGGTCATTGGCCTAGAAATTGGATTAGCACGAATGAACTATCTAGGCAAAGCAAAGGGTCCTAAATCCACAAGTCCTTTAAGGTCAATGTGTGCAAGAGTCTGGTCTAAATCAAATGTCTCAGTGGAAATGTTCTCAGATTCAACAAATTCAGGCTTGCAATAATCAAAAAGGATGTCAGTTTGAATAGGATCAAGATAAAATGATTCATACTCAAAACCATAATCCTTGCTCAAACTCATATCGACATCAAACTCACAAAAAGATTCATATCCTATATGCAGAATATTATCATATGATTTAAACAGGAGGTCAGGGATGATGGGATCAAAAGAAAATGTTTCATATTCAACATGAGAACCCACATCAAGACCTTTGGTAACATCAAACTCGCATGAAAAAGATTCATATTCTGCACAAAGAATGTCATCATCAAAGTCAAACATAGTGAGGTCAGTTACTTCATCAGGCAACTCTTGTGAAATATCTTTCGATTCATCCAATCATGAGGCTCAATTTCAGGTGTGATGCTTATTTCTAACTCACTATCAAGATCGGATTGTTTACCCACTTCCAGTTCACGAAAGTCGTTCAAAGTGGTGGGTAGGTCGACTAAAATATCTTCAGTGACATTTTGGGGTGAGCTAGTGCACGGTACAAGATATGTGGATAGAGACTTAGGGAGGTCACTCTCTTGACCTAAACTAGGCAAAGGCATGTTTTCATTCTAATCAGGCCTAGCAGAATAAGAAGGTTTAAAAGCATCATAGAGATTAATGTCAGGTTTAGGAGATCCTAAACTAGAATCAATCTCACTAGAAGTCTCCCTATTTTGGACAAAACATTGAGAATATTCAGCAAATCTCAATTTCATAGTCTCTATCATTTGATCAATCATATCATTGATTTTCTTTTCAAAACTTGCACATGTAACATCAACATATTCACGAAAAGGACAAGTGTAAGCATCATGATCAGGGGATTCACAATAATCACACAAAACATGAGGCATATAAGAATAAGATGGGTCATATGAGTTTAGAAAATAATCTGGGGGGGAAGGATTAGCAGGAAAAATATACTCATCAGAAGTTGGGCATCCAAAATTATTTTTAGCTTGTTCAAACTCGTAAGTATCCCAAACTAATTTTTCAAAGAAATCCCAAACTTCATCTTGAGATCTAGACAACAACCTAGCAAACCCCCTAGATAAATAGACTCAACAAGACCACGAAATTCATAATTTAGACCCACAACGATCACCTCACAAATTTCCCATTTCTCAAAAGTTTGATGCAATTGAGCACGACAATCATTAAGTCGTGATAAATAGCTCCAAAAAAGTTCATGTTCAAATTGCAGGAAATTAAAAACTGGCATTTTGAAAATTTGTAAAGTTTTCCCAATTTTTCAACTTTTTTTGGGTTTTTGAAATTTCTAATTTTTTGGATTTTTGAATTTTTTAAAATGTTTTTGGATTTTTGGTCTTTCAAAAAAAAAAACGATGACCAAATCTCATGCCGTCCTCCCCGGCAACGGCGCCAAAAATGTAGGTGGTTTTTGAGGGGCGGAAAATTAAACTAAAAAAAAAAGAAAACCTCGAGCACCTGATTGTCAGTCGTAGTACTTTGAGGGTCGGTCCACAGGGAAGACGTTTGAGATTCTGGTCTTTTAAAGTGAGATTCAATTAACAAGTAATGCGAATAAAACCTAATCATTTAACTAAACGAAACTTCATGAGAAACCTTATGTTCTTCATCTAAAATCAAAACTTAGAATCCGTTTAACTTCATGATTAAAACCTCGAGTTAACACTACTGATTATCTGATTCGACTTATAATCAAGCACAACTAAACTGAACAATTAACCTACACTATTCTAAAGGCTACACCATGCCAGTCAAAACTTAACACTCAATTGAAGCATTGGTTTCAAACAACCAACAGTTGCTTCTCAATTCTCAGAAGAAATCACGAATTAGGGGAGGGGGAAAACAACAGAGCATGAACAAGAGTTGCTGAAATCAGAGCAGGGGAAATGGGTTGATTCATGACAGAACAGGGCAATCAGAACAACCAGAAGCAAACTTTACAAGTAATAACAGGGCTCAAAACCAAGCTTAAGACAGGGGAAGGGAAAGCAACAGAAACCGAACAGAGGGACGATTTGAAACAGAACACTACCAAAGCAGAGCAATCAGCAGAAGAAAACTCACCCTCGATGAACTCCAAGAACACAACTCGTTGAATCAAAAAGCAGGGGAGGGGCATTTCGATGAGAACACTCGAACAAACCCCAAAAATTTCTTGCAAATACAACTGAGAACCGAGTATACCCATTCAAAACTAGTGATTCAAACTAACTACATGAATTCAAATACCCAAAAACAATTGAAATTTGGAACTCAAATACGAAACCCTAATCTGAAAATGAACATTAAATCTGAAATTTGAACATGAAATCGAAATTAAATACGAAATTAAACTAAATCTAAACCTAAAAACGGAATTTAAACCTAACCTAACCCTAAATTGCTACTCTAAATTACCTAGAAAAAACTACCTCCAATGGCGTTGTCTTCAACCCTCTTATACCGACCCAGCTTCGAAGCTTGACCATCGATTTTTGGTGTCGTGGTTGGTGCCGATGAAGCCAGCACAGGTGGGTACGTGGCCTGCTGCAGCGTGAATGAAGGGTGGTGGGATGGTATTTCGAAGATGGGAAGTAAAACTGTGGGTTTGGGATGGTTTCTGGTTTTGGGGATTCGGTGGGCTCAGGATTTCTGGGGGCTAGAGTGATGTGCTGGAAGAGAGAGAGAGATGACGAGGTAAAGAGAGAGAAGAGCGAGATAGGAGATGGAGGTTGTGAGGGTTTACTGGGTTGGTTGAGGGAATTCAAGGGTTTCAGGGTATCGGGGAGGAAGAAGGAAGAAGAACACAGAAAGGGGGGGTTATAAGAGTTGAACCGGGTTCTCTGCTGAACCGGGTTAAGTGAACCGGCCGGTCTGGTTTAATCTGGACCGGTCTGGTTTTTTTTCTTTTGCTGCTTGGGCCGGTTTTCTTTGAATTTTGGATCGGTTTTTGAATTCCCGTCATTTTCCCATTTTTCTCGTATTGTTTGCCATTTTCGGCCCTTTTTCCACATTTATTAAAAATCTGCAAAATAAAATAAAATCAATTAAAAACCTAAAGAATATTATTAAAACGAGCATAAAACTGGTGAAAAAGTTCCTTAAATATAGCACATTTTTAGCTCAAACACTGAAGATCTCCCGACTCAAACTGCTTCCTAATTTGGTTATCCTTAGTCCACGAAACCATGGTTGGAAAATTCATAGGCGCTCAAGATCCCGATGAAATAGTGGGGAAATATTGATAAATTAAGAGTTGCACAAGACAACGAAAGTTAGACATTACGAATAAAGAAGGACGAGGAATCTTACCCTAATAACTCTCCATTTACCCCCCAAGGGGTAAATTTGTATGTTGTTTCCCACTAGTGCGCTTAACCTTCTAAACTCCTTGGTGTTTTCCGTGAATTAAGGTGAAATTTCCAGGAGCTCCCCAGTTCCAATACCTTAACCTGTCTAAGTCAACTAAGTTGATTAAGTAGTGGAAGTGGCAACGCTTGTCGAGGTTAGAAAAGATAGTCGTGCTGAGAAAGAAAATGAGAATTAACGGGGATTATTGATCGAGGGAGTGTTGGAACCACAACTTATCATCATTCATTAAATCCTCCAGGATACTGTAGTAGAAGTGATCTCCGAGAGGAACACATTCTACAATTGGCCTAAAGAGATGAAGAGTTGATCACAATGAAAAATCCTTCTGATAGAATAACGACTGTCCTGTGAAACCAAGACCCGTTAGCACAGCGAAATCAAAAGGAGTTATAGTCATCTCACCGAAAGGGAGGTGAAACATGTTAGCGGTATCCCGAAATTGCTCAACCACCCCACGAGTGATGAAGTAATTAGTTAAGTCCACCACCCCACATAAATGTAGAGTAGAAGGCACCAAATTTCGTATTTTCTACAACATCTTGAATTTGAGCCCCCCTTGCACTGAGTTTAAGCATAAACTTTCTAGGGGCATCAACACCCCTAATTAAAAAGACAAGTAGTAAAAAAAGAAGTAGTAATAAGAATAAACTCTTACTAAATTTATAGCTGCATGGCTAGGTGCATGACGTCCAACATTTAGCAAAAGGTCATGCCCATCCCAAATATCAACAGGCCTCCATTCTCTTTCGATGAAAGAATCTTGAGGAAGCCTTACATCCCTACGATGAGGATGAGCTCTTTTTATCCTCATGATTTTCATTGAAAATATTACTAAGAAAAGAATGAGAGACTAGAAGCTAAGAATACACTCTTGAGAGCAATAGAAGAGGATGGTGTGAATTATATAAAGGAGAGGAAGCCGTTTACAAAAAAAGAAGGCATACCAAGGGACTTGCATACCGATCGGGTTCTACCTAGAGATACCTTGCCAAATAACAAGCATCCAAGGAACTATAAAGCAAGGGAAAGCCAGCCAAAAAAAAAAAGAGCACCACGCCTAGGGAATCAACCGTCATCTGTATCAAGGGGATCAATAGAAAGTGCAAAGCATCCAAAGAGCTAGAATCAAAGAAGTAAAAAACAAAAAGTAATTATACTCTAGGTCGGTACCCATTTTCATGCGTGCCAGCTTTAGACAGCAATCGTACAAAGAATAGAACAAAAGACATGGCCTACAAAGCTGCCTGGTTTCCTAAAGAGGGAGTTATACATGCAAAGACTAGTGAAAAGAGCAAAGAAACAAAGAATCATCAGCATGTAAATTACGCAATGATCAAACATTATCAGTATGCAAACCGAACGATGATCAAAGAAGTAGTTGAACGATTATCAGTGCGTAAATTGCATGATGATCAAAGAATTATTAGTATGTAAATCAGACGATGATCGAAGAGGTAGCTAAAGGATTATCAATACGTAAATCGCATGATGATCAAAGAATTATCAGTGCGTAAATCAGACGATGATTAAAGAAGTGGTCGAAGGACTATCAATATGTAAAATGCACAATGATGAAAGGATTATCAGTGTGTAAGCCGGACGATAATAGAAGGATTTTGAAGGATTATCAGTACATGAATCGCACGATGATCAAAGAATTATTAGTGCGTAAATTCGATGGTAGCCGAAGAATTATCAATACATAAATCACACGATGATAAGAGGATTATCAGTTGTAAATTGGACGATAATTGAAGGATTTTGAAGGATCATCAATACATAAAATGGACGATGAATGAACGATGATTAGTGCATAAATTGGACTATGATCGAAGAATTGGACGACAAATCATTAGTCTATCGGTAAAGGTCCACTAATTCGGTGAAAGGATAAAGTCAAGGTTCAAACACTTCAACAAGGATGGATAGGTGCCAAGACTTGAAGACATCCAAGTCAAGGCAAAATTTTAAGCACTTACTTTGACCTTCGCCTTAGGCTCAATCAAAGTGGGTCCTAACTGTAGAAGCCTAAAAATAGCAATTGAATTTTTAATTACCCGATGATGAGGAAATTAACCCAATCATGAACCTAGAGGACCAATGAGGTGATTAATAAAAATAAAAGGGCATAAAATGATAATAATAATAATAATAAGAGTCAAATTACAGGAGCGATGGCCCGAGTTAGGAAGGCTCGTTGGGCCTAGGAGCCGGCCGATTTACTGTGGCTAGAAGCTGGCCGGGTTTTCCCTTTTTTTGCTCCCTTTTTTTTCTGGTTCAAGTCCAACTCGGTTATTATTAGGAGTTGGTATTCTTTCCCCACGAGGAGTCCGTCTAATTATCAGCTATAAAAGGGGGTGTCTCAAGGGTAAAAAAAGAGGAGGAAAAAGAAGAGGGAAAAAAAAAGGAGGGAATGAGCAATCGATTAACCAGTGAGAACCATGGCAATTTGTAAGATCAGAGTTGTCGAGCGATCACTTGAGAGATCATGAGGAAATTATTATTAGTTGACTACAATCCTGAGCCTCACATATAAGATTAGCACCGTAATCACTCCATTAGGTTCCCTTTGTGATCATGTGGGTTGACCTGATGCATAAAATTTCATCTTTCTCTTCTTATTTTCTCCTTTTATGCTTATTGTGTTCTTATAAGTCAATAAAGATGTAATATTTCAAGTAGTCCCGTAACCCCCGCTCTGTAAATTATATATTTTACCTATGTTTGCATTAGACTGAGGCCCTGTTCTTTTGGGTGGGAAATGCACCCAACCCACACCCACTCACTTTCCCCCCCCCCCCCCTCTTCCCACTCTTTCCCACACTTAAAAAAAAATACCACTCTTTCCCACATTCACCCACTCCTTCCCGCACCTACATAAAACAACTATTTTCCATATTTGAAAATTTTTTATACTTTACGTAATTGTGTGTGCGAATAATCTGATAGCAATTATGAGCAGTTTTAATTTTTCGGATCTTATGGAAAAGTTTTATTTTTTTCTTTTTTCTTAATTTTTTAATTTTTTTTAATTTTTAAATTTTATTTTTTAATGTTTAATTTTTTAATTTTTTAAATTTTTAATTTTTAATTTTTTTGTATTTATTTTTAATTTTTAATATTTTAATTTTTAGTTTTTTATTTATTTAATTTTTTAATTTTTAATTTTTCAGATGTTATGGAACAGTTTTATTTTTTTTTTCATTATTTTTTAATTTTTTAATTTTTTAATTCTATTTTTAATTTTTAATTTTTAATTTTTAATTTTTAATTTTTTTTGTATTTATTTACAATTTTTAATTTTTAAATTTTTAATTTTTTAATTTTTAAATTTTTTAATTTTTAATTTTTCGGATGTTATGGAACAGTTTTAGTTTTTTTCTTTTTCATTCATTTTTTAATTGTTAACTTTGTTTTAATGTTGTAATTCTATATTTTAATTTTTAATTTTTTAATTTTTTATTTTTAATTTTCAATTTTTCGGATGTTACGGAACAGTGTTATTCTTTTCTTTTTCATTAATTTTTTATTTTTTTATTTTTTTTAATGTTTTGATTCTATTTTTTAATTTTTAATTTTGAAATTTTTCTATTTATTTTTATTTTTTAATTTTTTAATTTTTAGTTTTTTAGTTTCTTGATTTTTTAATTTTTAATCTTTAATTTTTTAATTTTTTGGTATTTATTTTTATTTTTTAAAAAAAATTTATATTATAAATTTTTTTTGTATTTTTTATTTTTTTGTATCTTTTTTATTTTTTTATTTCAGAGAAAAAACCAACAAAAAATTCTAAAAAAATAAAAATTAAAAAAATTTATACAAAAAAGAAGAAGAAAATAACAATCTATACAAGAAAATATGAAAATTAAAACAAAAAAAATTTAAGTGCATTAAAATGAAAATAAAAATTTAAAAAATTTAAAAAATTTAAAAATTAGAATTTAAAAATTACTTTCGTCATGTTAAGATAAAGTGGTTGTTGAACTGAAAATTACGCACACAATTTTCATTTTTGTTTTGGAAATTAATTATTCACATTTTGCGAAAATTTTGCACTACCTGCGTGAAATTGAACGTTACGGTGCGTGAATTCTTATTTACGTTAATGATACCAATGTAAACAATGAAAAACAAAAAATATACACAAAAAAATGTAACAAACAAAAACGAAATTGGGTGGATTAATTCCAAAAAAACAACCAACGCAAAATTTCAAAAAAATACAAAATAACAAAATTTATACAAACAATAAAAAATAAAAAAATAAAAAACAAAAAAAATAAAACTTAAAAAATTACACAAATTTCAGATAATTGAAATCAAAATTAAAATAAAAATAATAGAAATAGTTATTAAATTAAAATTACAAAATTAAACTTCAAAAGAATTAAAAAATTACAAATTCAAAATTAAAAATTCAAAAATTCAAAAATTTAAAAATTACAAATCACAAATTCAAAATTAAAATTAAAAATAAATAAATAAATAAATAATAAAAAATAAAAAATACAAATACAAAAACACAAATTAAAATGAAAATAAAAATTTTAAAAATTTAAAAAATTTAAAAAATTTAAAAAATTTAAAAATTAGAATTAAAAAATTAAAATTTTAAAAATTTTAAAAGTTAAAAAATAAAAAATATCAAAATACAAAAATAAAAAATAAAACAATAAAAATAAAACAATAAAAATTTAAAATTTAAAATTAAAAATTAAAAAACTAAAAAATAAAAAATAAAAAGCAAAAAGTAAAAAATTAAAAAATTAAAAATTAAAAGTAAATAAATAAATAAAATTAAAAAATTAAAAAATAAAAAAAATAAAAAAAATAAAAAAATAAAAAAATAAAAAATACAAAATACAAAATAAAAAATACAAAATACAAATACAAAAATACAAAAATAAAAAATAAACAAAATAAAACAGAACAAAACAAAATAAACGAAACCAAAAAAATTTCATCATCATTAATTACTATCACAATAAAATTATTACATTATAAAACAAAAAAATATTAATAACTAATATTTCAACTTCATTGAACTTTCAGCCACACTCACCCACTTTTTCCCACACTTAAAAAAAAAAACCACAGTCACCCACTCCTTCCCCCCCTTTCCCACAATCACCCATTCAACACCCCTCATTTCCCACTAAAAAGAACAGGAATATTGTACCTTTTTGCATGATTTTATATGAAATATTACTAATGTTTGCACAATTGTATGTTAGGATAATTAAAGCTTTAGATTTCCCATGTTGAATAGTATTAGGTCATCACTAATAACAGGTAGTGGTGCGATGGACACCATCACATCATTGTACCTTCTCCCCGAATCTGGATCCTCGGTTCGAGACTAAGGAGCCAAGACGAGTCCTCGCACCAAGGATTCTACGAGGGCTTTTCGAAAACCTTTTGGAAGTCAAATCGATTTATCCCAACCGTGTCCCTTTGGTGGTGCAATTGGTACGATTCACTTCGAAAAGAAACATGGTTTGTATGTTTTCCTAAAAACTCATTGGCAACTCTATTAAATTGTATAATCGTAATTATTTGTATTTTTTGTTTTTTACCCCTTTTCTTATTTCTATACTCAGCAAAGTGGTATTGATCCTAGACAGTAAGACTATCTGGACTCAAAAAAGGGGTCCTAATCTTACCCTGGAACTGGCCGGTTCCTAGACCAAGTATGAAACCTGATTCCTGGATCAGGCAATCATCACTACCCTGTGTCAACACTAGGGAAACCTAGACCTGATTTGCACCGAGGAACTGACTGGTTCCTGAGTTAAAATTAGGAACTAGCTTTTTGGTTCAATCCATTATTGCTTCCATTTTTTAGAAAATTAAAAAAAAGAAATAATAGTTACCTCCCTTTTCCCCAAAGAAAAAAAGTCAAAATCACAATAAAATGCCCCAACCAAGGGGTAGTCGAACCACTTGATAAATGCTTAAAGTGCACACTATTTTGAGGTCATTTTGTTACATTTTTAAGGAGACTTGTGTGCTTTATATTATAATTTATATTTCTATTCTCGTTTTATACTTGGGTATGGTTCTTTGGTGACTTTTGCAGGATTTTACACCATTTGACCCAGCAATTGACCTTCATTTGAGTGCATATTGGCCACCACAGAGGTACCCCAACTCCTATGCCCGTGGAGCAAACGAAGAGCAGACAATTTCGAATCCAGCAAGTACTACGGTCTGCCTGTGGTGGATGCCACAGTCTGTGGTGAAGGCATAACTGCTAGCTTGTTCATTTTCCCTCATCGTGTGGCTGAGGTTGATTGTGTTTCTCTATAAATAAGGTCATTTTTGCAGCAGAAAGCAAAAAAACCATCATCCCGTTTTCCTCTCTTCAATTTTGTCAATTAGATTAGGAATTAGATTAGAGACAGATGAGAGCAAGTCAAAGGTGAAGATTGTAAGGATTCTAGATCGGGTTTCCAACGACGGTTCAATCGCGTATCGGCTGAGCAATTCCTCTCCCTTATCTTCTCTTTTTCTCTTTAGATTTTTATGCTTTCATATTATATTTGATTTTTATGTTAAGTTTTGGATTGTTAATCTTGGAATTGAGTTGAATTCTTGTGAATGAATCAATTCTTGTTTTGATCTACAAGTGCTTTGGATTTGTTGGGTTTATTCTATTGAATCTTACACATTAATTTGCTAGTAGGAAACTTGATCAATTTCTTACTTGTTTTAGACATTTGGTGAAGAACTGAAAGGTGAAACTAGATGCTAGAAAACTAAGATTCCACTTAAGTGCGTGGGATCTTGAGAAAGATTAACCATTTAAGAAGGTCCTAAATTTGATAATCGCGTTCTTAATGATCTTAGATTAATCAAAAACACTTGAGAAATGGCAGTTGATTAGATTTAAGAATTTCATTCCACCTTGAAAGAGGGGTTTGATAATTCGATTATCGATTTTGGAATTACCCATCTAAAGAAGAGCCACTTGATTAATTCTTGAGTTGAAAAATTACTTGATTTGATTAAATTCCTTGATTTCTTACCTATTAGATTAGATAAGTAGCATAGTTAAATTTCATTCTCAAATTTGGATTTGCTTAGCATATCTTGACGGAATATAACCCAATAGCTTGACCAAGTCTCTGTGGGATCTACCTTGATTTTCCATGCGCTTACGACCCTATCACCACTCATGTGGGATAGTACGCTGGGGAACGTGGATCCTTACATCCCTTTAAGCTAATCAGGTAATCGGTGTTAAACATGTGAAACAAAATGAGGACCTCTTGACCCCTATATAACCTAGCCCAATCCACATGCAAGAACTTAGAAACTCAATTATAAGTTGGTCATACGACACGCAATTTTCTCCACATATTCCATCTACCCTAAATTACTAAGCGACGGCACCATATCATCAAGCATTCTCAAAGTCCTTAAAGAATCAACATGCCAAAACTTTTGCTCGCTAGTCTTCTTAGTAGTCAAGGTTTCATACTTCAATTTTTGTTCTTCAATAACAAAGACTAAACCTGTAGTACTATAAGGAAGAATTAAAGGGTAGGCATCCTTTGTACCTTTGGTCTTTGAAGGTGCATTGGAGGAGGAGGAACCCCTTGAAGACTTCTTAGGTAGAGACAGAGCTTGAGAAGACTTGCCAATTCTCTTCATGTCCATGGTTGAGGTTTGTGTGCAAATCAAGTTCCCCTTGCTTCGAATGGGCTTTCAAGTGTAGAAATAGAGTTAAGGAACACTCTCTCTTACTTGACTACCTTTAACCTCAACAATGGATGTTAGGGTTTTATAGAGAAAGTGAGTGGTTAGGGTAGAGAAAGAGGATGGATTTGAGAAGGTTGTGGTGGAAAATGAGGGATTATAAGTGGAATTTGGGAGATTTGTGAGAAAGATGAAAATTTTGGGGAGGATTTGAGTGTAAAGCAATAAGGAAAGTGAGGAAGTGCCCTTGTGCCACATCTTTGGTTAGCCGGCTGAAATCCTTGTTTTGGCATGGTCGTGTCGTGTGGCACGGTGCCTTCGTGCCAAAACTGTGTGAGGACTTTCCTTTTGCTTCTTGAGTCACACGAGGGTGCCCCTTGGTAGGGGCTATTGGTGCTAAATCTCTGCATGCAAAAAAAGTACACTTTCTCAATTTTTTCCTTGAGTTTTTCCTCTCTTTTCTTACCTCTCTCTTGTTTTTCAACACTTACTCTTTTTCCCACTTTTCTCTTTATTTTTCCTCATTTCCTCTTTTTTTAACTTCTTTTTCCTTTTTTTCAAACATTAACGCAGACATATGTACATTATGTACAAATATACGAGGATTTGAGATCGTAACTACTCAAATGAAGGAGGTTCATGGAGGAAAATACACTCCATATCCTCCTCGCCTGGCACCTCTAAAAAGTGCTTTAATCTATGCCAATTAACTTTCAGTGCATGTTTTTTAGTGGGTCATTCATTTCAATTGCCCGATGAGGGACCACTTTCATTGCGATGTAAGGACCTATCCAACTAGATCTAACTTTCTTGGGAATAGATGAAGCTTCAAGTCATACAATAGATGAAGCTTTAAGTCATACAAAAGGACTTTTTGCCAGGGGGAGAATTCTTTCCTAATGAGATGCTTATCATGAGAGGCCTTGGCTCTATCTTTGCTCAACATGGTGTTGTCATAAACCTCTCTCCTAATATCTTTAAGCTTAATCAAACTCAATTTTCTTTCTTTACTAGTTGAGAGTCCTAATCACCCAGCAAGCTCGATGCTTGAGCTCAATAGGTAAATGGTATGGATGCCCATGGACCACTCTATAAGGCGGCGCGGTAGGCCCACAATGCATCTATCAACTTATCTGCCCAATCCTTCCTATTCTTGTTTACGGTGTTTTCGAGGATTTGTTTAATTTGTCTACTAGAGACCTTTACTTGACCGTTCATTTGAGGGTGGCAAGAGGGTGCAAGGTGAGGAATGATTGAGTACCTCTTTAGTGGTGCATCAAAGGACCTATAGCCAAAATAGGTCTCTTGATCACTATTTATTGCTCTTGGCATCCCGTACCTTCTTTCTTAGAAACCTTATTACCACCCTAGACTTATTTGCTCTTGTGGGGATTGCTTCCACCCATTTAGACACATAATCCACACATACCAAAATGTACTCATTCCTAAATGAATTTGCTAATGGTCCCATAAAATTGATGCCCATACGTCAAATATATGAATAGAAATGATGGGGTTGAGTGGCATCGTATCTTTTCTATCGATTTTGCTCAACTGTGGATAATGTAAACACTGTTTACAATAGTCATGGGCATCTCCAAAGAGGTTCGACCAATAAAATCCACTTTGGAGAATCCTCACAGCGGCTTTGCTCCCACTAAAGTTCCCTCCACAAGCATGATCAAGTCAAAAATAGAGGACACTATGGATTTGGTCATTGGATACACATCTTCTAATGATTTGGTCTTGATGGCATTTAAACAAGTAGGGATTGTCCTATATAAAAAACCAAACCATTAAAAGAAAACGGGCCCTATCATCCTTGTTCTAACTCTTAGGCATTTCCTAAGTCACCAAGTCAGCAAACCATGGCTCCACCATGAGCCTTAAAGAGTTGTTCATTGGGGAAACGATCACAAATAGGAGACTCACTTGCATCGCTAGTCACAATCCTAAAGAAATGGTATGCTACTAAGTTTTCAGAACCCTTCCTATCCTTAACCTCATAGTCGAATTCTTGGAGTAGCATAATCCAACTAATTAACCTAGGCTTGACATCTTTCTTTTCAGCAACGTGTTTCAAGGTGGCCTGTACGGTGAAAACAATGACATGAGACCCTATGAGGTAGGGCCTAAACTTTTCGAATCCAAAAACTACTACTAGAAACTCCTAAAACTACCCTAACCACATAGTCTGACACGTCACACATAAGTTTAAATGATTCTCCCCAAACAGAAGGATGTAAGATGAGATCCATGGTCAATGCCTCCTTAAGCTTCATAAAAGACAATTCACACTCTTTATAGAAGTGGAATGATGTATCCTTAGCTATGAATGAGGACAAGGGCTTAGCAACCTTACTAAAGTCCTTTGATAAATCTCTGGTAAAAACCCGCAAGTCAAAGAAAAGATCATGTCCTTACACAAGTGGGAGGGGGAGGTTTACAATCAAATTCACTTTAGTCTTATCTACCTCTATCCCTTCGCTTGAGATATATGGCTCAAGACTATCCCCCTCGTGACTATAAAATGACACATTGCTCAATTAAGGGTCAAATGCTTATACCGGCACCTTCTTAGAAGTTTCCCTAAGTTAGCCAAGTAATCCTCAAAAGAGTCTCCATATATAGAGAAATCATCCATTAAAATCTCAAGACATTGCTCGAGTAAATCAAAAAAACATTGAGAACATACATCTTTGAAAGGTGGTCGAGGCAATGCAAAGTCCAAAGGGCATCTTCCTAAAGGCATAAGTGCCAAAAGGGCAAGTGAATGTAGTCTTCTCTTAGTCTTTAGGGCCAATGGAAATTTGGGTATAGCTAGAGTATTCATCAAGAAAGCAATAAAAAGTCTGTCCGGCTAACCTTTCTAACATTTGGTCAAGAAAAGGTAAAGGAAAGTGATCCTTTTTGGTGGTAGGGTTTAACTTTTTATAATCAATGCATACTCTTCACCCAAATTGAATTCTTATGGGAATGTGTTTGTCCTTGTCGTTCTTAATCACGGTGATACCAGTCTTTTCAAGAATAACTTGGACGAGGTTCACCTACTCACTATCTGAGATAAGGTAGATAATATCATGATCCAACCACTTTAGGATTTCTTTCTTTATTACCTCTTGAAGGGTAGGGTTCAACCTTCTTTGCCTATCCTAATGGGGTTTGACATTGTCCTCAAGATGAATTTGATATTACACTATAGTAGGACTAATGCCTCTAATGGCCCCTAAGGTGCACCCCAAAGCCTCTTAGTTTTCCCTTAGCAAGTCCAGGGTTTGAGTCTCTTGGTATGGATTCAAATCAATGTCAATTATCACAAGAAAGGTTTCATCTGGACCCAAAAAAGCATATTTAAGCATATTATGAAGGGGCTTCAATTGAAGAGATGAGGATACGGGCACAATAGGAGGTGCCTCATAAGATACAGAGGGAGGAAGAGAGATAGACGCAAGAATCTACGCATGTAATGAGTCATCACATTATTCCTCAAAATACAAATGTATCCAATTTGGGTTCATACTGCATACAAAAAGACTCATACACACATGACATTAAGTCCTTATAAAGGTTACACTTCACTTCCGCCAAAAAAAAGTCACCCAGCTAACTAAGGGTATGGTGCTCAACATCATCAAACCTCATGGGTTGCTTTTCGAGGTTGATGACATTCAATCTATTGTTATATTTCCAAATGCTATCTTCATTTTTCCATCCTAATAATTAATGAGAGTATTAGAAGTAGCAATGCATGGTTGGCTAAGGATGACCATTATTTCATTTTTATGACTAACCACAACCTCGGTCTCTATCACAATAAAGTCAACTAGGAATATAAATTCCCCTACTTGATCATCACATCCTCAACCATCCCTTTAGAAAGCCTAGTGGAATGATCAGCTAATTGAATGACCATCTCTATAGGTTTGAGAATCCTTATACCTAATCTTTCATACACTATAAAGGGTAGAAGGTTAACACTGGCACGTAAGTCAAGAAGGGCCTGGTGAATGTGTGATTGTGGGGCACCCTAGGTCATTACACTTAAGAGGTACTTGGTTTAAAATAATTGAGCTCATATTAGAGGCAAAAAATGTGGAATAATTTATTGACTCACTCGCCTTGGGGTCTTCCACCACCTTGGAAGGAATGGAATCAATTAGGGAAGGGGGCGCATCACAGCTTCGAGGAGATGAGGAAGGAGAAGATAGAGAAGGGGGCTCATTCACATTTTGCTCATTCACATGGATATCAACCTTTTTACCCGATCATAGAGAAATTATTGCATTCACTTTTCTAACATCATTAGGGTCAAATAAACAGGTAGATCCCCTATTGGGTTCAACTCCAATTGAGTATGAAAAATCCCTTTTCCCTATTAGACATGGCTAATTGTGTAAATTATTTGCTCATTGTCTTCATCATTCTCTCATTCAATTCCTTAAGTTCTCCAATCATCATCTCCATATCATTGACTTTCTTGTTCATTTTTTCTAAATCATTATAACCGAAAGGGGGAAATTATTAAGCCACATTAGGTTGAAAGGAACGACCCATTGCAGCATTATATACTCATTGAAAAGGTGGCCAATGATATGAAGAAGATGAAGAATTCTCTTGGAAACCCCTACTGTGGGCATTGGGCATTAAAGCGTTATGCTTGATCCATGAGAAATTGGGATGCTTACCCCATCCCAGATTGTAAGTAGGAGAGCAGGGATCAAATTCTGGCCTTTGGAAAGCCACATTCACGTGATCTTACTCTTGGCTTCCAGCCACTTGTTAAGCGAATAGGGGACATGCACTTAGGGAATGGTCGGCGGATTGAAATTGAGAACGTGAAAACATTTGTGAAAGGGGAAAATTGGACAATGCTTAGGACAACACAAAACCCCTCAACATGTTTCTAAGGTGGCAAATCTAGTGTCAATATATGTGGTATCTCCCACTACATGGATTCCACCTTTTTGACTATTGATTCTAGCAGCTAAACTCTCATTCCTAGTGGGTTCCCATTGCAAGGAAATCCTATGCTTTAGTCTCACTTTTATTCAAAAAGCCTCATTGACACATAGACTCCACCATTGTACTTACGGCTTGATTTGGCATAAGCGCCAACATTTTAGGCCACGGTAAGGACATTGAGCAAATAAGAATTTGAATCTTTCAAAGAACTTCCAAAAGGAGTCTTTCCCAAGTTAGACAATGTGATTGATTTCATTCCGCAGTTTCACAGTTTTACCATTTGGAAAACAGTTTGTCAAGAAAACCCTCACAAACCCTTCCTATGTGGAGATGGAGTTTGTCGGGAGACTATGCTTCCATTTTTTCGTCAAATCTTTCAAGGCAAAAGGAATAAAACATAACCTAAAAATATCTTGAGGCACATTGGGGAATTACATCATCGAGCATGCTTCCTCAAATTCACTTAGAAATAGGTAAGCATCACTATCTCCAGTGAATTTGGAAAGCATGGTTGTGTATTGAGCGCTAAAGGCAAATTGAACATCCCTGCCAAGGGCCAATACTTTAAAACAAGATGGATTAGAGGACATAAGGGGACAAAAGATTTAGTTCAAGCTCCTTTAGACTAGAGGGGCAGGTCCTTGAGCTTGTTAATCCACCATTTCTTCCAAGTTGAGCGCTATAGGTTGGGTTACCTCGATGCGGGTTGGTGCCACTTTCACACGGGTGAGTCTCCCACAACTGAGCGACCTTGTCCATGTTATCTTTCATTATCGTCTTTTTTTTTTTGCATTTTCAACAAGATCTAAACTAAGATATGTACAACTAAATCAATCATGAATCTCACGCCATCATCCCCGACAACGATGTCAATTTGTTGGTGCATTTTTTTGGGTAAGGAAGGGTGAAAAGTCGTCCTCAGGGATGATGTGTGATTTACCTATGATTGCCTAGATTGTAAATAGGGTTTGGATTTGATTAACTACACTAAGCTAGTACAAAACGCAAATTTAATCTATTTTCTCTATAAATAAGGGCTCAAAGCAAAGTAATAAGAAAGGAACCTAGGCTAACCTAGCTAACAACTAATTAAGCACAATCAAATAACATGTAGCAAATACCAAATGGGGTGATCGAGGGATGGATATGGCCCCGTGGCTTGACATGGCCACCAACAGAATACTAACAATCCTCAAGAGATCACCCCCTAAAAGGAAAATCTGTCCTAAATTACCACTAATCCTAAGTAGAAACAATAAAAATGAAGAGAGAGAAAATTACCCAATATTTAACCTTTATTAATGATGAAAACTATGGCCAAACGAACTTCTTATCCACACTCGAGCATCAAATACCATCATCAAGTTCTAATGTGATCCTCCAGTATCGATTCTTCAAACTTGAAAGTAACTAAGTAACCAACCCAATATTATGATGTTGATAATGAAGATGGAAAAGGTGGAATGAAGAGAAAGAATGATTGAATTTTGAGAGGTAGATTTAGGGCTCATATCCTTTAGATTGATACCAAATTCTCCCCACATCCCCCAAGTCGTCAAAGCCCATTTTTAAGGATGATTTTTGGTTGCTTAAAACAGAGTATCTAGAGAAATTTGGGGAGAGAAAGTGAGACTATGCACTAATCAAGAAGAAGAATAAGAAAGTTCCAGGAACCCAATCAAAGGCTTAAAATTTCTATGTTTCCATTAATAGGAGTAGACTGTTTACAAAGGCTACGCTATAGAGAGAAAATAGCTGCTAAAACTTAGACAAAACCTAAAAACATCCAAAAACCACCTTTTATAACCCTTCCATCACTCTATTAAAAAAATGACAGAACAACGGGGGCACAGTCGTGCCATGTGGCACGATGCCCCCGTGCCAAATTGCTACCTCTAGTTTTTTCAGCTTTCTACTTCTTGGCTTGCCATGCATAGTTTTGCACTCCCTAGTCAGTTCCCTTGGCACAATCAATTAGCTAAACTTCAAAGTGGGTTAATCGTTGCTCCAATTTGGAAAACTTTCTCATCTATCCGTACAAAACGCAAAACACTAATAATTAGCTAATTAATGGTTTCTGTAAGCTAAAATCAAGCATGATGTAGGTTAAAACTTGCTCAATTGAGAACCAAACAACAATCTAGTGGTGAGGTGGGCAAGTTCCTTGTCCTAGGAGCGATGGAATCTTTTATCTTCTTGGTGATAGACTCTAGCTTTCTACACTAGGCAGTGGAAATCTTATCCAAATTATGTCCCATCTTTGCCCAAGTTTACATTATGGTTTGATCACATCAATCTATCTAAAGCTAAATTGACCTTTCATGATTAAGTATGCATCACAAAGTGTTGACTTTGAGGTTTTAAAAATCATATGAGAGAGACAAGGAAAAAAAAATAGAAGTGTGCACATTAAGAGTGCCTCATATGTTACGAACCAGTTCGACTATTAGCCTATTCGGGAAGATCAATAAAAAAAAAGAGGCTATGCAAAGCTACATAAGGTACTGACTTTTTTTTCCATCTTAATAGCAAATGATGAATTCATTAAATGAAAGTCATACGAAATCTACAATAAATATCATAATTAAACAAATTTATAACTAAAATAACACAAGAAATCTTTCGATGTAGGAAATTAATTGATACAATTCTAAGCACTCATTTTCTAGTCATTGCGTCATGATACAACCTCTAATGAGGATATCTCAAAAACTTATACAGTAATCCTATCAAAAGGAATTACCATAGTTCAAATTTGAAGAATTGATGTTCATTACAAATTTATATTGCAATCGATTCATAATTCACTCCCAAGCAGCCGAAACAACATGTAATTAGTTGGTGCAATTGCCCCAAAGGTGAGAGAAAGTATGACACATAAGAAGAGGTACGAATAAACTCTCATAGATGGAAGATAATGTTCATTAAAAGCAAAAGTACTATGACGAACAAAAACAAAGAAAAGATTGAGGTTTACCATTGGCAAAAAGCCAATTATAGCCCCTAAGAATCACATATGAGGTTAGGCTTTTCTAGAGAAGAAAGAAGGAGAGAGACGACTATGGTTTTTACGCCCCTTGCATGCTTTATTAGAAAGTTTGACATAAAATTAGGTATGCACTTGATACAACATCTAAAACTAAAATTACAATTTCTTAAAATTATATTAAGTAGTTTTTATAAGACCACAAAACAACACAAAAACAAAGCTTGGAAACATATAAACTAGATGGGGCAGAAAATGATTTTCAGAAGGTTCCTTAATTAAACCTAGAATTTGGTATGGATTTAGTTTTCTCCTTGTATTTAATCAAAACAAAACCAAACAATTCTGAAATTTGGTATCTAATTTTCAGTTCAAGTTTAAAGTTTACACTATGCTAATGGCTTATCTGATACTCATATCTAATACATCAAATTATTAATAAACATACATAAACTAGAGTCTAACCCTAATGAGGACTATGGTGAACAATGGCATTAAGATGTGACAGGGGAAAGAGGCTTGGAAACTTGGTCCAAGAAAAGATAGTCCTTTGGGATGGAAATGATTTACCAATTATTTCTTCTTAATCATAATAAGGACACGATTAGATGATAATAAATCCTAAATTACATTAAAAATGAATAAAAAAAAATAAGGTAAGCACTAAAGAGAACGAACCATAGGAAAACACCATAATGACTACTAACACTAAGCAATAGATCTCTACAATATAGTACGACAATTAAACTAACAAGTGAACGCAACTAATCTCTATACTAAGCATGAAAGCAAGTAATTTAAACCAGAAAACACAAAATCATGATAAGGTCAAAAGATTCCCAAACTTCTGCCTCAAAGTTGGACCACCATACAATAACACAACCTTAAATATCCATAACTAACTATCCTAAAGCTATTTTCCCAAAGCAATAAAATGGTATAAGTTTTACGGAGAGATCACCGAAAATCCACAATCAAAAACTTTATCTTTAATGTTGCCCTACTTTCAAGTACCCTTTTCTTCCTCCAAATTATAGATCAACACTAGCTAATGACTTTGAATGCAGAACGTAAGCTAGAAATGACCAAAAACTAAAATAAAAAAAAGGGTGAAGACAAAGAAAGACGGGAAAGAAGAGAAGAAAAGAGGATGGTTTAGGTTGTAAAAGAATATATTAAACCATCAAACTGTCTAAAGGCGAGTCTTCAACCATCCCTTACCCTCCATTTAATCAAAAACCATGTTTTACGGGTAATTTTTATCAAGAGAAATAGAACAGAAAGTTATAGAGAAAAAAAAAATGGCTAAAAAGGGCACAAAGTAACTAAGGATTACTAAAGAATCTCAAATAATACTCTAAAGATGAATCTTGTACAACTAAAAAATTTAATACAATAAGGGTATATTAGGGAGAAAAACACTAAAATGAACCCTAAACTTCACCTGAAAAATAAAGTTACAAAGGATGAGGCTTAGAGGCCCAGCCAACAAACTTAACGTGGGCATGCTATGTGGCATGGTCTACCTCTGCCATGCTACTTAACTTTTTTTTTCGTTTTCTTTTCCTATAATTTTTCATGTCATGGCCATCCCACTGTTTGGCATGGTCATTCTACCTAACATTAAACTTTGTTGGCTCCCCTTCGGCCTCCTTCAGTTAGAAGCTCGAGCTTTATTTATTTGATTTGCCTCTATTCGTTTCCATTCGCTATTAAGATTAACTCTTCCTGGCTATTTTTGACAAAAACACAAAATACACATAAAAATCCCTACTTAAGCATTATTTGGAGTGAAAACTAAATAACAGGGCCTCATAATTATTTTGGCTCAACACCAAACAAGAACCATGGTAAAGGTCTCACTAATGTAGAGATGTTTTCTAAATAGGAGATATTGAAGCCCAGTAAAGGCCAATGGTAACTAAGGCGACACATGAGTATTACTTTCCAAGAGATAAAGTCTAAATGAAGAATAATTTAGACTTTACAACCTACCACAACTTGACTATGTAAAATAAATGATGATGATGATGATGGTAATCTCTCGGAGGATTATAAGATAAATTCAAAAGGTAATGCTGCACCATTATACCCCACTATAAGATTGACTAGGGAGAAGAAGTGATTAATAAGGCCTTGGAAGCATGCACTCATTGTTAAGCTATTTGAAAAGGGGATAAAGTATTTGCAACCAAAGTACAGACTAAGAAATAAATGAGACCTTCCCATGCTAATGAGTATGAGTTTTATCTGGTCAAATGTACATTCCTTAACGATTATGGCTTTGTTCTGATGCGAGAACTATCGTTGATGTGTGATAACTACTTCACTATTTAAGGATAGATGCCAAATTTCTTCCCAAATGAAGACCCATTAGACACCAAAGCTCTCACCTAGGCCCAGGTGCTACTCTTATTAAGGAAAACCTGAGGCTCAAACATGTAGAGGATTTACTACACAATCCTACACTACCTTTAGGAGGTAGTTGTTTGTGAACCATAAGCATTTGGAGTCCAACTTGGCCAACGATGAGAACGTGCCTTTGCATGGCAGTATAGGCAAAATTCTTTATAAAAGGAGTGGGCTTTTGGCATTCAGCTTGACAATGGTAAAGGACAAATAGGGCCACCCAACGCTTTCTTCCCTTTGCATTGAGGTGATCCCCTATTAAGGTATGACCCTACGCTTAGAGTTGTCATGAATAAGAAGAAAGTTGATGGGAAAGGTTAGGAATATCATGACACACAAATTGATGAAGATGATCCTGATGAGGTATTAGCGTGAATTATTATTTTCTTTTTTAAGATTTAAGTTTTCGCTTTACTGAAATAAACCACAACAAGGAACTTTAAAATATCCTTTCATGGATCATCAAAGACACAACAATGAAGGATTTCCTTTTAGCTCTTAAAGAATTCATTTAACCGTATAAAAACTATTCTAGTTCTTCTTTGCATAGAATCAGCAAAGAGCATGCTTCTTAGACTTGCCATCGCATCAGGCATGATGGGTGAATCTCAGTTGATGCTTATGGATTCAACAAGGGCATTTCGGTGCTTTGTAAGGCTAAAAAGCTTGTAAAAGCTCTCCAATTTCTACCGAATCTCAATATATTATCATTAATATCTCAAGGGATTTAGGGGTGGAATCATTATTGATGACAACGTATATGAGTCAAAGTGCCATCAACATACAATCTCAAGGTGAGACCACGGCTCCTAGGGCTAAACCAACTTCCCCACAACCACTTTTTTCGAATGGTAAATCGAGTGGCTCTCTAAGTGATGGTTCGATAAATTGATTGTGTTGGGATGGATTAGAGATTCAATTTTAGAGTCATGATCACATTTTAAAGGTAATGTACTGTCTTGTAGTTCTATAAAAAAATTAACCAAATCCTCAAATAGAATGAACAACCGTGGGGCATAGGATTTAGTTCTCAAGAGGGGTGACGGTCTTTTTTATAACATTATAATCTCCATTGTCCTGAATGAGGATAAAAAATGATTCCATAGTTACGAGCCATGAGACTGAATTTTGAGAGAAAGGACACCTCATTGAATGGTGAAAACGACCATCGGATTCCCCCTTCAAAAAGCAACTCTACCACAAATGAATGTATTAAATCCTCAAATTTTTCAGCTCCATGAAAAGGATGTTTCATTAGTTTAGGTCTTATATAATGAAGAGTTAACAAGAAAAACATTTTTGGGTGGTCACTTATGAACGAAGCAATTTACAATAGAAAGCAATAAATTACTAACCTCTTTGGTAATGAACACATTCTATTTGCACACCAAAAGAACAGAGATAAAGCAAGTAGTTATGTTCAACTAAACATTCTTACATTTTAATGCCCATTTTACATCTTAGTTTGTTCATAATAGTTGTTAAGTTAGAAATTTTATATTGTGTTTATTTTATTTTGTAGAAAAATAATAAAAATCAGAAAAATAAGAAAAATGCTTGGAAATTGTAGATTTAGACCAACCCACATGTGATTCCTAACCCATTTATTTCCCTTTTTTTTTTCTCTCTCTTCGCCAATCTTAATTTTCTTTCTCCAACAAATAAATCACGCGATTTATTTTTCCCCTTCCCTCTTTGATTGCTACTCTTGTTTTACATAGTAAATCACGCATAATCCCTCTCCCTTCTTTTTATTTTTCTCTCGCTTTCTAACCTCACGTGATCCCCCCCCCCCCCCCCAAACACTTCTTCATTTCTTCCATCGTTACCATCTTCAATTCATAACCGTCACTTCCATCATCTCTCCTCTGATGAAATTGGGGGAGTCAAGTGCCATTGAAGATTTTCAAGACTTGGATAGTTACAAGTATCAATTGAAGTCCTTTAATTTGAAAATTAATGGAAATAAGAGCTCGATTGGAGACTACAAAAGGTACCAAAAGGTCGATCCAAGAGGAAGATAGAGTAGAGTAGTTTTAGGTTTTATTTCGATTTTCTACTTATTCTCATTTCGTTTTCTAGTTCCATATATGCTTTTAGCTACTGAAAGTTATTGTAATTGACTTGGGTTTCATTTAGCTCAAATAAGAATTTCAATTTCGGAGTTGAATTTGTAGCTATTTGGTTCGAGTTTGTGTTTGGTGGTAGGCTATCAGTCAAGTTCATGCTCTGTTTCATTTCCCCTGTTTTGATTTTGGCACGTGCGAATCTGGGTATTCATTTCTTCCCCTAATTGTTGTGATTTTGTTAATTGATTTGTTTTACTTTGGTTGATTATGGGTTTTGGGATTTGAATTCGTGTAAGGAAGGTGTGGGTTAAGACAATATGGTTGTTCCTTTTGGTTTGATACTGAGAATGAACCCATATCACACATGTTTGATTTCTGGAGTGTGCTCACTTGATTTATTGGTGATTTGATTTGATTTTTATATTGATGAAGATGGAAATTACTTTAGCATTTTGCCACAGTTTTGTAGTAGTTATCTTATTTTTATTATACTTGGTTAGTATATACGTTCAAACTTTTCTTATTAACTTAGCTCTTTAATGTTAATCCAACAAAAGTAACCTAATTTCATATTACATCCCTATGGACTGACCCTCAAGTACTATAACAAGAGTCCTACACTTGCGATTTAAACTTGATCTTTATTAAAAATTTCAACAATGGAGGACCAAAAAGAAGCATAACTATGGAGCACGAAATTAAAAGAAAGGCTATAGACAAACTATTATGTTGGTTTATAGCCCCTTGTACCTTGTCAACCCAAGTGAAATGGCAAAGCAGCACGCTTTTGATTCTTCCTTCCAAGTTTTTGAAGTAAAATGGTAAAGTAGTTCATCCGAATAGGATGAAAACTAGTCTACTTGAAAGTTTAAAGAATTTTGACAAGAATGTTCCTAGAATTTTGTTATTATCAAGTTAGAGAGAAGTTTTATGTGAAGAGCAATGAAACTAGAGTTTCACTTTAGCTGCTTGGCTTGCAAAACTTACTACCGACCCCTGAGGACACTCCAATCATATCGTCGTCCCTTATTTCGTTGCTTTAAAAGATTTGTTTGTAAGAGTCATAATGCAAGGCAACGCATTAACCCAGTAGTTACTATCTCACCCACTCATGCTCAAGGTTACGGTTTCAACTTCCCATGCTAGCAAAGCGGTTGAATTCCAAGGCTTTTTACCCTTTTTCAAAATTATTTTCTAAACTTTTGGGTTTTAAAATTCTTTTTAAGACTTTTTGAAAAAAAAAATTCCATAGGAAATATTTGTTTGTATGAACTAGGCATTGGGAATCTAAGCATAATATTGTTTCACCCTTGGTGGGCTAGGTAGTAGTCGTCAGCGGGGGACAATGCACATCACACATAAGTAACACCATTTGGTGTTTACCACGAGTTTAAATCTAGTAAGCAAAAATGTTTGTGGCTTAAACTATATGAGCTTGGCGCTTCACTGATATGCCTAAGCTTCTTGTGGGGGACATTACTAACACGTGCACCTTGGAGGAAAGATTGGGAGTAATGAAAATCTCATATGCAGATTTGGTCAAAAATTAGATTAAAACACTGGACTTATTGCTTTGAGTTTTATGGCCCTTCATTACTTATGTAATAAGGAAAACAACAAAAACTAGAAAAGGGAATAGGTTGGATAAGAGACTCTTGATTGGCTCTGTAATCACATGATATTTGTTGTGTAAATCAATTGTTATTCCCATAAGGATCAAGGTAATCTACCAAGCTTTGTTCTTTAAAAAAGCTAAGTGGGATTCAGCATTTCAAGGTTAATTGTTTTACTTAACTAAAAAAAAATTGAGTCAAGAAGACAATCTATCAAGTATAAAGAATTCAACATTTCAAGGTTGATTGTTCCACTTAACTAAACAAACTTTTTAGTCAAGAAGACAATCTATCAAGTATAAAGCATTTAACAATTTGTTTTACCTAGCAATGAGTCGAATCTAGAGGTCAACTTTTGGTTTCCCAAGTATGGATGATTCAATTATCAACAATCATTACAATCCTAATCTTTCTATTGAAATGAAGAGAATTACGTAAACAAAATTGATTATTATATCTCAATGGCTCCTTATTTAGTGCAAGATAAATATTTAAGATATTGACTTACCTCTCAACATGCGATGTTCTCTTGAACAATCATATGGTTAAGTCTAGGCTTGGTGATCCGATAACAAATTTCTCCTTTTGGTATTTCACCCTATTATCTCAAATTATGCTAGCAACTTTGGCCAAAAATCACCCACAAGGAATTAAACCCAAATATAATATCGAATCAATTCCAATGCTAGATTATGCAGAAGAGTTAGTAGCTAGGAATCCAACATGATTGTTGGGTTTGCAAATTGCTAAAATGAGAAAATCACTCTTTTATAACTATACCAACAAATTCAATACAGTCTAAAACACATGAATTAAACAATCTAAAAGGAGAGTTCCTCAAAAAAAAGAAAGACATTTCTTATTCAAAGGCGCCCCCTAGAAATCTTACGATCTTCAAAGCCTCCAATCATGTAACAAATAACGGTGGTGGATGATTGTGATGTTGTGGAATTGGTTGAATGGGATAATGCATTATTTGAAATTGAGCCTCTATACAGTAAAACCCCTAAAATCTCAACCACAAATAAGAGGAAAACAAAATTTCTTAACTAAAGCATGCTACCATGGGTTGACTGTGGCTGCCACTGCTTAGATTGTCTTGGGCAGTTTCTCAGCACCATAAGCATGGGCACTTAGGAGGCACCTATGGGTCATTACGAGTATCAAAACATCAGCAAAATTAGGGTGTGCTAGGTCAAATTGCTATGGAACCTTGTTTCAAACGCTACATACCCAAGTTCAAAACTTATACACATGTAAAAATCAATCACTAAAGCACATTATTCCCTCAAAAATCTCATCAAGTGACCCCAAAAATTTTATGACATCATGACTTTGAGGTTGAACACCTAAATCATAATGTTACCCAAAAGGACGAGTTATATCAATTTCATGCTATTTGGTTCCTTCGTAGTGATTCTGATAACTTTATCTCCAGTAATTGAGATAAACAGGCCCATTTTACCCTTTCATTGATCGCTTTGACTTCAAGCTCAGTCGATCAAATAGGGAGGTTTTTGGTAATTTTTGTAGTCTTAAGAAGAGAATTTTTGCCCAATAGAGGTGATCCAAAAGTGTTTGGTTATTAATTGTAATAGAGATTTTTTTTTTTTATGCTTAGAAACAACCCTAAGGCTGAGTTAAAGGAAGTTCTTAAACAAATTGAGATGTTTTGGTGGCAAAAATAAAAAAGTGAAGCATATTTGGAATGGCAAGAAACGAAACATTTTACCATCTTAGCATTGTTAAAATAATGTTGGTGCAAAATGTTGAATGGATTTGGCAAAAACATGACATCAAATGCATGATGTGGAGTTGCCTCATCTGTCTTTACATATATCCTTATCCTCATCGTGTTGGGCCTTGCTAGCTTTGGGTTGTTGTCTCTTATTGGACTAGTGCAAATTTGAGGCACTAAGAAAGCAATTTTCTATAGTAAAAATTAAGAAAGCATTCGGACGACAGGGGCCCATCGAAAGCACCTTGGCTAAAACACGTATTTAGGCCTTATTCTACCTAAGACACTAGGGCTTAGCGGACTCAAATCCATCCATGTTGGCTCTTAATATTCTTATATGTAGGAAGCTCCCATATTTGATCAATGAAATCCTCTTACTTGTCATATTTAAGGTGGAGAACCCCTAACAAATCATACAACTTTATCAATTTAATTTATGCAACATAACCTGCAAGGTGGTCCCTAAAGCCATATCGAATTGCATCAAATTGATTTTGGGAAGTTGATAGGCCTTATGAAGTTAATCTTTTGTTCCAAAAGAAAGAACACTAAGAATATTGTTTTGATATAGGAACTGTTTCATTCTATGAGAAGAAATTTGGGGAGTAATGGCTATCAAGATAGAACTCAGAAAAACTTATGATATAATAATCATATGTAAGTATGTAATAAACAATTAAGCTACCACAACTTATAAAGGTGATCATGTCATTTATTAGATGTTTGAGGATTGATACATCATAGAACAACTAAAAATTAGCATCTTTTTACCGTATAGGGAAGTCCAGCAAGTGAGACCTTTTATCTCCCTATATTTTTGTGATGTGCCTCGACAAATTGAATTATTTGATTTAGGGCTTGTTCATTTCAACTTATCATAAGCAACTTATTGTTGATAAGTGCTAATGAGTGTTGATCAGTGCTGATAAATACATATTAGTACTGATTAATGTTGACCAGGGCTAAAATTGTGAGTAGAAAATGTAACTTCATAGTTGATGCATACTGATTGGTCCTGATCATTACTAAATACTAATGACAAGGATTTATGATAAGTTGAAAACAATAGGCCCTTAATTGGTGGTTGATGTGAGTGGTGAAAACCAATCCATGTCACCCGTGGGGATCATAAGATTTTCAATATATTTTCATAAATAATCTCATATTCATTACACAAGCATCTATTGACCAAGCATTGATTGGCAAGGAGTGTCTGGCCCAATTAGGTGAATGTTTAGGTTAAAGGCTTAGTTTGACAAATCTCACGATACATTTTCCAAAATGTGCTGGGATAAGGCATATATTATGTCAAAGTGTTGGGTATTCCTTTGATCAAGGATTTCACCGAGTACTTGGGGATATATGCTTTTTTTTTTAGGCAAGAAACGTCTTCACTTACCATAGATCATACGTATCAAGTACAAGGCTTTTCTTTCTCAACAATACTAATGATACATTATGGTACATCATTCTTCCAGGATCTATCACCATCCAACTCCAAAGCTAATCTTGCAAGCTCATGTGCCACTGCATTTGCTTTCCTCCCTACGTGGGAGAGGGAAACCGTCTGGACACTTGGTGCTATATCCAGCGCTGCACTGACGAAGTTTGAGGCATAAGTCTCATGCCTACCTCCACCATTGAGGGTATCAACCACCAAAATTGAATCTGTTTCTAACTTTATATTTGTAATACCCTCGCCCCTACATATCTTTAGACCTTGATATACTATAAAAGCTTCTCAATATCCCAATTTGCTGTAACCTTGCTACATGCATATAATAGTAATTCACCCTTCTCATTTCTGGCTACCAACCCAATAGGGATCTTTTCCCCTATTATTGCCTTTTCCTAATTGGCTTAAGCGACAATTTCAGTTTAGATTCATGTGAGTCCCCCAATTCCACATAAAATCATCCCTCATTATATCATTATCAAACACCATAAAAAGCTTTAATGTGTTAAGCAAGTGCTAGAAGAACGAGGCTAGAAAATTCCCCATACTTTCGCTCTCTTTAGGCACTCCATATCGGCCTTCTCCTTGAATTGAGAAAGTGATGATGATGCCAAAATAACATTTTATAAACAATGTTAGTGTTGCTCTCAACGCCCTTATTTAGCATTTTCTTGAATTCCTTACTATAGGTTTGCCAAGTCTTTAAATTTAATAAATGTGTCAATTAAACACCTACATGAAATATTCATGTATGAGAACTTGAGGCCATGGGGAATCTAGTTCATTCATCAAACGCCACCCCTAGCGCTGCGATTATCAAGGCCTCCTTCTTGTAGTAATGTGAATATTACCCAAACCCGAACAATTTAATTATAACACATACCATTTAGAACCCGAATGGGTGATGAAAATGGGTTAAGGTGGGCATGAGTGTGGGTGTGGATATTGTGTTCGAAAATAGGTATGGATTCTTAAAATTTGAACCCTATTGTGCACTTGATTTGCTAGTAAAATATGACACAAATACGCCAAAACCCAAAAATAAATGTTACCAATCAAAAAGATTAATTTTTTGTATAATTTTAATTTATGTGAGTCAAATTAGACATGAATTTTATTAGCATTGCTTAAAGTTACTAATCAAATATAGTATGTATGCAAATATGGGTTAAATATGGGTAGCACTGTGCTTACTCTATACATACTCTAATAAAACCCGTAAACCCCCAAAATTTGACGAGTATGGATAAGGGTACAACCATACAAAACCCAATGGGTATGGGTATGGATATGGGCATAATTTTCGGAAATGGGTATGGGTGTGGGTACGGCTCAACCCACCCCATGCCTATCCATCTCTTTTTGCCTTTAGTTATATCTTTCCAAAGACATCAAGTGAATCTTACATTAAATATCCACCCAAGGGAAGCATCAAGTCCTCTCATGGATTCGTCACAAATCGAATACAAGATTTGAGCTATTTGCGTGGTGTAACAAGGAATGCTAGATAACATTGACTTGACTAATGTGGCTCTCACAACAAGTGATATAGTCTTTGCCTTTCACCTACTCAATTTCATATCTAGCTTGTCAATGATGCACTTGAAGGTTCTTTTGGTAATCCTTCATTTATGGTAAGCATATATCCCCATTCTTAAGCCTTAACGTGTCTCCTTGGCGATTGGGCTAGGTGAGAGTTTCTCTTAGGTGACTCTAGGTTTCCAACCGAAGTGGCTTTCTATCTTCCTGGTGGTTCCAAGTGCACTGATGGCAGACAAAGGGGATGATTGCAGCGACATGTCAAGAACCAGGGCAACAATGGCGACCAAAGCAAAGCACGTCATCAGGTGGGAGGAGGATTCTGACTAGGAGGAAAGCACAAAACTATCTCTATGTCTTGTTGGGAAGCTAAGGACAATAAAGCGCTTTAACTCACAATCCTTCATGAATAGAATCACTAAAATCTGGAATCCCAGGAAAGGCTTAGAAGCGAAGGAGGAAGAGGAAGAGGAAGAGACAATAAGGCATCGTCCACAAGCCGACACTTCATCTTCAAACCACAAACAATGCCATCGACTTCGAAAAGCCCATGCATTGAACAAATGGCGGTGAGTTTGCGAAGAGTTAGTTTTGAAGGCTCCAAAACAAAAAGCTTAAACGATGACTCTCCAGGCTAATATCAGGGCCATAACCAAGAACTGAAGGCCAAGAGAGCAAAGGAAAATGGTGTCAAGGATTTGAAGCAGACAAGTAGGAGTAGCAACGCAAAAGGGAAGTGGCAAAGGGTCAAAAGAAGCATAGGGAGGGCGCCAAGTTGCACTGAAGGAAACCCAATAAAGAGTGGGAAAAGGAGCATCGCGGATGTGGTAATGGTGGATGCTGTGTCGAATAAGAAGTAGAGGTCGGGGATTGAAATCGCCCTCGACAGAGGAGAAATGAATGCAGTCTGTAGCCCCGCGAGGCGCCATGAAAGTCCTTGCATGGAACTGCAGTGGGCTTGGCAACCCACGAGTAGTAAGAGCCTTACCTAGGCTCATGAAATAGGAAGATTTCGATGTCCTTTTTCTTTTAGAGACTAAGCGCAAAGCAGCTGAAATGGACAGGTTACTGGTCGTATAGGGGGAGGAAATAAACTCTGTGTGGATTGCTCTGGCGAGGGCAAGAAAACACGAGGAAGGCTTGCCCTCCTATGGAAGGATAGTGTAGATTTGGCCCTAAAATCTTGGTTTACTAATCACATTGAGGTGGAGGGACTGGGCAACGGAAGTGTCCTAATTTAGAGGTGAACGGGCATATATGGCTTCCCAAATGATGAAGACAAACCCAGAACATGGGACCTCATTACGAGTTTGAGCAATTCTGACCTTCCATTGTTGTGTTTTGGTGATTTTAACGAGATACTATCACGACGTGAGGAAAAGTGAGGTGATCCCTCCAAATCCCAAAGCATGATTGACAATTTTCATGAAGTGGTGCCAACTACAAATTAACAGACTTAGGCTTCACTAGGTGTTTGTTTACTTGGAACAATAATAGAGGAGAAGATGAGAACATGCAAGAGAGACTGGATCGGTTTTCTGCTAATGAGGCTTGGATGGCCAGTTTCCTGTGAAACCAAGTGAGGCACCTTACTAAGTGGCAGTCAGATGATCTCCCCATAGTGGCAGAAAGCAAAAGCTCGTAACAGAGCAGGGATAGAGATAGGTCAAAGAAAAGAAGGATTTCCCACTTTGAGAAGGCCTGGCTGCATGAGTCAAGCTGTGAGGAGATAGTGATCAGAGGATGGGACAAATAGGGTGGATCAATTGGTATATTTCACTTCCTATGTCCAAACCTTATACTCAATTACACAAAATTATGAAACTTAGTGTAAACTCTCAAATTTGACTCACAAATGAGATGAGAAGAGAAGAGAAAAATAGCCAACAAAGCTTATTTTCTTCTTAACCCTTCAACCTAAATGATCTTGTATTACAAAGACTTTCTCTGAAAAAAAAAATGAAAGATGAAAGGACAAGAAGGTGCTTGAGTGTGGATGGAAAATGAGTTGACATGAGTGTCTTTTTCCCTCAACCTTGAACCCTTTTTATAGTGAAAATCCAACCCCTTAAGATACCCCCAAAATTAATGAAAATCAATTCCAATTAATTTGGGATGTTACATGCATGGTCATGGCTAGTTATAAGTATAATATTAATTTTGATTAATGGCATTTGACTAGGTTAAGAATTAGCCATGTGGGAAAAGTGGAGCACTTGAGAGTAAGGCTGATGCTGCTTGGAAGGCGAATTGGTGGTTGGGCTAATGGACAGGCCCATACGGAGAGAAAGAGGAGAGGAAAAGAAGAGAAGAAGTCAAGAAGAGGGCAGGCTGGTGCTGTTGAGCTAGCAGGGACCGGCCCAGCGGAGAAGGGAAAGAGAAGGGAGGAAAAGAGGGGGACTGAGGGGGCAGCTGGCGCTAGGCCGCGTAGCAGGCCCAACCCGGGTGGAGGAGAAAGAGATTGAGAGATTGGTGGGGCGCCAACTGGAAGAGGGCCGCGGGTAAGGCCAACACGGGGAAGGGGGAATAAAGGAAGAGATGAGTGCGAAGATGCTGACTTGGGCCGGTGACACTCAGGCCCACGCGAGGAGAGCAAGTGAAATTGCTGGGTCACGCTCGTTGGGTCGAAAACTTTGCTGAATCACTAAGTCGCGGTTGCCGGGCCGCTGCTGAGGAGTTTTCTTTTTCTTTTTTTCTTTGGGCTTGGACTTTAGGCATTGCACATGTGTGATATCCGAATAGAATTGCTCAACTTCGCCCAACTTCTTCTATATTTATTTTTACCTGAAATTTTCATAAAATATGCACTATTTGCCCATAAAAATATATTTCAAAGACATAAAAGTAGGTGAAATGAATGAGAAAATTATATATAAAATATGAATTATCAGAAAATGATTATGGGAAGTTAGAGGAATGTCATGAGGAGGTTGGGTGTGTGGAATAGAAGGGGAGAAGAAGATAAAGGAGGGGAAGATGGACTGTTGGCAGAAATAACATAAGAGGTAGGAGTAGGAGAAGGTGCAGGTTGGTCAGAAGGATCAGAGTGTAAAAAAATAGGGGAAGGCAAAGGAAATGATGTGGAGGAATCAGAAATGTGATGAAAGGGAAAATAAATTTCATAAAAGTGAACGTCTCTACTGCAAACAACCTTTTTTGTGATGAGATCATAGACTTTGTAAGCCTTTTTCCCATAAGGGTACCCAAGAAACACACATGGATTACCTATGGGAGCAAACTTATCTCTGTTGTGTTTAGGAGTGGAAATGAAGCAAAGGCAACCAAAGGATTTAAGATGAGTATATGATGGGACTTGACCATGCAACAGTTGATAGGGAGTTTTATAGCCAAGGACTGAAGAAGGCATTTGGTTAATGATGTAGGCGGCAGTGAGGAGGGCTTCTCCCTAGAAACGAATGGGAATTTTTGATTGAAAAACAAGAGCCCGAGTTGTTTCAAGCAAGTGTTTATGTTTGCGCTCAACAGTCCCATTTTGTTGTGGGGTCCCTATGCAAGAAGTTTGATGGACAATGCCATGAGAGGCATAGAAAGTTATGGTAGAATTATCAGAGAACTCTTGACCATTATCATATCAGACTGTTTTAACTGAAGTATGAAATTGTGTTTGAATGAAACTGATGAAGGATTTGAGTATAGGAAAAGCATTAGACTTAGCTCCCAAAAGGTGAGTCCAAGTGGCTCTGGAATAGTCATCAACAATGGTTAGAAAATACTTATATCCATTGTAAGTGGAATGAGCATAAGGACCCCAAAAATCAACATGTAACATTTCAAAAATATATGAAGTACAAGATGTACTGCTAGGAAAAGGAGCTCTATGTTGTTTTGCTTGATGACACACTTGACAAATAGAGTTAGGCTTAGATTTACATGAAGAAACAATATCAATATGTTTCATATTGTCAAAGGACATATGTCCAAGTCTACAATGCCATAGTTCTAGAGGAGAAATTTGACAAAAAAATGAGAAAAATGAATTGTTGTTGAGCTGATATGAAAGGGCTGAAGTGCTTGCCAAGCTGTCAGGACAGAGCTTGTGATCCACAAGATACAGACCACCAATTTCTTTACCAATTTCCAAAGGCTGCTTCATTAAAGGGTCCTGTAGATAACAGTGGTCAGGAGTGAAAATCACATGCGCAGTCAATTGTTTAGCCAACTTGCTAGCCAACAACAGATTGTAATGGAAATCTGGCAGATGTAGTACATTGAACAAGGTTAAAGAGGAAGTAAGCTGTATGGTTCCAATGTGATGGATTTTTGCTTGTCTACCATTAGGCATGGTGATGAAAGAATCATGGGGAAGGGTGGAATAAGAGGTAAAATATTGTAGGTGAGGAGTAATATGGTCTGTAGCACCACTATCAATAATCCACTTTGAGTTAGGATTTGAGGCTGAAAAACAAAAAACTTTACCTGCCAACATTGTTGCCCCAGTGGGTTCTCCTTGGGTATGGACTGAAATTTCCAAATCATGTGTATTCAATATAGCAAGAAGCTTTGTATATTGGTCATGAGTAAGTGTTGGTGCCGTCTGCTGTTCTTGATCTGGAGTGACAGTGTCTTCATGTTGAACTGTTGCAGCCATTCTTCTAGCTTTGTCTAGAAGTGGTAGATTGCCCCTTAGTCTTTGCAACTTGAAACATTTATCTATGGTGTGTCCATTTTGTCTACAGTAATTACAGAACAAGTTGTTTCTCCTGGATGTTGGTGGGGGATTGTTCTGAGAAGAAGTATATCGCTGTCTGGGAGGGAAATTGGTGTTTCTTTGCTGGGAGAAAAAAACAGAAGAATCGCTTAGTAAGGGAGCTGTGTTTTGGAGCTCTCTTTGTCTCTCTTCTTGCAAAACCATGCTCAATGCTTGTCCAATTTGAGGCATGGGATTGGTCATGAGAATGTTGCCTCTCACCACAACATAGACATCATTCAAGCCCATCAAAAATTGGATTAGCTGTTGGTTCTCAAGCAACTTGGTCATGGCAGTACCCACAGGACACTCACTGCTGGAACATGTAGGTATGTTCACTAGTACAGCATATTCATCCCAGAGAATCTTGCGCTTAGTGAAATATTCTGAAACAGACAAGTTACCTTGAGAAAGATTATTGATCTCCCTTTGTACCTGAAAGATCTTTGTGCCTTGACTCTGACCATAATGAAGCTCAAGTTCCTCCCAGATGTGCTTAGTAGTGGAGCAAAAGAGTACACTAGTGGCAATATCCTTTCTGATTGAGCGAAGCAACCAGGAAATAACCATGGCATTACAGCGCTCCCATTGAGAATTCACTGGACCTGAACTTGGTTTATTGCAGGAACCATTGACAAAACCAAGTTTATGTTTAGAAACAAGAGAAACCTCACAAGATCGTTTCCATTGACCATAATTTGTGCCTGTGAGTGGTTCGGATGCAAGACTACAATTGGGATGGTCAGAGGGATGTAAGAACAGCTCATGAGAATGGTCAAGAACAATGGAGTTCGAATCAGCCATTGCTGACTTCTTTGAAGAATAGTGGGATCAGAGGAGAGAAAAAAAATGACAATGAGAGGGTAAGTGCAATCAATCAGTCAGCAGATTGGTTGTTGGAGAAACAAATGATTAATGAAGGAGAATGGACGAATTGAGCTTGGAAGATTGAGGGTTCTGCCATTCCAGGCTTTGATACCATGTTACAAACTGGAATCGTCAGAACAATTAGAGAGAGAATGGACGACTTCCATTGTGATTCTTTTTTTCTTGATAGCAAAAGAATATGGGTACAAGCTATTTATACAATTGCATTGTTTCCCAGTAACCGACTAAGTCTACCAAAGGGAAATTAGTTACAACCAATTCTGTTATCAGCCTAACAAACTGACAACTAATTAATGATGAGGAAGAAACAAACTGCTAACACTCTCAACAACATATGTATGCAGGGTTGTCACTTTCAACAAAGTCATCGACAACATTTCTAATGAATCCAAATTTAGCTGAAGCTGCAGCCCTACGTTCTTGGTAAACATTCTTGTTCAATCAGTGTATCTACAATAAATGTCACTATAAAATTATTGCATAAGTTGAATAGGGCGACAGAAAATCAGAAAACTATTAAACAAATAGTAGATGGAAAACAATACTTATCTGCAATCTAATATAAAATAAACTCTTTTTCTAAATCTAAAGCCACTATTTTTTTCTTTTTTCATATGCATAGATGACTTCTTATGTGCAGGGTGAAACTTTCAAAGTAAAGGCTCATGAACTAATATCAAGCAGTTCTTATATATGTGCTGCAATAAGTGTCAAAAGCCCTTTGATGCCCAACGTCAATCCCCCTTCTCATGTGTTCACTGCAACAAACTTGTCACAACTACTCCAAGGCACGATCCTGTTCTTATTTTATCTTCTTATAAAAAACTAGCATCTGAAGAATGTCTTGTATTTACTCGTCCTCTTATTCCACGCAGACACTGTATTGAGAACAACTTCAAGACTCCTCTAGAGTAGTAGCAGCTACAATCTTCGGAGAGAAAGCTGAAAAGCTATTCTCAGTAACACCTCCACAGTTACGTGAGAATACAAAACAGTTATCTTATCTTGCTTGAATGAATCCTACCGTGGTCTGACAGAAGTAATTAATGTGCTTACCGGTGACGATTTCAAGTCATAACCGGCAACTACTACTCTAGTGAGATGGGCTGCAAAGATAAAATAAAATTTACATATACTTGTTGGTGACTTGCTTGCACAATGGGCTTGAGATGAAGTGCATATCTTATAAGACAGTATGCAATTAGCTTTTGCAATGAAATTGATTATGGTTAACTGTAGTAATAGAAAGTGTCCTCTATCAAAAAAAAAAAGAAAAAGAAAAGAAAAGTGTCATTGGGCTTTACCAGGGAGTTAATTATGCGAAAGTCCAAATGTTAGCTACCTTCAACTTCTGTCAATATTTCTTTATAGATAATATTTTTAGTTCAAGAGTCATTTGTTTGATCTGAAGTTCGCTTTAATAAGATTTGAACACAATTAGCAGTGCCAGTTTTGACTCTTGATTGTGCTACATACAATTGTCCATGTGGAAAAACTTGTTCGGGCAAGTATATTCCTACTCTTTCCAAGGTATGTTCTTGAGCTTTATTAATAGTCATAACAAAACATAGTTGTATAAGAAATTGTGTTCTTTTGAAAGGTGTGGGAAATTGGCTTGCTTTTAGAAGGTTGTAAAGGAATTTTAGGAAGAAACACTCTTTTACCACGATGATAACTGCACTTTCAACATTGATAACCTTTTTTTTCTTTTTTGGAAATTGACGGCATATTAATCTTGTTCCATTACATAGACCTTTAAAATGATCTATATTTCTCGGTTATATTATAGGACAATTTGGCTTAAGAGTTAATATGTGTGGAGGTAGTCCACTCAGTGTAAGACTATTTAGGAAAACTTCATGGTGTTCTTGTTTCACTAGTTCTATTGTTTTATTGAAACTATGATAGGGTAGCTAATATTTTTCTTTTTCTTTTTTACCTCCTTCAATATTAAATCTGTCATTTGAGCATCTAAATGATTTAGTAAATGTTAATGCAAATATTGGCGACGTCCTCTGTTTCTGCTGAAAACTGTTATTTTGTGGACTTGCTGAAGCATACCCTAAACTTAACATAATTGTTTTATGTCTGTTTCCACTGCCTTGCTCATGCTGTTGTTGTCCACTTCTTGAAAACAAAAATATAAAGATAAAGCATAACTTGCAGACAAGTTTGACTAGATGAGAAAACTAATAGAGGAAAAAAAACCATTCCTAATTTGACATGGGACAAAATTCTTCTCTTATTGGAAAAATCTTACAGTTGTATTAGCTTAAACTCAACTATTAATTTTTGGGAGAGTATATGGGAGGAGAGAGGTAAATCTAAGGCCTTAATCATCTGTGACTCATAATTCCCATGATGACGGAGTCATAAAAGGGGTGGATACTATGCTAGCTATGATGGTATATGAAACATAAAATGTTGATCGTACCCCTCCTTTGTTGTCCGTTGCTCCTGAACGCGATAGGCAGTACTGAATTAGGTAGCTCTATTGCCATATTGTCCATTGATCCTGCGATAGGCAGTACTGAATTAGATAGCTCTATTGGCATTTTTGACTCCTGTAAGCATTGTCCTACGAGAAGGGGAGCCTTGGAGCAACGGTAAGGTTGTCTCCGTGTGACCAAAAGGTCACGGGTTCGAGCCGTGGAATCAGCCACTGACAAAGTCAGGTTAGGTTGCCTACAATTCATCCCTTGGGGTGCGGCCCTTCCCCGGACCCTGCGTGAACGCGGGATGCTTGTGCACCGGGCTGCCCTTTTAAGCATTGTCCTACGTATTTCAACCTATGTGCGTTATTTCATCACTTTCCGTGGTGGCCTACCATGCTATCTTTGCTTATTTTTAACTTAGCTAGCTCTATTGTCATTTTTAACTTAACTTAGCTGTTGCTGGCTTCTTTACTTGTTAGCGGTAATATTGCTTACATTTAGTAGTTCCACACACCATCTCCGTGGAATCCACACTATATTGCCATCCGAAATAACTTACAATATGTGCCATTATCTGTGAATGACAAAGTAAAAGCCTTGAGTCTTTGGATATTTCAAAGACTTAACAATGAAGCTAAGCTGGAGCAAAATTGGCTGACTACAGGATGGAACACTTGATATGCAATGTTTGAAACCTGCCTCAGATGACAAAGAACATACATTCATTCTCAGAGCTTCTCACCATAGTTACCGCAGACAAAACATGATCAAATTTATTGTTGTCTTTGTTTTCGACACAACAAATACCTAAATCCGAGTTATGGCAAGACATACAGTACTAATAATGCAGACAGATGTGGATGCAGCCAGTTGCAATTTTTTGGTATATATACAACTGGCTTTTTAGGCGTGACTTTAACTCGCTCTGAAAGTTGCCAGTTGCTTTTGTTTTTTTTGTTTTTTGTTTTTTTGGTGTGTACATGAGATTGGCATTTAAGTGTAGTTCAGCTCTCCTTTGATTTAAATTTTGTATATTGAGACCTGTTCTATTTTGCATTTTTGAAGAATTAGCTAAGAGCTTACATCTCCGTAGAGCTTCTTATGTCTCCTTACAGCTCCTTACATCGTTAACATAATCCTTACATCTCCTTACATCTTCTTACATCTTCTTACATCCCATATAAATTTCTATAACATTCATTTATTTTAATTACAGAAATATATGTTTTTTTTTTAATTATGCTACCAATATGTAAAATTTATAAATATCTTATGAATGCAATATTTATATAAACATAAAAGCATAATCTAACGACGTAAATTATATTTGAGTTTTGACATAAATAGTATATGTTATTATAGATTAAATAAGCAATCATACTTTTAAAATTATAATACAAAGCTTTTGTTCATGTTTAAGTTTGAAGCATATATGAAAACTGTCACACTGTATGCGATGAAAGTATTACAGCTGATATAAAGGTGGATGAGTTTCTTTAGGAAAAGTAGAAAATAGTTAGGGAAAAGTAGAAAGTAGTTAGGCAAAAGTAGGGTTGGGCATTAAAATTTCTATCGCCTCTTGTCTGCCTGTTTAAGTTCTCATCTTTTGTTTTTGTTTTTTTTTTTTTTTTGGAAGGTGATATTTAATTTTTGCTTGTTTAATATAATAATACAATTTTCGTATTTTAAGCATTGCTGAATAATGTTTTAAAGGTTTATTTATAAAATTTCTTGGTAACAATATTGACCATACATTTACATTTAAAGCTGTTTACTTAAAATAGGAATTTATTTTAAGAGTTGTATTCACTTTTTTCAAAAAAAATTGTTTTTTTTTTGTTATGATTTGCTTATTGGATCAAACTAATGTAATATAAAAAATCACCCCACGTGTACGAAATTTTCTTCACAAAATTTATGGGGTTTAATATATTTTATTGTTATGTAACTAACTTAGTTAATAGTTTATTTTCAATAAGTTTATTATTTTAATATTATTGTTTCTCATCCAAAACGTTTTTTGTAAAACAAACATATTTCGTTTCAATTATATTAAGAAATATTTTGTTTACTGATGATATCAAATTTTAGTAGTAAATATGACCAATATCATAATTGTCAAATTATACTATAAAACTCTTCAATAATTGAACAACTCCTTACATTTATCATTACAGTTCCTTACATCTTCTTACAGCTCCTTATAATTCCTTACACCTTCTGACATTTTCTTACAGCTTACACCTGTACTTATCACGAAATAGAACAAGCCCTGAGTTGCTTTTGTATATGTAGAAACCAAGTTATGGGAACAAAACTGCCAATAATGTAAATACTTGTACAAAACGCCAGTTGTGTTTTTGGATATTTGGCTGGCCTTTCATATGAAGATCTTCTACTTGTTTGGTGTGAAATTCTAAATAATATATAAACGTTTGATATAAAGTATGTACAATTATTATGTATTCTTTTCCTTTTCTCTACCAGAGTAGTCATACTACTTGCTTAGCAAGGATGTCCATATTTGCTTTGTACCATGAAAAATGACTGTCACAGTCAGCGCGTGCGTTGCAGGGACTACCCCGTAATCAGACCCAGTAAATGGGTGTCATTCGGATCGAGTATGGATCAGGTCTTGGATCGTTTAGGTCACTTTCGGGTCAACCACATTCAGGTCAGGTTCAGGTGAAGTTTGGGTTTGGATCACATTCGGGTCAACGATGTTCGGGTCGAATATGGGTTCGGTTCGGGTCTGTTTTGGGTTGTCTACAGCAGCCCGGTTCGGATCGGGTATAGGTCGAGTCTAATTCGGATCCGGTGGAATTTGGTTCAATGTTTGGGTCAATATCAGGTGGGCTGCAAATCAGATCGAGTATAAATCAAGTCACATTATTTCGAATCATTGTATAGTTTCAATGTAGTTATTTTTACTCTTAAATTGTATTTAAAAGATAAAATATGTTTAATTAGACAAGCCCATTTATTCTATATTCATCTTTTAATTCATACGTTAACTATTATACGTTTGTGTTTTATATTTAAAGCACTTCTTTTTACTCGTATTATATATATATATATAATACGAGTAAAAAGA
>JACYFF010031954.1:70639355-70653384 GCA_017589665.1 Selenicereus undatus | reverse complement strand
AATTAAAACTGCTCATAATTGCTATCAGATTATTCGTACACACAATTACGTAAATTATAAAAAATTTTCAAATATGAGAAATAGTTGTTTTATGTAGATATGGGAAGGAGTGGGTGAATGTGGGAAGGAGTAGTATTTTTTTTTTAAGTGTGGGAAAGAGTGGGAAAAGAGGGAAAAAGTGGGTGAGTGTGAGGTGAGTCAATTTCCCAACGAAAAGAACAGGGCCTAAATATATATGTACATAAGGTTGTGCATAAGTTTACCGAGAAACAAGATTAAAAGTGAGGCATTAATGATTGCTTTTATCCCTTGATTCATTTTCATGAGGATGCACGGACTGCGTTGAGCATCCCCAAGTCAATGAGCCAAGAGTTTTTTTGTAATCTAAACATCATTATAAAGGTTTATAATTGGCCAAGTTGACGTAGCTCATCTAACGTGTCATTCACTTACCATTGCTTTGACTACAGTCTGATTCTATTTCTTGCAGTGAAGAAAGTGAAGGGTGAACAAACAGGCCTTAGGCCTGGTTATGCATATTAGGGCCCAATAGGGGGCAACCCATTTGCCCTAAATAAATAAAAAAATAAATAGAGGTTTACGATTCTAGTCGTTTGCTAGGAAATTGAACTATTGAATGTGATTAAACCATGCTTGAGGTAGAATAGCATGCATAATTATTATGATCTCAAACTCTCAGAGTTGACTATCTTATATATGTTCGATTTGACGCATTAAAATTTGTTCACAAAGCATTGGTAGACACAAGAAAGTAAAGAAAGAAAACAAAGGAATGCGAGAATGAAAGAATGCTTACTAAGGTCAAATGCAATTCAACACTAGGTTGCCATTGGTGGAATTTCAATAAGTTTTCTTCCATTGCTTACAAGACTATATTACGATGAAGATGTTTAGAACTCACCGAGCAACCGGACTGTCCATACTAAGCTATTTGGCCGTCTCACGAAATATAGCGTGAAAATGATGCTCCTTTTTTGAGATATCCGACTTCTACGATGTTGAACTCTGCTCCAATTAAGCACCCAGGGCATTACACTTAAAATGATCTTGCTGCAGATCTTAAATTTAAGCCAAAGGACTTCGGAATATTGAGGAATTGAGCAACCTTTATGAATAAAGGGGTTTTGGGAGCCAGTGTTAGGTAATATGGGCTACCCAAATTCATAATGAAGTAAAAGTAGTGATTGACCCTTTAGTGCTTGAGATAAGATCGTCGAATAAAGTAGTCTAAAAGTTTCATAAAATAATAATATAATACCTTGAAATGTCAAAGGGTGAATAATCTAGACCTTTCCTTGATAAATATTTCTAAATATTACATTTTTTTGGCATTCTAGAAATCATTTTAAACTCCAAGTAGATTTTGTTTTTTGTATCTAACTTTTTTTTTTGTGTGTGTGTGGCTGTTGTAAGAAGTTCTGCTCAATATATATGGTATCACTATTAATGACAAATTCAATTAAATTTTGATTAGAAAAATGGTACGACCATAATCATCAAAAGATGACATATCCATCAATACCAGAATATTTTTTCTTAGAACACCAACAAAAAGATAATAAAATTGTATAAGCCTAACTTTACGAGCCAATACACAATTACTACAACTTCTTATAAAGAAAATGACTAAATTATTCATTTCTTGATATCTCATGGTAATAAATTATTATTTTCATAAACTTTTGGACTACTTTATTCAGTAGCCAGACATCAGACTATCAGAGTACTAAAATGTCAAATTACTCTTATTTTGAAAACATAACAATGGCGGAAACTTCAAATAATCTCCGTGGAGTATGGGGATCTCAGTAGATTCCACTTTGTATCTCATCTTTAACATCCATTACCATGTAAAGGGTAGGATTAATACCAGGCAAGCTAAATATGGGTCGATGTATTTGGGTTTTGGGAAAAATACGAGCGGATGTATTTTAATTTTACGGGTGTGGAGCGCCTTTTTAGTCAGTAATTTTTGTTTTTGTTAAAATCAAAATCTCGGCATATTTATTGCTTTAAATTATTTGTATTTAATGAATAGGCATTGTAATTGTAGTTTCTTAAATGAATATAAAAAATATTCAAACTTTTCAATATGAGATATAAACGTCATGTACGGATGGACAATGAGTCACGTTTGGGTGGGTTGGTCCATATATTAAATATTAATAATAAGCCGGATTATTCATGGGTCAATCCATCTAAAGCATGTTCACCGATTGGAGTGGTTCGACCTGTTTATAGCCTATTTAATAATTCGATGTTTCGTTAATTAGCCTACCATTACCTAATCAAATATGTTTTATTAGGGGCTCAATCCTAACACTAACACAAGTTGGTCCATTGCCCAATACTGACATTAAGTTCGAGACCAATTATAAGGAAACCAAATGAAAGAATATTATATACGCACAAGATATTACACTTATCTATAACATCAAAGTTTTAGATTATTATATAGTAATATTGTTTAAAATACGACGAGACGCATTCATTTCCTAAGAATATAATGGTATGACTTGGATATTTTTAATACTTGTCTTATTCTAAATTAATTTTCTTAAGACTAAATAGTTACTTCATGCCTATTTTATGAATTTTTTTCATTTATAAGTTGTATATGACGTTATTTTATGAGAATAAATTTGGGAAAGAAAGGGTACCGTCATTTAATTTGTGAAGGGATGAGATAATTATGTAACGTCTCTTTAAATGATTCATTATAATGAAAAGTTATTATTGCTAAGGGAGTAAACTAAAGAAAAATAAAAAATAAGGATGTAATATTCAGGTTGAGCGGGTAGGTTCGAGTTCAGATCCGGTTTTGAGTTTTTTAGGTTCGGTTTATTTCAGGTTGGGGTTGAGAAAATCATGTTTAAAATCCAAAATTTTCGGGCTCATTGGATTGGGTTTTTAAGTTGGGTCAGTTTTTGCTTGGTCTCTCACCAAATCTCTGGTTTCGCAAATACAGTTTCATGCAATGCCGGGTCTCTTAAGGTTGGTCTATGCCCCTATGTGCATTAATTCACGGTGCTACAGCAAGAATATCAAACAACGTAGTGAAAGCAGTAGATTAAGGCGTTTAGAATTTTAGGGGGTTACTTACGATGCTTGAGAATGAGATGAAGACCAGGATCGATTTCTTTGGATGAAAGTTCCTGGAAGATTATGATTGCTTGCTCGGACGATGTCAACATAGCAAATCATGGTTCAAATTGAAATGAATCAAATATCCACCAAGACTTTTAGAAGAAACCTGTGAACCTACTTACGGAAAGAGTAGGAAAAATGTGCAACCAAAACTGATTGATTTTTATACAAAATACAACATCCTATGTAAAACTCTAAGGCTCCATTTGGACTTTGAAAAATTTGGTGGAAAGAATTTTTTTTTGGAAAAGTCAACTTTTTTTTCTTGTGTTTGGTTTAGAGAAAATCACAAAGAAAAAATATAGAGAAAATGTGAAACAATTGTAAAAAACAAGTGATAAAATTTTCCTCATAAAATTATGATGAAAGTTTTAAGAAAAATTTCCAACCTCCTCCAACCTCATATTACTTAGATGACGTCAACATGATTCAAATAGTTCATCAACATTCAAATTTGTCATCAAAATTCTTGTATTTTTTCCTCAATCCAAGTAAAAAAAAAAACTCGTTTTCTCTCTACTTTTTTTTCCTTCACATTTCTTTTTCCTTCCACTTTTCTTTCCACCAAATTTTCTAAGAACCAAATAAAGCCTAAATTACATTGCAATCCAGGAACATTGAAGCATAACTCAATTTTCAAGACAAAGTATATCAGTTTGTTGTGTTACAGATAGCACTGATCAAATGACTACGATTTGTAGCTCTTTCTTTCTGGAGAGAAATATGTCAATTGATGCAGAAACAGGTGATCAATCAGGCAAAATTCCGTCTACCAGAACTACAACCAGGGAAGTCGACACTATGCTTTGGAACCCTGGATAGTCTCCAAAAGGTGCTCAATTCTGTATTTCATAACAGGCTGACCTTTCCGTGTCTTTTTAAACATTTTCTCCCTAAATGCTTTTCGACGAGCTTCAGCTCTTTCACGGGCTTCCTTCTTTGCTTTGGTAATGGCTTCTCTTTCCATCCTTGCTTTATCTTCTTCTTCACGCTTCTTCTCATATAACTCATTCAAACTGTACGGCTCCTTTCCCCTTTTCTTGTTTTTCTTGTACATCTCACTGGAACCCCTGGACTCATTCTCCTGCACCTGCAACCAACATTATGAAATGCACAAATTGATGATAGAATGTGCTTAAAAGCAAAAAAGGAAGTACAAACCTCAGTATTCAGGACAGAAGAGGATGGATCATTTGGTTGGCCTTGTTGCTTGATCATTTTCTTGTACTTGCTCACATGTTTAGCATTCTTATAGAATTCCCTTTTCTTTTCTAAGCACAAAAGAGAAAATACATGTATCAGAAGCATATCCTAACCACGACGGCAATCAGAGTTAAAATATTTGCTCCCACTAGTAAACGCCTTCAGCGAATTCATAAAAAGACGGTGTTTCTACTTTCTAGCCAACATCCCAACAAGTTACTGTTGACTAGGTTTCTTCCTATCACTAAGTAAATTTCTACAGCCTACCAGACAGCTATGAGCTACCGCCCATTCAAAAGGGATGACCAGCATGAAATGGAACAAGCAAGCCTAATCCCGAATCATCTTTTGTCTTCCATATAACTCAAGCCTTCAGATCCATGTCCAATTTGCTCATCAATATCTAAATGACCAACTCTTGCCTCTTCTCATGCATTATTTTACAATAAGGCAAAGGAGTCACTATTAGTGAAGCTGATATTGCAGTGGCCTAAATCAAATGTCTGAGTAATCATCCTTCCCCCCCCCCCCCCCCCCCAAAAAAAAAAGTAACAGCCAAATGCCCTTTGCTGCTTAATCATGGAGAAGTTGCTGGCAGTTCGGACCTCTGCAATAAGGACTAAATGTAAACAACTTCTCTAAAGTCCAGATTAACAACCTCTGATGTTTAAGGTTATGTACATAAGCAATGACAACAAAACACCTCAACCTCAACCCCCGCCCCCCCCCCCCCCCAAAAAAAAACAAAAAAAAGGTGGACCAATTGATGCCTCTCTTATTTTTCTCTACCCTGCAGGTTGAAACAACTAGTATCCTATCTCATGTGCGAAGACAAAAGTAGCAAGGTCCGTGATTCCATCCTCTAGGATTCTGGTTCCAGAACTGTACCATGTTAATGCCGTTGATACATATTTGGAATATTGGAAAATTGTTCCACCAAAATCAACTGAAACAAACTTCAAAAGCAACTTCTCAGAATAAATGTTAAAAAAGCCTACTTAATCTCTGCTTCTGTGCCATGAGGCTGACATCCGCAAGAAAAACATAAAAGTGGTTTCCATCTCATCAAGTCAGTGACTTACGGTAGTTGTATCTCTGTAGAAGATATGTCAGGGAAAGAAGAGAATAGGAGTTAGTTAAGAAATATGCCAGCTGCACTTAGTTACTGAGGTGTCCATTCTGTTACAGAGTTGTTTTTCTTTGTTTCAGCAGTGTATATAAACACAGGAAAGGTGAATGTAATGAGATAGACACAGAATATAGAGCATCAGAGTGGGATTGAATAGATCATATTGATACTCCCCAACCTGAGTGCATCTTCATGATCATTTACATCAGATCTTCTGATCTATCATCATCATGGTATCAGAGCAGATAAATCTGAATCACATTTTTTTGTTTTTTTTTCTTCATTTCGATCTTATGATTTGTTTCGTCATAGATCAAGCCAAACATTAAAAAAATTCATGCTTCTTCACATTCAATCGATTGAATTGAATCTTCAATTGATCAAGCCTTAACATCACAGTGATTCAGATTTCAGATCCTGATTCACAATGCCCGCAGAAAGAAATTGAAGCAATTTAGGGTTCGCAGATCTTCAGAATCCATTGTTTTTACATCCATCGGAAGGTCCTAGCTCTCTGGCAATCCAAGAAAAGCTGATAGGTGCAAAGAATTACATATCATGGAGAAGAAATGTGGAAATTGAACTTGCAACCATAAGAAAACTTGGATTTGTTCAAGGTACAATCTCTAGAACTATTGATGATGCTATTCAAGCTGAAATGTGGGATACTTGTAACTGTATCATCATTGCCTGGATTCAAAACTCTCTATCTGAATCCATTGGAAAGTCCATACTTTTCTTGAATTCTGCTAGAGAAATTTGGGTGCAGCTTGAGCAGAGATTTTCCTTGAGCAAGGGTTCAAGAAAATACAGAATCAACAAAGAAATATATGAACTCAAGCAAAATCATTCATCTGTAAGTGAATATTATAACAGACTGAAATGTCTTTGGGAAGAATTGGAACACATGAATGAATTGCCCAAAATCTCTGCTATTACTGATGAAATTACCACATTTCTGAAAGCTTTAATCAAAAAAAGAGAGGAACAGAGGTTATTTCAGTTTCTTAATGGTCTAGATGATAAGTACAGAGCTCAGAGGAGTAACTTGCTTCTCATGACACCCCTACCAAGTGTTGAGGCAGCATGTTCATTGATTCAGCAAGAAGAGAGTCAGAGGGAGATTTTAGAAGTTGGAAATTTGGAGGTTGAACCAACTGCACTGTATAGTAGAAATGAAAATGCAAAGGGTTGTAGTCAATGTGGTAACAAAGCACATACCAGGGAGAAATGTTGGTTGGTCATTGGATATCCATCTTGGCATCCTAAAGCCAAGAAGTTTCCTCAAAAGAAGCTTGACAAGAATCAGGCATATCAAGGGAAATTCAAGGGCACCAATGAAGGCAAGATAGTCGCCAATGCTGAAACAAGCAGACAATCCGGTGATGTATCTTTGACTCAGTCTGAAATTGAGCAATTGCAAGAATTTCTGAAATCACTACCTCAAAACAATAAGGAATGTGGAGCAGAAATAGATGAGGAGTTGGACACAAACTTTGCAGGTATGATCTTATGTACTCATGCTGGGCCTAATAAAGCAGAGTGGATTCTAGACTCAGGAGCTACGGATCATATGACATATAGGTCAGATCATTTGAGTAATATCAAGGTGCTCAATGCAAAGCGAAAAATTACTTTGCCAAATGGAAATACATATGAAATATCCTCAGTACGTAAAGTAAAATTATCTACTGAGAGAGTGTTGAAAGATGTCTGCCAGTCTTCAAGTATAATCTGATGTCCTTTCCAAAATTGACAAAAGACAGCAGATGCATGGTTATTTTTCATCCTCAATTCTGCATAATACAGGATTATGCCACAATGAGGATTTTAGGAGTTGGTAGAGCGCATGGAGGCATGTACTTCGTCAAAGATCAACCTCTCAATGGAGTGGATAATAAAATGAAAATTATCATAGAGTGTTTGTTAGAGACAGGCAAGGACAAGCTTAAAGTTGCAGGTGCTGTTGATTGTCCTAAAGCTCATGGTTCATACATAAGAGGCTTGGACATGCTCCCTTAAGCAAGCTAAAGCATCTTTCAAATATTCAACTCAAAGTAGAAGAGAATAAAGTTTGTGTTACTTGTCTAATGGCAAAGTTTACTAGACAGCCTTTTCAGCCTAACTCTAGTAGAAGTAGCTCTGTATGTGAAATGATACACATGGATATATGGGGACCACACAGAGTTTCCACACATAAGAATTACAAATATTTTTTTGACTCTAGTTGATGATTGTACTAGAATAACATGGGTGTACTTAAGCAAAAATCCCAAGCATTGTCCATATTTCAGCAGTTCATGAAATTTTGATCTACTCAATTTCAGGCCTCAGTTAAGGTGGTAAGATCAAATAATGCTCTCGAGTTTCATAGTGATTCATGCCAGCATTGTTTTGTTTTAATAATCTGGGTATTATACACCAGACCTCATGTGTTGATAGGCCACAACAAAATGGTCGTGTTGAAAGCAAACATAGGCATCTCTTGGAGATCTTTAGGGCCTTGAGATTTTAGGCAAATTTACCCCTCAAATTCTGGGGTGATTGTGTTTTAACAGCAGCATATATAATATACAAGTTACCAACTCCTTTGCTCAACTATAAAACACCATATGAGATGCTGTTTGGCCATCCTCCAACTTATGACCATATGAAAGTTTTCGGATGTTTGGTCTTCACTACACCTTCCTATAAAGAACTAGACAAGTTCAAGGAAAGAGGTATACCATGTGTTTTCTTGGGCTACTCTGCAACACAACAAAAGGGATGTAAACTATTAGATTTGCAAACCAACAAAGTCAATGTGTCCAGAGATGCCAAATTTGAAGAACACATTTTCCCTTTCCGCAAAAATAATGCTCAAGCTTATATGCAACCAACTCCAATCAACATGGAACCAAGGACTTATATTGCTGATACCAATCTTACAGTTACCCCCTAGTCTGAGGAGAATATTCAGATGAAACCGAATCTGGAAGTTCAGACCACGTCAGGGCAGAAACCTCAAATTGTGAAAATTCAGCAAATCCATCTATCCCTACATCAACTATGCATGTGCCAAGTTCAAGAAAAACTGCAAGGCAATCAAAGAAGCCTCAATGGATGAAAGATTATGTGACTGCTGCCGCTAGAACTCAGCAAAAAATAGTATATCCTGCTGTAAATCCAGTAGCTTACACACATCTCAATCCCAAGTATCAAGCCTTCATGTCTGCTCTTGACAAACAACAGACTTTGGAGAGAAATGGCACATAGGGTATCACTAAGCTTCCTGCAAGGAAGAGAGCTATAGGTTGCAAATGGCTATTCAAGACAAAAGTATAGATCAAATGGTACAATTGACATACACAAGGCAAGACTTGTAATTCAAGGGTGTAGGCAACAAAAGGGGATAGATTATGAAGAAACTTTTGCTCCAGTAGCAAAAATGACAACAGTCAGATCAGTACTTACTCTAACAGTACTTGCTCTGGCAGCAATGAAAGGCTAGAATGTATGTCAAATAGATGTTACAAATGCCTTTTTACATGGTGGCTTGGAAGAGGAAGTTTACACGAAACTTCCCAAAGGATATAAAGGAGAGGGGGAGCCAATTCTATGCAGTTCAGACCCAAGTTCAGACCCAAAATCAGTAAAATCTGCACATCCAACAACTGTATGCAAGCCTCACAAGTCTTTGTATGGGTTGAAGCAAGCTCCTAGGCAATGGTTTGCTAAGCTGACTTCTAGTCTGCTGACATTTGGTTTCAAACAATCAAACGCTGATGATAGCTTGTTTACCAATCAGACAAATGGAGGATACATGGCAGTTCTCGTTATGTGGATGATATGCTAATTACAAGAAGTTCTCTGCCTCTTATTCAGCAAGTAAAAGATCACTTGTATAAGCGGTTTCACATAAAGGATCTAGGTGAACTAATCTACTTCTTAGGCCTTGAGGTTGCAAGGTCAAACCAAGGTATTTTCCTTTCTCAAAGAAATATGTCATGGATCTGCTCAAAGAAACAGGCATGTCGACCTCAAAACCAGTTTATCTACCTATAGATCCAAATTCTTCCATGACTCAAGAGGGTAGTTTGATGTCTGAGGCTCTGAGCCAGATAAATACAGAAGACTTGTTGGAAAATTGATCTATTTGACAATTACTAGGCCAGACATCACCTATACTATTCAAGTACTCGGCCACTACATGCAGTCACCCACTACTGCACACTTCAATGCTACTATAAGGGTGCTCAGGTACCTCAAGCAGTCACCTGGTCAAGGAATTCTACTCTCTTGCCAATCAGCACCTATACTGACTGCATATTGTGACAGTGACCGGCGTAGATGTGCAGATTCAAGAAAATGTGTAACAGGATATTGTGTTCTGTTAGGAGCCTCTCCTATTTCATGGGGGTCCAAGAAGCAATTTGTAGTTGCACGGTCTACAGTAGAGGTAGAATACAGAGCAATTAGCACAACAATATGTGAGGTCACATGGCTTCTTCAGCTATTCAAAGATCTTGGTCTTCCAAACCTAGCCCCTGCAATGCTTAAGTGTAACCATCAAGCAACTTTATACATTGCAGCAAACCCTGTTTTCCATGAAAGGACGAAACACATTGAAGTGGATTGTCACTTTATTAGAGACAAGATGAAGGAGGGGATTATTCAGCCTACTTATGTGTCTACAAAGGCACTGACATTTTTACCAAAATAATATTTGTTTCTCAGCACCACTATCTTCTCTCCAAGTTGGGGGTTCACAATATTTTTTCACCGCCCAACTGAGGGGCAGTGTAGAAGATATATCAGGGAAAGAAGAGAATAGAGGGAGTTAGTTCAGAAATATACAAACTGTACTTAGTTAGTTACTGAGGTGTTCATTCTGTTACAGAGTTGTTTCTGTTTGTTTTAGCAGTGTATATAAACACAGGAAAGGTGAATGCAATGAGATAGACACAGAATATAGAGCATCAGAGTGGTATCGAGGCCCTATTCTTTTCGTTGAGAAATTGCTAGGATAGGGGGGAGTGGAAAGGGGGAGAAGGAGTGGGTGGGAGTCGGTAGGAGTAGTATTTTTTTTAAAGTGTGGGAAAGGGAGGAAGGAGTGGGAAGAAGTGGGAAAGAGTTGAATGAAGTAGGCGAGTTGATGCAAGTTACGTATTTTGTTTTTTTAATGTAATCTTTTATTCGTGATAGTAATTATCGATGATAAAAAAAAAATTTAGAGAATTTTTTTTTTTTGTGATGGCTCAGGTACGAAATATTGTTTCGTGGCGGTTGCAATCCAAAAAAAAATTGTAATTTTCTTTATTCGTAAAACAAATTACAGATGTTCTTTTTTCTTCATATATTAATCAAATACAAACAAAAAAAATACACATATGTTCAGGCCTTGTCCTTTTCGTTGGTAAATTCAAACTTACCAACTGTAACCAGTTTCAATCCACATCAACCCACTTCACGAATTTCAATGAAAAAATATTAATTTCAACCCACTTCAACCCATTTTTTACTATTTTAACCAAATTCTACCTATCATAACAAAACAAATTCAATCCACTTCAACCCACTTCAACCAACTTCAATAGAAAAATATTCATTTCAACCTACTTCAATCCACTTTAATAAAAAAATACCCACTTCAACCCACTTCTACCAATCTCAAGCAACTTCACCTATTTACCAACCCATATTTTCCGACGAAAAGAACAGACCCTCGGTACACAGAAAATAATCATCTGCAATTTGTGTGAAGAACTTCCAATATTTTGTTACTAACACACACGTAAAAAAATATCTGCTCAAAATACAAGTACAATACATCTGCACTTTCTTTTACGAAGTACAAATAATGCCAAAAAAATTTACACATTCCTTCATTAGACCGAAAAAAACGCCTGTAAATTTGGGCCCAAATTACGATGAACGAAAAATAAATCTGTTACACATACAGAAACAACAATCCATGCTTTAGCGACCTGCAACAAATATTTCGTAGCCAACGAAAAAAATTTAAGCATCTCTTCCATATACAGAATAAAATCCAAAATATCTACCAGTCACAAAAAAACTAACATTTGCTTAACAAAGCAGAAAAAAATTATTATTTCTTCAATATATATAACAAAAATTACATCATGTACAATTTCCAGCACGACTAACAAATATTTTCATAACATCCGAAAAAAAAACAAAACTTTTCAATAATTGCTATCAAACTATTAATACACACAATTACATAAATTATAAAAGTTTTCAACATATAAAAAATAATAGTTATATGTAAGAGCGGGAAAGAGTGGGCGAAAGTGGGTGAGAGTAGGAAGTAGTGGTATTTTTTTTAAAGTGTGAGAAGATGTGGAAAAGGGGAAAGGAGTGGGTGGGATCCATTAAACTACGAAAAGAACAGAGCTTGAATGGATCATATTGATCCTCCCCAAGCTGAGTGCATCTTCATGATCATTTACATCAGATCTTCTGATCTATCATCATCAGTCTCTCATGAACATTAAAAGCAACATGGTTGGTAACTCTCACAGCTTAAGATCTGAAGTTTTCCCGAAGAAGAATTTCTCATGTTGTGTCATAAATCTAATTGAATCTCTGGCAGCCTATTCATTACCACCAAACATAAATCGCCATTTCAATTTTTACTTGGTGCGCTAGAAACTTAAGAGTAAACCGGATGGAATTCTTCAATTTCGTACTCAGTGATTTAGAAAGAGATAAGAGGGAAATTGTAAGTCATAACCTTGCACCTTATAGCAACTGCAAAGAGTAGCAACCAAAAAATTTTGTGGAAACTTAACCAGAGGGTGCTGCCAGCAGAAAAGCTGCTACTTTGACATGAAGGAATAAACTAACAATTGCAACTGCAAAAGCAATAGCATTTCATGGAGCCAGGCATGTGACATCCCCTGGATGTCAGATAATGGTTTGCCATACTTGTAACTATGGATGATAATTCAGATGGTTTTAGCTTCTCTCTTAGCCCCCCCCCCCCTTCTTCTTTCCATTTTTATTTTTATGCTTCATGAGTTCTCACATAGTTTATAAACACTTCCATTGTTGTCCTATGAGAGCGACAAGAGATTTTATTTTCATCCAAGTGAAATTAAAGAAAAGAATTATGGTTTAAATTTTAAAAACTGAGGCTAGCAGCCGATACTGTGATGGTCCTGAGGTGCAAATGCTTGGACAACAAGATAATTTGAAATGCTCTTGAAAATGGATTGAAAAGCACAAATTGTCATATGGCAGTCGCAATGGTTGATGGTGCAGGCTGCAGTATTAGCATAGTCTACTCTTATTTACTCCAAAAACAATACGCCCAAGTTCGGGGGTTTCCGAAACTGTCTCAAATGCAAAATAGCTCGCTCAATCAGCAAGCAATACCATCAAAATAGAAGACTTCCTAGCACCCAGAAACTATCAAAATTCAACTCACACAAAATCACCAAATCCTCAACAACTACGCGTGTCACCGTTTACCCACAACCAAAAATAACCGTAACCAAAATAGAAGCCTCAAAAGAACATTTTGAGAGAGAAACACAGAGAGAGCATACTTAACAAAGCAGGATTGTAAGCATTGTTCCTGGATTTGGCATTGGCAAAGGCTTCAAGAGAAAGACCAGCACCGCCCAATCTCTGCATGTTCTTTTTCATCCTCCAATTCTTCTTGTTGTCGCTCTCTCCTCGCTCATTCACTCCATCATCTCTTGATTTTCGGCTCTTCATTCTCACGATTTTGATTGAATTATCGGAATCTGACACACGTTCACATAGAGATAAACAGGCAAATCCCCAAATTTGGGAAATTATGAAAACACTATAAAACCCTAATCTTCAAGACCAAAAAGTAGGGGTAGGAGTAGGGTCAAGGCTGTAAGCGGTGCCATTGGCGTTCGCAGAATCACACGCCAATGAAACGGCGTCGTGCCCAAGAGTGGACACTTTTTTTGGGACGAGGGGTGCGAACCGTGCGATCGAGGGGGATTCAGGCCCAAATGAAAATAAAACAAATTACGCTGGGTTTCTCACCAGTTTCGGCCGAGCTGCACCGATAAATCCTCAAACAAAATCTGGCCCAACTCAGGGGGAAATGGAGACGAATCAAGATACACTATCCCATTTACAAGTGAGGCTCCTTGATTAGCACAGGCTTTTTACACAAACTAAAACAGATGTTCGGACTCAGCTTACCTTCCTACGCTCTCACACAAGCTTCTTTCAAAATCTTTTCTCTTGTAAGCAAAGGATGGTTTTGACAAATAATTGTTAGTTGTTGATTATTTACATTAATTATTTGTTATTAATTATATGAATCAGCTATCTATATTATCTACATGAGCTAATAGTTTTGAAAAAGTATTTGGTAACATGAACTGTCCATTCTATATGTCTAATTTACTTTTTAATTTATGTTTTAAAATAAAGATCACAAAAAACATTAATGTTGTAGTTGTAGGCTACCCAAATTAGCGACATTTTAAACAAGTAACAGAAACCCTTATCTTTTTATTTTTAGTCATATAAACC
>JACYFF010031954.1:70606071-70634355 GCA_017589665.1 Selenicereus undatus | reverse complement strand
ATATATATGAGGTCTCTGTTAAGTATGAGTATTTTTTCATTGACAATGAGCTTGAGCCTGATCTCTTTGACTTTGATATGTGCTATGTGGAATTTGTGTTGATGTTATTTCTACCTATGTTACTTCGGCTATTTCACTTTATTGGAAACCCCTACTTGACTCAGTTACGTATGATTTTCTGGGTCCTAATTAGTCCCTACCTATGATTATTGCATCTGATTTGGACCAGGACAAAGAGTGAAAATTATTTGCATTACTTAGAGGACATCAAGGTTGTTAGCCCTATGGTTGTGCAACATAACATCCATTTTGAGGACAGTGCTAGGCCACTACTCCCATTCCATATCCTCTCATATGCGGTGAGCTCTTTGATTTGATGTGTGATGCCTCTATCTATGTTGTTGGGGTTGTTTTTGGACAATGCATTGGTAAGAAGCCCCATGCGATCTATTATCCTAGTCACACATTAAATGATGCATAAATGAACTATATTATGACTGAGAAAGAGTTCTTAGCTTTGGTCTTTGCTTTTGAAAAGTTTAGGCCTTGCATAATTGGTTCTCATATCAATGTTTTGACTGATCATGCTTCACTTAAGTACCTTCTTCCAAAGAAGGAGGCTAAGCCTAGGCTTGTGAGATGGATGCTCCTTCTATATGAGTTTGATTGTGAGGTTAAAGACATGAAGGATTCTAAAAACCTTAATGTTGACCACGTGTCTAGGATAGTACATGCTAGGGGTACTGAGGCCCCTATTTCTTAGGGTTTCCCTAATGAGAAGTTATTTGTGGTTCAATCTGACCCTTGTTATGCTGATATTATGAACTATCTTATTACTAGTATGATTCTTGAGGGGTGGAATAAACATGACAGGGATATATTTGTGCACTTGGTGAAATTCTATATTTGGGATGAGCCTTACTTGTTCAAATATTGTTCTGATTACATCGTTAGGAGATGTGTCCCACAGCATGAGGTTAGGAGTATCTAGTCTTTTTATCATGACCAAGCCTGTGGAGGGCACTTCAGTGAGGATTTTATTAGCCTAAGTTGTTCAACGATGCCTATGAGTACTGTAGGAGATGCCCTGGATGTCAGCAGTTTGGTCGTATTACTAGGAGGGATATGGTGCCCCTCAACCCTATTATTGTAGTAGAGATCTTTGATGTGTGGGGTGTAGGCTTTATGACACCATTCTCAATTTCTTTTGGAAATGGGTATATTTTGCTAGTTAGTGATTATTTGTCTAAGCGGGTTGTGGCTATCCCCACTAAGACTAATGAGGAGATGCTTTATAGGCCTATAGGACAACTTTCAAGACACCCTTAGGTATGTCACCCTATAGGGTGGTCTATGGAAGCATTGTCATCTCCGATTTGAGCTTAACATCGAGCTTGGAGGGCCATTAGGACCCTCAGCTATAATTTTACTACTACAGAAGAAGAGAGGAGACTGCAGTTGAGTGAGTTAGAGGAGATTCGAGTTGAGGTGTTTGAGAGTACTAGATTGTCTAAAAAGAGGGTGAAGTTGACCCATGAGAGGATGATTCTTAGGAAGGACTTTGCCTCATGCATGAAAGCACTCTTGTCTGGTTCGAGACTACACCTCTTCCCTGTTCTGCTTAAGTCCCGCTAGACGCTTCCCCTTGTTGTTACTCATGTATTTCCTTACGGTGTAGTTGAGATACAGTATCCTACTTCAGGAGCTAAAAAAAGGTTAATGGTCAACGATTGAAGCAGTTCGTGGAGCTTCTTACAGAGGAGGATGTGAAGTGTCTAATGCTTCACGAACCACCCAGTGATTTCTGATGGGTCGTAAGGTAGTTCGGGTATAATTAGTATCTGACCTAGTGTTACTATTCTATCCCTTGTATATTGTGTATATCATTTCTTTTATTTTTGTTTTTCTTTTTTTTTTATGTCTTTTGTCGGGTATGATATGGCCTACGGGGGTTTCGGTTTTAGGGAGAGAAATAACGGAGGAGTTTCTGTGTTGGACTTTGTAGTGGCCTATGAACTATTGGTGGTAAACTCCTTTTTTAAGAAGGAGGACCACTTGGTGACCTTTAAAAGTGGCTCCTTGAAGACCTAGATTGATTACTTCCTGACGCGGGCGGATAGTCGGAGGTTTCGCAAGGACTGTAAAATGATTCTTAGTGAGTATCTAGGAACTCAGCATAGGTTGCTAGTGTTGGATGTGGAGTTCAAATGTTCAAAGTGGAAGAAAAGGAGAGTCAGGGACCCTAGAGTTAAGTGGTGGACCCTCACAAAGGAGAACGCTATGTTATTATCAGAAAGGATTACTGAAGGAGCTTGGATGTGGGTAGAGGATGCAGATACAATGTGGAAGTCAATGACAGATTGTATTCGAAGGTCAGCTAAAGAAGTCTTAGGTTCTTCGAGAGGGGTGGTAACAAAATGAAGGGTGCCTGGTGGTGGAACGAAGAGTTAAAGGAGAAAGTCAGGGAGAAAAAAAAGGCATACGCTGATTACATGAACAGTGGAGCGGATGGAGAGAGAGATATTAGTAGAGCTAGATATAAGGCAGCTAAGAAGGTAGCCAAGAAAGCTGTTGTAGTAGCTATGAGCATGGCTTATGATAGGTTATATCAAAGACCGGAGACCAAGGAAAAGGAGAAGGAAGTCTTTAAGCTGGCGAGGGCTAGGGAAAGAAGAACAAGGGATTTAGGTGTTGTGAGGTGCATCAAGGATGAAAATGGTAAGGTGTTATTTGAGGACGCAAAAATCAAGGAGAGATGGCAAAAATACGTTTTTAATCTCCTCAATGGTGAAGGGATGGAAGATTCCCGAAGCAGGGAACGAGAGTGTGGTGAGAGGAGAATTGACCTACGTGAGTGTGGTCATATCAGCAAGGACGAGATTAAAGAGACCTTGAGGAAGATGCCCAATGGGAAGACAGAGGGTCCAGATCAAATACCGATGGAAGTGTGGAAGTGTTTGGGAGAGGAAGGATTAGAATGGCTAACGGAGCTTTTCAATGTTATTTTTAGGACTGCTAAGATGCCCAAAGAATGGAGGTCTAGTACAGTAATCCCTTTGTACAAGAACAAATGTGATATTCAGGATTGTAATAATTTTAGGGATATAAAGTTGCTCTATCACACTATGAAGTTATGGGAAAGGGTGATTGAGAGAAAGTTACGGAATGATGTTTCGATTTCAAAGAGTCAATTTGGTTTTATGCTAGGCAGGTCGACCATAGAGGCGATTTAGCTCCTTAGAAAACTCATGGGTTTGTATAGAGATAGAAAGGTGGATCTCCACATGGTGTTCATTGACATGAAAAAAGCATATGATAGAGTTTTACGTGAAGTTTTATGGAGATGCTTGGAAGAGAAATGAGTGCTACCCTTGTATATTCGAGTTATTAAGGATATGTACGAGAGATGTAGGACGAGTGCTAGGACACCAGGAGGGGTCACTAATGACTTCTTCATTAGTATGGGCCTGCATCAGGGTTCCACCTTGAGCCCTTTTCTTTTCACTCTAGTTATGGATGAACTTACAAGAGGGATTCAAGATGAGTTACCTTGGTGTATGCTTTTTGCAGTTGACATTGTTCTTATTAATGAGACCAGACAAGGAGTTAGTGACAAGTTGGAGCGATGGAGGCATACTCTGGAATCTAGAGGTTTTAGAGTAAGTAGATTGAAGACGGAGTACCTTCATTGTTGTTTCAGTGGAAGGGTAGATGCGGGGGGAGAATTCACCCTGGATGGGAGGCCGATACCCAAGGTTGATAAGTTTAGGTATCTAGGCTCGATCATTCAGCAGAATGGGGATATTGACGAAGATATTAACCAACGAATAAAAGTAGGCTGGCAAAAATGGAAGTATACCTCAGGTGTGCTGTGTGATAAGAGGGTGCCCCTTGGATTGAAAGGCAAAGTCTATCGCATGGTAGTTAGACCGGCCGTTCTTTATGGATCGAAATGTTGGCATCTAAAAAAGACCCAAGTTCAAAGGCTGGCGGTAGCAAAGATGAGGATGATAAGGTGGATGTGTGGTTATACGAGGATAGACAGAATTAGAAATGGAGTTATCGGAGGCTTAGTTAAAGTAGCTCCCATCGGAGATAAGATGAGAGAAACAAGACTCCACTGGTTTGGTCATGTGAAAAGGAGGAGTGTGGACGCTCCAGTGAGGAGATATGAGAGGATCAACATCCCAGAAGGCAAAAGAGGGAGGGGATGACCAAAGAAGAGCTTGGACGAGGTGATTAGAGATGACTTGAAAGCTGTCGGTTTGACGGAGGACCTGGCTCAGGATAGGAAGTTGTGGCGGGATAAGATTAAGATCTTAAATTGCTGAGAGTTTTTTTTTTTTCTCTGTCGCTGTGGCATAGTGCTGGTGGAGGTTTTTTTTTTCCGTATGCTATGTTTGTATGCAGGTGTGCAGTCTTCTGAGAAGGGTTCTTGTTTGCTTACCGTTAGTTGTTCAAAATATAACATTCCTCTAATATACTGTCTTTTTATTTCATAGCTTCAGCAACTGATCTTTTTAATATATCTCAGTCACCCCTTGCTATAGAATCCTTCTTCTATAAAATGTTTTCACAAAATCTTTCTTCTATAAAATATTTTCACAAAACCCTTTTTGTGGGTCTCTTGGAATCAGCTTCTCTACGGGTAGGAATGTCGGCAGAGGTAAGGTTGCCTACAACTGGATCTCCCCAGACCCAGCGAAAGCGGGACTCACACTGGGAATTATTGTTGTTTTATTTATGTATTTTCTTTTATTTTGTATACTAGATGCTCCTTTTTCCACAATGCAGACATTGTCCGATCTTGGTGTGGGGGGTAGAGGAAGCCATGCTTCAATTTTTTTTTTAAAGAGAGAAACTTTCGAAAATAACCAAAAATATTTTCTGTTTTTTTGATTTTGGATAGTTGTACTATTATTAGTTTGTATACAAGTATAGTGTGCATGATAGACCTTAGTTCAAAGTGTGTCACTCCATATCTCAATTATAACCTTGTCATCTTGTTATAATGTAGACTTTAATCCTTATTTATACATCGCCATTATTTTGGGTTTTAGGCTTTCATGGTTTGATTTCCGCACTTGTCTTTCTTATGTAGCCAAAAAGATGAAAAGAAAAAAAAGGGAAGAAAAAAAAATCAAAATAAGAGCCAAAGAGTCAGGAATGACAAGTATCTCTTTGAGGCATGTGCGACGGGGTGCTATCCTATGAGTCAATATTGCTAATGGGAAAGCTTGCTTCCAAAGTCAATGAGTCAATAAAGTAGTCAAGTGGGATTGAGTCACACCTTAGCAAGCTTAACTCCTAGGGTGATGGTACACTCTCACACTGCGCACTAGGATAGACTTACTATTTTGATAGTCTATGGGTTGAAAAATTGGTGTGGGTGTCATGCTTGGAGGCTAAGAGTTTTGATATGCACATTATGTTTGTGTATGATCTTATATTTGGGTTGTAAGAGTGATTTTATGCACAATTTTCCTTTTGTGTGTATTTGAGTATACTTGAAAATTTAAAAAGATTTCCTATTTTTCTTTCTCTTTGCTTTTTATTTTTCAAAGATTTTGTAGGTATATCTTCTGCAAACCTTCACAAGATTACACTTGTCCACGAGGGAGACCCTAAGACTCCATTTGGTCCTTCGAAAATTTGGTGCAAAGAAAAGTTGAAGGAAAAAAAAGTAGGGAGAAAATGAGTTTTTTTGTGTTGTTTGGATTGAGGAAAAAATACAACAATTTAGATGAGAAATTTGAATATTGATGAACTACTTGAATCATGTTGATATCATCTAAGAAATGCGAGGTTGAAGGAAGTTGGAAATTTTCCTCAAACTTCCTTCACAATTTTATGAGGAAAATTTTATCACTTGTTTTTAGCAATTTTTCCATCTAACTTTCATCCATTTTTTGTTCTTTGTGGTTTTTTCTAAACCAAACACAAGAAAAAAAAATAAATTTCTCAAAAAAAAATTTTCTACCAAAATTTTCAAGATCCAAAGGGAGCTTAGAGGTTTAAAGGGCTCGTTGCATGTGTTCAGTGCAACTGTGATTTCTACAAAAGTGAGTTATGTGTCTTAGATAAATTTTTATTTTCTTTTATTTACTCGAGGACGAATAAAATCTTGGCATAGGGGGTATTTGTTTGGGAACCAAAAGTGTCCATTTAAGTATTCCTAAACACTTAGTTTTTTACATGTAATCGACATTATTTTTAGGTTTTATTTGCTTTTTGATGATTTTATAGGAAATAATGATTTAACAAAATAATGGGTGTCAAAAGTGAGAAACAAGAGTCAAAAATCAGGGCACTGTAGTTCAAGGACAAATTTTTGTCCAAGCCAAGTCAGCAGCCCAACCATTCGTTATCCCAATTCAACGACCCAAGTCAACGCATGCTACAACATGGCCCAAGCCCGAACGCGAAAATCTCTAGGCCTAGCTCATATTCTTTCTCATGACCCCACCTCATGTCAAGACAACCTAGCTATAGAAGAAAAAGATAGGAAAAGAAAACAAGGACAAGCTCGCAGCATTTTGGGCTTGTTTATATTTCATCCGTGGTCGGAACTCGCCCATAGCCTAGCGCCTTCTTCCAATCCAGCCGGTCCATGATACCAGCTCCAGACTCCAGTCAGCGCCCCCTTTCCTTACAAGCCTAGCCTAGCCCGCTGATACGATCCAAAAAGGATGTAAAATTTTACTACAGGTATATGGTTGTCAACAATAGGACTTAAAGGTTGAATCCACAATGACAGTACTACAACTAACTAACCCATATTAAGTTGACTAAAAGTAGTAAATAAGCAAAATAGAATCATTCAAGTAACAGAAATTGAAACTAATCTAAACATGATTAAAACTGCAAGTTAAACAACTACCAAAGAAATTATTATAACTACTAACGAAATAAAAAATTCTATATAAGAGGCAAGGGAGAGCAAATAGATTACTGTCTACGCTTAGGAGCCAACAAAGAATATTTAATCCTTGATTAGTGTCAATCATGAAAATTCAGGGTACACCATAAACCAAAGCGAGTAATCAAAATTGAAACTTTGATTGAGAGAATTTTTGGAGAAACTAAAATCAAACTAAAATTGAAAATACAAAATTTGAACGAACTAGAATTAGAAAAATTGAAATAAAACTAAAACTAAAATAAATGCATTAAACTCGAATCGAAAGAATTTTGGAAGTTATAAAAATCTCTAAACTACTAGAAACTAAAGCTAGAATTGAGAGGAAAAGACATTGATGATTTAAACGCACTCCTAAAAACCCTATTTATTCTACTAGCAACCCCCTATGCTTTTCTGATTGGACTAGGTTTCCTACTTTCCAAAAAAAAATTCCACTTTCTTCATTACAATGGATCTCTTATTTTTCAAGTAACTTTCATACTTTCCTAATTGTACCTAACTGGCAATTTCCTTGACAGCTACAATCCGACACTTTCCAATTTTCATGTGTTGAAAGAGGGAACCACGTTGACTTCTAGCCTGGGGACAAAACAAGGATTATGCTAGGTTTGTACAAGAGTTAGGTCGCCATGCTAATTAATGAAAAATCATCTATTCAACCTTCAATTTTCAAGTTTTTTCCTCATCCGCATATGACCCGTAAAACTGCACAAAATCCTATTAAAGCACAAAATAAGCTCAAAGATTACTAAAATCCAGGTTAATAGTGGTGTAATATTTAGCACTTTTGGTGACTAAACAAATGCCCCCACACTAATGTTTTGCTAGTTCGCGAGTAAAAGAAAATAAAAAAAAGTATACCTAGGATCCCTAACTCACTTTCGTAGGAATTACAGTTGTACTTAGTACGTGCAACAAGCCCTTTAAACCATTAGATTTCCCCTAGTGGACGAGTGTGGTCTTATGAGGGTTTGCAGAAGATATACCAATAAAATCTTTGAAGAAGAGAAAAAGGGCAAGAAGAATAGAAAATCTTTTTTTTTTCCAAATACAATTAAATATACACAAGGGAGAACTGCACACACTTGGCTAGCAAATCATCCTTCCAACCCACGTATGAGATTATATACAAGCACAATGTATAATAACAAGGCTCTTAATCCCTAAGGATGACATCCATGCACCAACTTTTCACCTCACAATCCATTAAAATAGTGAATTTATCCTAGTCCTCAATGTACAAAGGTAGTACTACCCTAAGATTTAAGCTTACCAAGGTTTGATTCAATCCTATTTGACTATTTTATTGGCTTATTTGACTTAGAAACCAAGCCTTCCCAGTAGCAGTATTGCCTTAAAGGGTGACACCTAGTAGGACATGCCCTAAAGGAACACTTGTCATTCACAGCTTTATAACTTTCTATTTTAATATTTTTTTTAACTTTTTTTTTCCTCAATAAAAGACAAGTGGGAAAATCAAACCATGAAAGCCTAATACCCTAAGATAATGGTGACATATAAGTAAGAACTATACTACACATTATAATAGAATGAAGGGGTTAGAATTGGGATATGGAATGACACTCTTTGGACTATGGTCTATCATGCAGACTATACTTGCATACAAACCAATAATAAGTCACAAGGAGTAAAAATCAGCAAGATAGTCCAACTCCCTAAAATCATAAAAAAAAAGAATATCTTTTTGGTTTTTTCGAAATTATTTCTCCTTTTTAAAAAAAAATTTGAAGCATGACTTCCCCTCCCCCCCCACAAAATCAGACAATGGCCACATTGCGGGGAAAAAGAGCATTAAGGGTACAAAAACAAAATAAAAGATAGAAAAAAAAATTGAAGAACAACACGATATATCTTGTACACAAGGGATAGATCAATGATACTAGGTCGGATACTGAATTTATCTGAGCTACCTCAGTAGTTTGTGGAGCATTAGACACTCAACCCTATTCAAAGATGCCACCCTTTTACTCAGATGTGGTCAAAGCTCGAGGGAGATTATCATAAGCTGTTACACATGCATCTCGATCAAGTGCAAGTAAGAGGACATAAATATAAATACAATATAATGCATAGTGCCCTCTTTAGCTTATCAAATGCCTTGAAATAATCATCAAAATAATGAGACGGGCTTGGCTGAACAATACTCGCAGGCATGTCATCTAGGTAAAAGCAATAATGGTCAAGAAATGGTTTATACCCTCTATAGTTACCTAGAAACCTATCAAACTTAGTGACCCTCCCCTTAAGTCATTCTATCTCAGTATCCACAAGCCCTAAATCATCACTGGGATCAGTTGTCACATAATTATCCATAGGCTTTACCAAGGAGTACTCAAGGGAGAGAGGGTGGTGAACAAGTAAAGGGATCATGGAGTAACTCAACTAAGGTGTGGAATACAATACCAATAAGTTCAAGACTAGCTGGTAATATGTCTACATTAACCTACTCACCTGACTCTCCTAAAGGAGTCTCCTCAAACTTATGCTCCTTCTTATCGAAATTGCACTCATTTTTGTCTCTGAACTAGTTCTAAATCTGGTTAAACATATTATCGATCATATGCTCCATTGAATTAAATTTAGTTTTTATACCATTCTCAATTTTAGCTTTGAATTGAACATATTTGGGGCATGAGTTAGAGTGATTATCAAAATCATAACACAAGTCACACGTAGGGGGGACACATTGAGGAATAGAAGTGGGAGGAAAATAGTGGGTCACAAAATTTTCCTCATAAAAGGATCCAGCATGAAAGGCACATGGGTTGGGAAAGAACATCCCAAAAGCACAAGCAATCTGTTCAAACTCATAAGTATGTCTAGCTACCCACTCAAGCAAGGTTATAGTCTCATCAACAGTTTTGGGAAGAAACCCAAAATACTCCAAAAGAGTTCGAGTCTCACCATTTGCCCCCTTATTAATCACGCTTAAAATTTCCCACATCCATACACAGTATCCAAATTGAGTAATAAAATTATTTAGGCAGCCAAAATACCTCTAGAAGAATTAATGCTCATGTTGGGAAAAGTGGAAAATGACCATCTTTTTTTTTTTTTCAAAATTTTTTAAATTTTAGGATTTTCAATTTTTTGGACAAGAAGACAATAGAATAGGAAATTAGGATGATAAGATTTTAATCTAGTATCAAAAAGTATGAAAGTAATCCACTAACAAAAATTCTGAAAATGATCATGATAACAAACGAAAAGAAAAATGGTGACCTAAATTCAAACTACCATCCCCAAGAACAGTGCCAAAAACAGGCCACGATCAAAAAAAGATGTAAAATTTTACCACAAACGTACAATTGTCTGCCGTAGTACTTGAGGGTTGAATCCACAAAGACAGAGTTGAATCTAGGCCACTACAACTAACTAACCCATATTAATTCCACTGTAAGTAGTAAATAAGCAAAATAGAACCATTCAACTAACAAAAATTGAAGCTAATCTAAACATGACTAAAATTGAAAACTAAACAACTACAAAAGAAATTATCACAACTATTAGCGAAATAATAAATTCTGAATAAGACACCACGAGGAGGAAAGAGATTACCATATATGCTTAAAAGTCAACAGAGAATATTTAATCTTTGATGGGTGTCAATCATGAGAATTAGCATCCACCATAAACCAAAGAGAGTAGTAAAAATTGAAACTTTGATTGAGAGAATTTTTGGAGAAACTAAAATCAAACTGAAATTGAAACTACAAAATTTGGAGAAACTAGAACTAGAAAAATTGAAATAAAACTAAAACTAAAATAATTACTTAAAACTTGAATTGAAAGAATTTCTAAAATGATAATAATCTCTAAAACCACTAGACACTAAAGGTAGAATTGAGGGGGAAAGAAATTGTGGTGAAATCCGCAAGTGTACTGTTTGTCGTTGTAGCAATTACGAATGTCGTCTTCAAGGGTGGATCATGAAATTAAATCGCTGACGAAGATTAGTGTCAATGAAACAAATAACCACACAAATTATGATTGCTAACTAATGTAGCATTACAAGAGATGAATAGCTCATAACATAATCCAATATGCTAGGAAGTGAGATACAAGGACTGGGCAAGAATAGCAGGTTAACAACTTCAACTCAAGTTGTATCCTTTTGCCGCTTGCATCAGTATTCAGACTTGAAATGTGCAAATACAACCCACTCACTATCGTTAGTCATGACATTTGAAATCGAAATGAACTAAGACTGAAGAGACAAAAACCACAACTCAAGTTGCAATTCAGTGAATCGCGTACATCACCGTAGGAGTAGAGCAATAAACTGTGATTCAAATCATTTCTCTTTAATTTTGACTCTAAAGTGTTGAATTACTCAGCTGAAATCAATCTTAAAGTAATTACGATGAACCCCAATATTTTGATAATTTCTAGGAAACCTGGGCTATGAAAATTAAAGAAGAAAAAAAAAAGAAGCCAAACTAAAATCCACAACCTAGATTCTATAACATCAAAATGGTGAACCTAGAACTTAGATATGAAACTAAAATAAAAGGTAAATGGAAATTAAAATTGGGAACTAAACTCTCTTCTCCCCTTAGTTGCTCGGTGCTTCATCGAGTTATATCCGACCCCAAACTCCTCCTATTCCTTCATTTAACTCTTGAAATAAAGTTTTAAAACCGCCGCGTTAATGATGCGAATGGAGAGTAACAGATAATTATGAGGGAAAAAAATAATAATGATGATTAAGGGAGGAGAGAAAGAGGGAAGGCCATGCTTCGATTTTGAGAAATGCAAAAGAAGAAGAAGCAACAACTTTCTTGGTCTTCTGGGCATCGCTGCATATAAGAAGGGGGGAGGAAGCAAAGGATCACATGACATTTACCTGCATTCTCAGTGAAATGGATTGGCGACACTGGGTCTAGGTGCAGGCCTTGGGCCATGATCTGGGCGATTCTGGCCCAGACATAAAGGCGGAGTCGGGACACACACAGAGAGAGAGAGAGAGAGAGAGAGAGAGAGAGGAGAAAGGGGAAATTCGGCCAGTAGAATGAGAAGAACAGGCCTGTGGAAAAGTGGAGCGAACTGGCTCACACGAAATGGGAAGAAGCTGAGGATTAGGCTGCGGCTGAAACAAGAAGGATAGGCCCGAAGTAAGAGTGAGAGTCAGGCTGGGGGGCAAAGGCGGACTGGGCCGCATGTTTAGGGCACGGAGCAACCCTGCTTCTCTTTAGTTGTTTTTTCTTTCCACTTGATCCAATCACCTTTTGTTTCAATCTTTCTTTCTTTTCTCTAAGAAATTTATTCAATCCTTCAAATTTCCATAATTCCTACAAAATAAAAAAAATTATATTAAAATTCTAGTTTAATAATTTATTTCGAGCAAATGTTCGATCATAAAAGGGCATAAAATGACGTATCTTCAAGTTGAGCAATACCGCCACACCTAAATTTTGCTCGTCCTCGAGTAAAATAAACTAAAAATCCTATAAAGAAAATAAAATTCTAACTCACTTTTGTATGAATCACGGTTGCACTTAGCATGTGTAACAAGCCCATTAAACCCCCAGGTTACCCTAGTGGACGAGGAAGGTCTCGTGAGGGTTTGCAGAAGATATACTTACAAAATCTTAAAATTTTTCTTTTTCTTTTTCCTTTTCAAAAGCTCCTATATACAGCACAGGGGAAAATATGTATACATACTCCAATTAACCACATCAGTCAAGTAACCAAAGAATTAGATCACATATAAACACAATGTACACATTAAAAAACTCCCAGTCCTCACTGATGGCATCTATGCACTGTCTTTTACCCCACTTAGAAGTTATGTACAATCCCAATTGGTAGAACCTCACTTTAGGGACATGTGAACTCGCTCTCACTCATGTGTTTATGATATAACAAGGGTCACTTAACTCTCTTCCAATCAAACAACCTACCATAAGCCTGCTAAGAGTCTTAATTCTCCACCGCTAAGATGCCAAATGCAAAACAATAATCAAGAGGACTTTTCTAGGGTTGTAATGGGGTTAAGGGTAAAAGGTAAGAGATGGATAAATGGTTTGGAAAATAAGGAGCTACAAACAAAGTGACTTAAAAGCATCAAACACTTACACCAATTATAATAAGCTCTGACTTTCTCACCAAAATTAAGAACACACCTACAACAATGGGCCATTGGAAATGAGTATATACAATGAGAAAAAGCACACTAACCACTCTTATTCACAATTCTAGTTGGAGGTTTTTTTGAAATTGTTTTTTAGTTTTTTTTTTTTGAATCTTCTCGTTGGAACTTTTTCTATTCTTTCCATTTTGTTTTTCTTGGGGTGTTTTTTTTCCATTTTTTTCATTAACAAAATGAAGGAATGACACGTACAAAAATAACACAACTCCATTTTCAAATGGCCAAAATGATACATCCCATTATAGAACCAAAATCAACCACCAACAACATAAACACCCAAAAACTACCCTCGAAATATTGTAGTGTTACTTCACTAGTCTTGGCTTAGGTGTAGGAAATTGTATTTAGGCCAAGGGCTAAAATGAAGGGTTCACAACAAATGAAAATGGTCAAGGCTCAAAGGGTAAGCAAAGGGTAAAACAATCAAATCAGGGTGACAATTTGGCTATGTGGTTCACAAAAACAAATGAATGCCTCTATCACATTATCATAATGCACATGCTAAATGTGATTTCAAAGATAATTAAAGCAAGTTCTAGAGATGTAATCTTGGAAGAGACACACATGAAAGAAAAATGTGAGACCTAAGTGATGAATTAGTCTTTAAAGCTCAAAGTCTCACAGGTTCATCACCCAAAGTCAAGCTCACCTTACAAATAGTGTCGGGGGTTAGGATTGTATACAAATATCACATTTTGGGACTAAGTTCTATCAATGCACATGACATCTATATAAAACCTAATACTAAAGTACAAAAGAACGTGGTCAATCAGAATAGCACATAAATTCCCCCAAAACAAAGCAAAAATCTTTTTAATTTTCAAAATTTTTCATTCTTTCTTCCATTGTTTATGCTATTTTTTTTGAAATGAAGTTTCGCTACCTCCACACCTAAATCAAACAAAGTCCTCATTGAAAGTGAAAGGAAACATAAAAGCCCAAATAAATACTAAAAACAAAAATAAATACACAAAAAGAAAAACAAGACTCAAAAACATAAAATAGACACCACTAAAAAACAAATGTACAAACATATACACATAACAGAAATAAACTCAAAGCATCCAAATATACAAAAACAAAAGAAAACAAAATTGAGAAAAAGAGAAAGTAAGGAAAGAAATCTCAATCAAACCAGGTCGGGTGCTAAGTACACCCCAGCTATCTCAAAAGCACATCACTGATCAGAACTGGCTCGCAGAGTATCAAACACTCTACATCCTCTATGCTTAGCAACTTCAGAAATTACTTTAACTATTGTCCATTCACCTTGAATGTGGCCCTACTTTCAGGATCCTGAATCTCAACTGCACCATAGGGAAAAACACGTGAAACAATATAGGGGTCCGTCCATCGAGACCTTAATTTCCTTGGAAATAAATGAAGCTTAGAATCATATAAAAGTAATTTCATTCCTGGGACAAACTCTTTCCTAAGAATATGTCTAGCATGAAACAACTTGGCCCCCTCTTTGTAAGGTTGAGCACTCTCGTAAGCCTCAGATCTTATCTCTTCAAGCTCACTTAATTGCAGTCTCCGCTCTTCACCTGCCTTAGTCAAGTTAAAGTTATACGTCTTAATGACCCACCAAGCTCTATGCTATATCTCAATAGGCAGATGACAAGGCTTACCATAAACAAACCTACAAGGTGACATACCCAAGGGAGTTTTAAAAGTCGTCCTATAATCCCAAAGATCATCTATAAGTTTGTCGGCCTTATCTTTCCTATTCTTGCTCACAAGTAGGGCTGAGTAGGACTGGGTACCCAGTCCATTTTCATGGAACTGGTCTTGGTCTCAGTTGGAACCGGGTCCAAAAATATGGACCCAACCCTTGTTCCGATTGGAACCGAGTCCAATATTTTGGATTCGGTCCCGGAACCGGTTGGGACCGGGTTCATAACCAGTTACCCGGTTCCTAAGTTTTTCCTATTTTTTTTTATTCATCTCATTTAAATTTTTAACTTGTGGTTGTGACTTTGAGAGATAACCAATACACCTAACAAGTTAGCTATCGATCGTTCAAAATTAAATTTAATAGAGCGACAGTTAGACATTTACCATGCATTAAAGTCCAATTGGTTAGCAAATAAATAACATTTCATTTCATCCAAGCCTAAAAAACATATCGTCTTCTCATCGTATTATACGCTAACAAAAAGATTTAACAATATCAACGTGTAGCCCAAAATTATGGCGGCATCAGAAGAACAACACCTTATGTCAATGGGTAACTGGGTAACTCAGACATTTCTTTAAAAAAAAAACTAATTGGATCGTAACGGGTCCGATTCGGGTTCTAAGTTTTCAGGACTCGGCCCCGGATCCGGTTGCAATCGGTTCCAGGATTTTGGAACTAGTCCCGGACCCAATTCAACCGGGTCCAAGTATGGAATTGGGTCCGAACTAGGTGCCTGATTTGTTTGCTCAACCCTACTCACAATCTTCTCAAGAATTTGCTTAATTTGGCTATTGGACATTTCAACTTGGCCACTAGTTTGGGGATGATAGGGGGTAGCTAGTCTATGAACTATGGAGTACCTCATCAACAACGCATCAAAAGTCCTGTTATTAGAATGGGCACCTTGATCACCAATGATAGCACGACGCAGGCCAAATCTAGCAAAATCGCTCTGCCTAAGGAACTTCACAACCACCTTAGCATATTTGGTCCTAGTAAGGATGACCTCTACCCATTTAGAAATAAAGTCCATAGCTAATAAAATATACTCATTTCTAAAAGGACATGGAAATGGTCCCATAAAATCCACACCCCAAACATCAAAAATATGCACCACAATGATGGGATTAAGTGGCATCATATCTCTCCTCTTTATCTGACCTAACGGCTGGCACCTAGGGCAACTATTATAGTAGTCAAAAGCATCCCTAAAAAAGGTAGGCCAATAAAAACTACAACGAAGAACTTTAGCTGTAGTCTTTCTCCCACTGCAATGCCCCCCACATGCCTGGTCATGATAGAACAAAGGGACACTTCTTACCTCATGACTGGCAATACACCTCCTAAAAACTTGGTCAAACAATACTTAAACAATTAAGGGTCATGCAAATAAAGAATTTCACAAGGTCAAAGAACCTATCTCTGTCATTCTTAGTCCAATCCTCAGTGATCCTACCAAAACCTAGGTAGTTCACAATGTCAGCATTCTAAAGGTTAAGGTTGACTGCATATAGTTCCTCATCAAGGAAACATTTAGAAATGTTGGGGTCACTCTCTCTACCACAGAGAATCCTAGACAAAAGGTCAGCAACGAAGCTCTTACAACGTTTCTTATCCTTAATCTCACAATCGAACTCTTGCAAAAGTAAGATCCATCTCACAAGTCTAGGCTTAGCATCGTTCTTAGAAAGGAGGTACTTAAGAGTAGAATGATCAGTATAAAACAATCACATGAGACCCAATCAGGTAAGGTCTAAACTTTTTAAAACCAAAGATCATAGCTAGGAATTCTTTCTTAGCAATAGCGTAATTTAGATCGGTGTCATTAAGAATGTGACTAGCACAATAAATGATGTGGGGCTTCTTATCAACACGTTGTCCTAGAACTATCCTAATAGCATAATCAGATGCGTCACACATCAACTCAACTAGTTCTCCATAGATAGGAGGATGAAGAATGGGAGCAGAGATAAAGGCTTCCTTAAGCTTAGTAAATGCCACAAGATACTCCTCGGAGAAGTGAAGTGCCACATCCTTAGCTAACAAGTTGGTTAAAGGCTTAGCTATCTTACTAAAGTCCCTAATGAATTGATGATAGAAGCCAGCATGTCCATGAAAAGACCTCATTTCTTTCACACAAGTGGGAGGGGGAAGATTAACAATCAAGTCAGTCTTAACCATATCTACCTTAATTCCATCTCTAGAAATAATGGGGCCTTAGACTAATGTAACACCCCCGACCCCTGGGGCCGGGAGCGTCTCGTTTTCTTAACTTTCAACTTAAATCCAAGGCGAAAAGGACAAAGTTTTCCCTTAAAATTGACCATTTCCAGGCCAAAAGTCTTACAATAAACCCCTCAGATCAACGGAAGCATAAAACATTAAAAGAAGTTCGACAGCTACACGCTGGAGTTCATAGCTCAACGAGCAACTCGCTCGGAGTATATCAAACAAAATAGCTTATTAATACAGAAGAAAATCAAATTTACAACTCAACGGATCACACATCCGGAGTACTTGGGTTTACATCCCAAATTACAGCTAACTTTAGCCAAGAAGACATTTAACTCATCAGATGGTTGGCTCATACGGCCATACAGAGCGACCTTTATACCATATGCATTACATGAACTAGAATACTTGGTTTACATACGTTTACAATTCTAAGAATACATTACATGACTTCATTAAACACGTAAGATCCCTTCATTAGGCACACCTGACACCTTGCAAGCAAGAATAGATTCCATCTTGAAGTGACTGGGCTTTTACTTGTCATAATGCCAACCTGGGGAAAAAGGGAAAAGAGTAATGGGATGAGCAACCATACGCTCAGTGAGTATTCGCCGACCCCCTTAAAACCAAAACTGTTCCAGGCAATAATACTCATAATAGCCACATATCATGTATTCATACTTTACTATCATATTAGGCATTCTTAAATCCTCAAGGAAGGATCACTATCCATAAACTTCATTTTAGCCGTTCAGACTGATTTTTAGGCCCATGAATTCCTTAACTAACAAGCACTTAAACACATAAGCAAGCATCGAGGGCTAAGCACAGAAACTTTCTTTCATAGCTTAAGCATAGGGATCTTTCTTTTTCATAAACATAACTACTTAGCATTCTATTCAAACTATGCATTAAAACTCATTCATATGATATGCACATAAGGTTATCTCTTTTCGTAATTGTACTTTTCTTGGCATTTCATTCATATGATATGCACTAGACACACACACATTTCAAGTCTCATTCAAATCTCATTCATAGGGTATGCATGAAATATGCTCATAAGGCTTTCTTTTTTCATAATTGTATCTTACTTAGCATCTCATTCATAAGTTATACTTGGAATATGCACATAAAGCTTTATTTTCATCCGCATACTTTACTTAGATCTCATTCATATGATATGCACAAGTCATGCACAGGAAGCTGTCTTTCTTTTTACTACAAACACTTCATTTAGCCTCTTGAGGCACATAAAAACTCTTTTCTTAGTCTCTTGAGGCTCATATTCTTTAAAAGAAATCTCTTCATATTGGCCTTTTAAGACCCTTATAAGTTTTTCATTTAATCTGGCCTCTTGATAGCCGTTAAGACTTTCTTTCTTTTTGAAATACTTTAAAAGGCTACACGCCGGCTGTTTTCTTACTCATTAAGAACGTAATCTGCGCATAAGATCATCATAAAGTGCTAGTTAGGAGAGATCTACACTCAATCCCAGTGAGATTAACTCACACTAAGCTCTTACTCCCGGGATGACAACTAACTTTTGGACTTTAACTCTCGTCAGGGTCTCTAGGGATTACTCCCTATGTTAGGGATTCCCCCGTTTAAGCAGGTTTACTCCCATGTATTGTCCCTAAACACTTATCTTAGCCATTTAAAGCATCTGGTCATAATGACTAGTAACTTTTTTGTTTCTTCTGGTAAAATCATTTATCATACAACTCACACCTTTGTAAAATGTTTTAGGGATTCCCCCGTTCAAGCAGGTTCACTCCCAAACAATGTTTGCGTAGCTAAAATAGGTCATTGCTTGCTACTAGTCATGGCTATTATTAATTTAAAGCACGAGAAACATTCTTTGTCAAAGCACCACTCTCACACACATATTGCATCTTAGTCATATAAAGGGGGGGGGGGGATTTACACATATCACATTCAAGCACTTCATAATCATTTAGGTCAGAAACCGATCTAAAATTGTTTCTGAAACTATAATGAGTTAAATTTCAATAATTGGTTTATTTTAGTAACTGAGCTCCTATAAATTGGTTGGGTTCTTAAAAATCAACATCTATGGGTATTGGTTATATGCATTTGGTCCTACTGCTTGGATTGACTTTTGGGTTGGAAAGATTGGCTTTTTGGGGGTAAGGACTAAGAACGTCCTTAAGTCAATACATGTCGTGCCCTTTTAATTTTTATCGCTTAAGCTCACTATTCTATTTCAAGCTCAAGCTGGGTACATACGCTTCTTCGAGGTAATTCGTATGCGCTGACTCCCTTTGGTTTCTCATTTAAAATATGTTACATTTTGTAAGTGGTCTTCTATGTCAAGTGGACCTTATGTGCAAAAACGTGAGCTACAACTTGTGATTTTATGAATTTCTAAACATGGAATATGGTGCTGTGATTGAATATTTTACTTTAGTTGTTCATATTTTACTTTAGTTGTTCATATTTTAAATGGCTTTGCTAAGTCAATGGAGATTGATTGAGATGGATTGGGCTTCCTGGAAGCCAAACAGACCTATCCATAATGTACTAAATCCTAAGGGGAAAGACTAAGGCGAATTTGTGGGAGGGTGCCTCCTAGGATCAGGGTAGGTTTACCCTGATTAAGCGACAAGTTAGTCTCTCCTAGTTATAGCATACGGTTTTCGGGTACGTGCCATTGTAGATGGATGCATGCCAAGATGGGTTCTGCTAACCCATAACATTGTTAAGCAGAAGGCCATGGGATCCTTTGTTCGGGTCACTCGCCAAAAAAATTGACTTGTTTCGTTTTTGGATGGTGGTTTATGTTTGAGGTTTTAAGATCTTGAACTGGTTGGGAACCAATCTTTTCAAACTGTTTTTATATTTCTCTTTCACCCCTAAGTGTTTGAAATGAAGTGACGTAAGTGTTTAACAATTCAGGGTACGCATTATTAAGCTTCGTCTCAGAGTTCTAAAGGTTTTGTTTTTAGGTACAAATGCGTTTCATGGGGATGGGATGTGCGCGAGCCTTATAGAAGTTTTTGGTAAACGTTTCTTAGTAACGATGAACGTTGGACCTATAGTCGGTTTGCTTTTGGTCATTTATGATTATGGACTTTGGATTGTATTTTTTATTTTTAATGAATTCTGTTTTTTTCCTTGTATTTTCTTAGTGAAATATGACAGCAACGCCGATTAGGTTGTTAACCTCCGTATTAAATAAGCTTAAGATCAGCAATAAAATGAATTAGAATTTTCGAGGTGTCAATGTTGATCTTATTTGGTAAAATTTTGACTAGTTATGAAAAGCTCCCTCTCAAATTTTACAATCAAAACATAAATTTTATTTTTTTATAAGGGGATAATAATACCCTATAATCATTCCCTTTTTTCCCTCTTTGGTAGTTGAGTGGTAAAAAAAAATATTTAGCATTGTTTTAACGTACAATAGTAGCCCCCTACCTCACTTTCTCTCTCACGCTACCCTCTCTCCCTCTCATCTCACACCTCTCTCTCCTCAAAACTCACACCATCTCACTTCCTCTCCTCTCTGCCAACCATTACCTCTACCAATAGCCACACTACCAGTTGCCACCGTGCTGCCCAGCCAAGCCGCCAAGCCTCCTTTCTCCTTGGATGGGTGAGTAGTTTAGGGTTTTGGTTATATAAGTTAAATTTTTTTTTGGATGCCCATAAAGAACTAATATTTACAACAAGTTTATGAGTTTTCTATGCTCTTAATAGTTCTTTTTCATGTTTGCATTATAGTTCTCATATTTTAGGGGTTCTTGAAAGCACTCATTCAAGCCTCTTGCCTCCACTCGTGTCTTACAGGTAAACATGATTTTTTTTTTCTGTGGAAAAATCTCTCCTAGAAGGGGTTTGGAAAGGCTTATTTAGTATGGATGCGTAGGAATGGTTTTAGAGTGACTTAGTGAGTTTGCTTGTGTGGCTTGCTTGACCATATGCTAGAATTGTAAGGTTAGCCAAGGTTAGAAACTACACCTGCAAAGGCCCAACTTTGCAAAATAAACTGCTTTTATCCACTAAGCCAAAATTAAAAAAACAATCAAGCATGTGGACCTACGAGCCTAGTATTCTAGGAATTTTGAATCCCTACTTTTGGGAGTAAAACGAGTGATAAATAAATTTTTCATCCGTGGCTGCGCAATTCTTACTTGAAACTGGATGGGTGGAAATAAGTGAATTTTGTAGGCAGTTTTTGTGGTTTCTTGTGAATTCTCGTAAAATGGAAGTTGTAGTAGACAAACTTACCTTTTCAGATTCTGTTCAATCATCTCAATATAAGTTTTCTTGGTGAAGTTATCGTCTTTAAAATTTAGGTCAAAAACTGACTTGAATTGTTTCCAAAGCCATAATGAGTTAAATGTCAATAATTGGTTTATTTCAGTAACTGAGCTTCTATAAATTGGTTAGGTTCTTAAAAATCAACATCTATGGGGTATTAGTCATATGCATTTGGTCCTACTGGTTGGGTTGACTTTTGGGTTGGAAAGATTGGCTTTTTGGGGGACTAAGAACGCCCTTAAGTCAATACATAGAGTGACCTTTTAATTTTATTGCTTAAGTTCAATATTCTATTTCAAGCTCAAGCTAGGTACTTAAGCTTTTTCTCGGTAATTTGTATGCATTGACTCCCCTTGGTTTCTCATTGAAAATATGTTGCATTAGTAGGGGTTTTTTTTTTTGTGCTCTTGTATGTCAAGCGCACCTTATGTGCAAAGCGTGAACTACAACTGATGATTTTTTGAATTTTTAAACATGGAATATGCTGCCATGATTGAATACTTTACTTGAGTTGTTCATGTTTTAAGGGGCTTTGCTAAATTGATGGAGATTGATTGAGATAGGTTGGGTTTGCTAGAAGCCAAACAGACTTAAGCATAATGTACTAAATCCTAGAGTGAAAGACTAACGCGAATTTGTGGGAGGGCGCCTCATGAGATCAGGGCAGGTTTACCCTGATATGGAGACAAGTTAGTTTCTTCGAGTTATAGCATGCGGTTTTCGGGTACGTGCCATTGTAGATGGATGCAAGCCAAGATGGATTTTTCTAACCCATAACACTGTTCAGCTAAAGGCCATGTGATCCTCTGATAGGGTCGCTCGCCAATGAAATTGACTTGTTTTGTTTTTGGATGATGGCTAATGTTTAAAGTTTTAAGATCTTAAACTGGTTAGGAACCAGTCTTTTCGAAATGTTTGGATATTTCTCTTTCACCCCTGAATGTTTGAAACAAAGTTAAGTAAGTGTTTTACGGTTAGGGATAAGCATTATTGAACTTGGTCTCACCGTTGAAAAGGTTTTGTTTTTAGGTACAAATGTGTTTCATGGGGATAGGATGTGAGCAAGGCCTCATAGATGTTTTACATAAATGTTTCTTAGGAACGATAAATGTTGGACCTATAGTCGATTTAGTTTTAACCTTTTATGTTTGATTATGGACTTTGGATTATATTTATTGTTTGTTATGAATTCTATTTTTGCCTTGTATTTTCTTAGTGAAATGCGATAGCAACGCCGATTACGTTGTTTTTCGCCGCATTAAATAAGCTCTTAAGGTTAGCAATAAAATAAATTAGAATTTTCAGGGTGTTAACGTTGACTTTATTTGGTAAAATTTTGATTATTTATGAAAAGCTCTGTCTCAAACTTTACAACCAAAACATAAATTTTATTTTTTATAAGGGGATACTATTACCTTAGAATCACTCCCTTCCCCTCCTCTTTGACAGTTGAGTGGTAAAAAAAATATTTGGCACTGTTTTAATGTACAATAGTAGCTCCCGATCTCACCCTGTCTCTCACGCTCTCCCTCTCACTTCCTCTCCTCTCTGCCAACCATTACCTTCGCCGATAGCCACACCATCGGCTGCCACCGTGCTGCCCAGCGAAGCCACCAAGCCTCCTTTCTCTTTCCATGGATGGGTGAGTAGTTTATGGTTTTGATTGTATGGGTTAAATATATTTTTTTTATGCTCATAAGGAACTAATCTTTGCAACAAGTTCATGAGTTTCCTGGACTCTTAATAGTTCTTTTTCATGTTTGCATTATCAATCTTAGATTTTGGGAGTCATTGAAAGCACTCATTCAAGCCTCTTGCCTCCACTGTTGTCTTAGTGCTAAACATGATTTTCTTTATGTTTAAAAAATCTCTCGTGGAAGGGGTTTGGATAGGCTTATTTAGTATGGATGCGTAGAAATGGTTTTAGAGTGATTTGATGAGTTTGCTTGAGTGGCTGGCATGATCTTATGCTAGAATTATAGGTCAATTGACATCAGAAACTACACCTGCAAAGGCCTGACTTCGTAGAATAAACTGCTTTCATCCACCAAACCAAAGTCATGAAAACAATTAGGCATGTGGACCTAAGAGTCTAATATTCTAGGAATTTTGAATCACAACTTGTGGGTTAAAACGAGCGACATATAAATTTTTCTCTCGTGATTGCGTAATTCTTCCTTGAAACTGGATGGTTGGAAAGAAGTGTATTTTTGACGCATTTTGGTGGTTTCTTATGAATTCTCATAAAATGGAATCTATATTGGACAAATGTATCTTTTAAGATCCTATTCAATCATCTCATTATGAGTTTTCCAGGTGAATTTAATGTGTATTAAAGTTAGGTCAGAAACTGCCCCAAAACTACTCCCGAAACTGTAATGAGTTAGATTTCAATAATTAGTTATTTGAGTAAATGAGCTTTTACAAATTGCTTTTGCTCTTAAGAATCAGCATCTATGGGGTATTATTCATATGCATATGGTCCTAGTGGCTAGGTTGACTTTTGGGTTGGAATGATTGATTATAGGGGATAAGGGCACCCTTAAGTTAGTACATATTGTGACTTTTTAATTTTATCATTTAGGGTCAATACTCTGGTTTGAGCTCAAGTGAGGTACTTACGCTTCTTCGAGGTAATTCTTATGTCGTAACTCCCCTTGGTTGATATTTTAAAATGTGTTGGATGTTGTAAGTTTTTTTTGTGCTGTTTTACGCCAGGGGACCTTATCTGTAAAACATAAGCTACAACTTGTAATTTTATGAATTTCTGAATATGGAATATGATGCTGTGGTTGAATATTTTACTTGAGCAGTTCATATTTTAAGTAGTTTTTCCAAGTTAATAGAGATTGATTGAGATGGTTTAGGCTTGAGAGAGGAAAACAAACTTGTTCATAATGTACTAAATCCTACATTAAAAGACTAAGGTGATTTCACTGGATGGCGCCTCCTAAGACCAAGGTAGGTTTACCCTGATATAGAGACAAGTTAGTCTCCCTAGGTTATAGCATGTGGTTTTCAGGTATGTCCCATTGTAGAAGGATGTTTGCTAATAGAGGTTCTGGTAATCGATAAAGTTTTTCGGTAGAAGGTCGTGATACCCTGTGGTTGGGTCACTCACCAATGAGATTCACTTGCTTTTATGTTGGATAATGGTTAACGTTTGAGGTTTGAAGATCTTAAACGGGTTGGGAATTAATCTTCTCAAACTGTTTGAATATTTCCCTCTCACCGTTAAATTATTAACGTGAATTTAAGTAAGCATTGTACCTTTAGGGGTAGGCATTATTGAGCTCCGCCTCACTGTTCAAAATGTTTTGTTTTCATGGACAAATGTGTTGCTCGTGGATGGGAGATAATCGAGGTTGCATAGAAGTTTTAGATAAACTTTTCCTAATAAAAATAAATGTTGGACCTTTAGTCGATTGAGTTTTGACCAATTATGTTTGACTACAACTTGGATGTCTATGATTGAGTCGCGTGTAAAGTTTTGAGGAGGAAACCTCTTTTAATGGGGGTAGAATGTGAAACCCTGAAAATTCATAATTATAAATCTCTAAGCATAGTCAACTGGCTTTAATCGCTTGAGCTCATACATAGTATTTTAGGGTGGGGCTTCTCGTAATTAGAATCTAGAACCAAGCCCATCCCACTTTTTGACCCAATCCAAGATTTAATGAAGAGATTATTAATTTCAAATTCCAATTCTAATATTCCTTGTTTATAAAATAAAATTTGGGTGTCAAAATGTCGTCTTTATTTTGTAAAATCTGTTTTGATATGAAAAGATCCCTCTCAAATTTCAAATGCAAAAGATAAATTTTATTTTTGGGAAGGGGATAATGAAACCTAAATCTCCTCCATTCCCCCTCCTTGGAAGTCAAGTGGTTTAAAAGAAATTCTGCATTATTTTAATGTATAGCAGCAACCCCTCTTATCTCACTTTCTCCCTCATGTTACCCTCTCTTCCTCTCATCTTTCGTCTCTCTCTCCCCCATAATTCACACCCTTACACTTCCTCTCCTCTCTACTACCATTGCCACCACCAGCTGCCACCGTGTTGCTAAACCCAGCCACCAAGCCTCCTGTCTACTTCCTTGATTGAGTGAGTAGTTTGGGGTTTTGGTTGTATGATATAAATGTTCTTTTGATGCTCATAAAGGACTAACCTTTACAACAAGTTTATATGTCTTCTAGATACTAAATACTTCTTTTTATGTTTGCATTATGATCCTGATATTTTTTGGGGTCATTGAAAGCACTGATGCAAGCCTTCAGCCTCCGCTCTTATGTTAAAGGTAAACAAAAAATTCTTTTGTTCGAAAATCTCCCTTGGAAAGGGCTTGGATAGGTTTATTGATTTTTCTGTCAATATGGATGCATAGGAACGACTTTGCTTGAGCAGGTAACATGATCTTATGCTAGAATTATAGAGTCAGTCACAGTCATGAACTGAAACTGTAGACCCCTAAATTTGCAAAATAAACTATTTTTATCCACGAAGCTGAAAATTGTGAAAACAATTAGGCATGTCGATGAGTCTAGTATTTACGAATTTTGAATCACAAATTTTGGGCATAAAACATGTGTTAAATAAATGTTATCCCGTGACTGTGTAATTCTAACCTAAAATTGGATGGGAGGAAAGAAGTGAATTTTTCATGTAGATGTTGTGGTTTCTTATAAATTCTCGTTAAAAAAAAGTTGTATTAGACAAACAGACATTTCCAACTCTGGGCGAAGTAATGGTCTTTGAAAGTTAGGACAGAAACTGACCTAAAACTATTTCCAAAACCCTAATAGGTTAAATTTCAATAATTGCATTATTTAAGTAAATGGGCTTTTAAAAATCGTACCATTTTTGAAATTGGATGGGAGGAAATAAGTAGATTAGGTTCTTAAAAATCAACACCTATGTGGTAGTAGTCATATACATGTGATCTGAGTGGTTGGGTTAACTTTTGGGTTGGAAAGATTGGTTTTGGGGGGTAAGGACACCCTTAAGTTAGTACATATCATGAATTTTTAATTTTATCGTTTAGGTTCAATACTGAAGTTATAAATATTGTACCGGTCATCGTACCATTTTTTCACTGGAATGAGACATACCAAATTGTAGTATCGATGTACTGGGCTCGTACTATTTTGAATTTCAAAAGATCAAAACAAATTAAGGGACAAAAAATTTGAAATTTTAGCGTACCGGGTTTTATTTGACTGAAAATACCGATACCGTCCGGTATTTGATAGTACAGAGCGGTATTGATCGGTATTTGAGTAGTACATTGTTCAATACTCTAGTTTGAGCTCAAGCTAGGTACTTACGCTTCTTCAAGGTAATACATATGCACTTAACTCTTGTTGGTTGCTTTTTAAAAATGTGTTGGACGCTATAAGGTTTTTTTTTTTTTTGTGTGCTCTTGTATGGCAAGGGGACCTTAGCCATAAAACGTTAGCTTCAACTTGTCATTTTATGAATTTCTAAACATGGAACATAATGCTGTGATTGAATATTTTACTTGAGCAATTCATATTTTAAGTGGTTTTGCTAAATTAATGGAGATTGATTGTGATCGTTTGGGCGTGCTGGAAGCCAAATAGACTTGTTCATAATGTACTAAATCCTAAAGTGAAAGACTAAGATAAGTTCGTGGGAGGTTGCCTCCTAAGATCAAGGTAGCGCTACCTTGATATAGAGACAAGTTAGTCTCTCCAAGTTATAGCGTGCGGTATTCAGGTATGTGCCATTGTAGATGGACGCATTCCAAGAAGGGTTCGGTTAACCCATAAAGTTGTTCGGTGGAAGGCCATGGGATCCTCTATTGGGATTGCTCGCCAATGAAGTTGCCTTATTTTGTTTTTGAATGATGGTTTATGTTTGAAGTTTTAAAATCTCGAACTGGTTGGGAATTAGTCTTTTCGAACAGTTTGGATATTTCTCTCTTACCCCTAAATATTTAAAACAAATTTAAGTGTTTTACAGTTAAGGCTAGGCATTATTGGGCTCCGTCTCACAGTTTGAAATGTTTTGTTTTCAGGTACAAATGCGTTGTATGGGATGGGATGTGAGGAAGGCCGCATAGAAGTTTTAGATAAAGGTTTCTTAGTAATGATAAATGTTGGACCTATAGTGGATTGACTTTTGACCATTTGTGTTTGATTATGGACTTTCGATTATGTTTTTGGTTTTCAACTAATTTTCTATTTGCCATGTATTTCTTGGTGAAATATAGTGGTGATGTCGACCGAGTTGTTACCTGCTGCATTAAATAGGCTTAAGGTTAGTAATTTTCAGGGTGCCAATGTTGACTTTATTTCGTAAAATTTAGGTTAGTTATGAATAGCTCCGTCTTAAACTTTAAATTCAAAAGATAAATTTTATATTTTGGAAGGGGATTTTACTAAACCCTATTCTAAAAACCTAAAAATTGGATCATTGCACAAATGGGGGAGGGAGCTTCAAATACATCTCGAAGTAGCAAATTTTGCAAGGGCGCCCCATGTGGCATGGGTAGACCGTGCCAAGCTTATGAAATTCTACACAAAGAAAGGATATGAGATGGTTGTGCCACCTGCCATTGCCACCAAGCACTAGCAGCCCTTGTCGCCCGACAACGGCAACCCTCATGGCCCGACAACGACAACCCTTGCTATATATATGCATTGTTGTTCTACGTTGTTTCTCTCACAATTTTTGGGGCTTGTTGACTTAACCTTGCTTCATGGTTATTCAGCATTACCCTCCAACATTTTCCTTGCTAACACAACCAACCAATAGCATGCTTTGCATGACTATCCGTTCATCAGAGCAATTCTGTTTATTATTTACAAAACCAACAAAAAAATAATAAACAACCTAGTTCACCAATTATTTGAGCAAAATCTAGGTACAATGAGGTGTAAAATTCAAGCGTACCATACCCGAATGATTGGTTGACCTTGCATCAAGCCTTGAATTTGTTTGCCATTTCTTACATATATATATAT
>JACYFF010031954.1:70532099-70601071 GCA_017589665.1 Selenicereus undatus | reverse complement strand
GGGGGGGGGGGTGTGTAGATGTGTGTGTGTGTGTAGATGTGTGTGTGTGTGTGTGTGTATGTACAAACGTCAGTGTTCGATAGGTTGCAACTGTCAACGTTGCGCCTATGCCTTTCTATCCCTTATGTGTTTAGCAGGTTAGGAAAGGGCAAAACCTCGAAACCTTCCGTCTTCTGTTGGTTGAAGAGGGGTGAGCAGCCTAAACCCTCGGTTTTCGCCGGAATCAAGATAGGGGAGATGTCAGCAAACTCAGTGCCTTCCCAAAAGAAGGATTTAGTGTTCAGCCGCCTTGGCAAACTAAATGAAATCCAAAGTTCAATTTCTTCACGCATGAAGCATGTTTCCACTTTGGATGTGAAGGTGGATAACTCATTGAAGGTAAAGACACGCGTTGTAGTTCTCACTGGCCATGGTGCTAGGGTCAGTCCAAAAGAAAGAACTAAGGAGCAAGCTTCTTCTAGCTGCGACGCAAGCTAAGATGTCGGTGATTTCCCTTGACGAAATGTTTGATTAGCTCCTGGGCAAGAGGCTAAATTGTTCACACATTCAAAAAAGAAGTTTCGCGAACAAGACACTAAACTGTTCACACATTTAAAAAGAAGACTCCCCGAACAAAAGACTAAGTTGTTCGCACATTCAAAAAAGAAGACTCCTCAACAAGAGGCTAAACTATTCGCACATTCAAAAAGAAGACTTCCAAATAAGAGACTAAACTATTTACAAATTTAAAAAGAAGACTCACGAACAAGAGACTAAACTGTTTGCACATTCAAAAAGAAGACTCCCGAACAAGAGACTAAACTATTCACACATTTAAAAACAAAGACTCCTGAACAGGAGACTAAACTATTCGTACATTAAAAAAGAAGACTCCCGAACAAGAGACTAAACTATTCGCACATTTAAAAAGAAGACTGCCGAACAAGAGACTAATTTGTTCACACATTAAAAAAAGAAGACTCCCGAACAAGAGACTAAGCTATTCGCATATTGAAAGAGAAAGCTCCAGACCAAGAGACTAAACTGTTCACACATTCAAAAAAGAAGACTCCCAAACAGGAGACTAAACTATTTGTACATTCAAAAAGAAGACTCCCGAACAAGAGACTAAACTGTTCGCACATTCAAAAAGAAGGCTCCCGAAAGAGAGACTAAACTGTTCACACATTCCAAAAAGAAGACTCCCGAATAAGAGAATAAACTGTTAGCATAATAAAAAAGAAGACTCCCAAACAAGACACTAAACTGTTCGCACATTCAAAAAGAATACTCCTAAACAAGAGGCTAAACTGTTTGCACATTCAAAAAAGAAGACTCCTGAAGAAGAGTCCAAACTGTACACACATTAAAAAAGGAAAGCTCCTGAACAAGAGTATAAAATGTTCACTCAAGCGAAAATCGTTGTACTACTCCTGGCCCGCAAGAGTATAAACTGTGAAAGACAAAACAAATGAAAAAAGAATGATTTGTTAAACTACGTGATGACTTGATCTTATTGGGAATTGCAAGTGCCTATAAGTACGTTGGCAGCGTGGTCAGCAAATCACCAAGTGCAGTCAAACACAACACACAAAAAAGGGGAGCATGGAAAAGAAGAGATCAAAGACATCACCTTTTTGCTACTCAGCTACTCCTCACTACTCGTGCCAGTTTTATGCACATCAGTGTCCGTTCTAGGCCTAAGGCCTAGCGGCGAACCATTTCGCAAGTGGTTCTTCAAGTCTTCATTCCACTTTCATACGTATCGGTATCCGTTCTAAGCCCAACGCCCAACAGCAAATCGTTTCGCAAGTGGTTCTTCAAGTCTTTATACCACTTTCATGCGTATCAGTATCCGTTCTAGGCCCAAGGCCTAGTGGTGAACCGTTTCGCAAGTGGTTATTCAAGTCCTCATACCACTATCATGTCTATCGATATCCGTTCTGGGCCTAAGGCTTAGCGGCGAACCGTTTCGCAAGTGGTTCTTCAAATCTTCGTACCACTTTCATGCGTATAGATATCCGTTCTCGGCCTAAACCCTAGCGACGAATCGTTTCGCTAGTGGTTCTTCAAGTCTTCGTACCACTTTCATGCGTATAGGTATCATTCTAGGCCCAAAGCCTAGTGGCGAACCATTTCACAAGTGACTCTTCAAGTCTTCATACCATTTTCATGCCTATAGGTATCTATCTGTTCAAGGCACAAGGCCTAGCGGCGAACCATTTCGCAAGTGGTTTTTCAAGTGGCTTCTCAGCCTGCACAAGCAACAATACAAATGCAACAAAAAAGGAAAAGGGGTCTCGACATACAAAAAAAAAAAATAATAAGCACAAGCAACAAAAAAAATGCGACCTTTCAACAAGTGAGCATGGCGTTGCGATACGAGAAAATGCGACAATAAATGAATGCGATGTTACGACGGCACAAGCATGCATGAGAAGACTTGTCAGTGGCTTCCTTTGGATTCATTTCAGCCAAAGTCACCATCTTTATTGCTCATGGTAAAAAAAAATATGGCAAGCCCTCTGAGACAGCATTGCAAATTTCAAATAATAGGCCAAGTCACAAGTGACCCATGACTGAATGAACATGAATAAAAAAAAAAACTTCCACATTTTACACATAATTTGGCCACAAAAAAAAATTGTTACTCCTAAAGATTGGTACTTGGCTTTATCCAAGTTAGTCAACCCACAAAAAAGAAAAAAAAATGGGACCTCACTTTCATATTCAAAGGAAGAGAATAAGGCCAAAGTATGAGGTACTAAATAGTAGCAATGGTACCGACATGCAAAACAGTAAAGAGACCAGCAATTTGGAATAATTTGCAAAAATTTGACCAAAACAGTCAGCCAAGCTTTAACCTTCCCACGCTCCCTTTCTTCCTCACACTCATGCCAGATTGTGGTGTTTTCTCTCTTCCTCAATCTCCCTTATCACCCCCTGATATTGCTAAACTCCATTTTCCACACTCCACACTTCTCTAAATAAAATGAAATCATTCGTGCAATGAACACTGGGCATATTGTGACATGGGCACACTCCACACTCCATACATGCCTAGATTGTGACATACATATGATAATGTCAAGGTTGAGTTGGTGAAGATTTTAACATGGGCATTTCCAACAAAAGACTAAATCTCATAACAATGAACGTTGGGCACTACATACGCTGGGCATACATACGTTGGGCATCGCTTATAGACAAGGCTTGATTTTGGAGTTCCCGATCTTCCTCTAAAGGAGGAAGCCTCTGTTTTGCCCAAATCAAAAGCCAAAAAAAAGAAAAATCACCCAAAATCAGGCATAGCAAAAATCAAACTTTGAGCCGTTGACGAAGGAAAAAAAAGTGGCATTGAATTTCACCCAAAAAAAAAACAACAAACAAAAAAAGGTGACGAAAGGTTAAGAAAGGTGGTACCTTCAATGACCACGATGACCAAAAATGGTGGCAAAAATCGAGACTTTGGGGACGCCTTCCACCATAAAACGAACAATAGCAGTGTGAACAGTAGCAGTGCGAACAGTAGCAGCAAGGGCATGGGTTCTGGTTGTCTACACAAAGAAGAAAAAGGACTACACAGAGCAGGATTGCTGGGTATTTGATGGCAAACAAAAGAAATGGAAAAGGTGGAGCAAAGGGTCGAGCTTAGGGGTGCCTCCACCGTGAAAACCAACTGTAGCAGTGAGCGAGATTAGCGGCTGTAATAGCAACAAATGGGGTTGGTCGGGTGTCTCGGGTGCAGCTGTAGAAGAATAAGAAAGGTGATCACATGCATTAGGCGTGCCTGGTTAAGTGAAGCAGCAAAGGCAAGAAAAACTGGGCTGGGTTTAAAAGAGGAAGAGGAGCAGGCTCGGCCCAAACAAAAAAAAGAGAACAGAGAAGCCAGACTGGGGTCACATGCCCCACGCATGACATTTAAATAAATGTGTAGATGGGCTCTGGGTTGGCAAGAGAGATAGGCTGGACACTGGGCTGTAAAAAAAAAAAGAAGAAGAAGAAAATGGGAAGCTGAAGTCTACGCCCTACCCAAAAGAAAAAAGGAGAAAATGAAGGGAAGGCCAGTCTACCCTGAAAGGGTACGAACCAAGCCCAGGCTTGTCTAGCCCATCCAAAGGAAAAATAAGGTCCATGAATCAAGCCCAAGCTATAAAAAAACAGCCGAGAAGGCAAAATTCTTGTACTTGACCTTGTCGCTTAAATGATCACGCACCAACGACAAAATAAAATAAAAGGCAAAAAAAAATCGAAACGTCTGTCACGCTCCAACGACAAAAGTCTTGTACGTGACCTTGTCTCGAGGGGCCAATTTGTAGGCACTGAAAATTTATTCGTGCCATATCAAAAAATAGAATTATATTAATTAACTAGGTAAACCCTTTTAATTAATTTAATCAGGCCCAAAGACTCACAAGTCAAGCCCAAGATGAAGCTCAAATGACTTTCAAGTCCAGGCTCAGTCAAAATTCAAGTCAAAGCCCAAATCGAGGTTCAAGACGACTATCAAGTCAAGTCACGACCTTAAGTCCGGATGATGTCCAGGGCAAGGTGCGGTCAAACCAGGTCAAAGTCAAAGTCAAAGGTTAAAGCTTAAGTTGACTACCAAGTCAAAGGTCAAAGCCTAAATCGACTCCCAAGTCAAACGCCAAACGACTTTGAAGTGAACGTCCGGTCGAAGCTCGAGGCGACTTCCAAGTCAACGCCTGGCCCAAGTCCAGGAGACTCCCAAGTCAAAGTCAAAGTCAAAGTCAAAGTAAATGAAAGTCAAAGCAATCCAGGGTGAAGCCTAATTGAAAGGCTCAGACCCAAAACTCAAGTCAAGGTCCATCTTAACTTTTAAGGGGGAGGCTTTCCTATAAATAGACTCCTACCCCCTTGATTCAAAGGTTGGAAAATCCATCCTAAAAATGAGAGAGAATCATCTGATTATTGTATTCATAGAGATTGTGTTCAATTCATCCGAATGAATCTATAAAAATTCAATCTTTGTAATTTTGTGATTACAAGAACCTTTGCAAGAAGAAATTCGTGTAGATGGATTGCAAGTTTCCCCAGGTTTTGAGCAGGTAGCTTTGCTCCCTCCGTTCACCATTTTTGACTTCTGCACATGAACTGGTTCTTTTTTTAACATTTTAGCTCCTTCTAACATTGGAACTAAAAATATACGACAACAACACATATCAATAATACTCTTCAACTATACATATTGATTATTCATCAATTCCTAGAGAGTTTTTTGTTTTGTGTTTTTACACGTGTTTAATGTAATATGTTTTGTCTTAAGTTTTCATGGCATGCATAACATTGAGTGGTATGCATGCTTTTAGAGCATTCCCAATCATAGTTCTATTTTTTGGAATTTAAGCTTGCCATTTCATTACTTCTTCAACCTATGAAACTTCAATTTTGAATCACCTAATAAAATATTTATCATGGACCCACCTTATAACACACAATCCTTTTTTTAATCATATAAAAATTATATATTAATCCCAAAAAACAGCAAAAATATACTAAAAAATAAAAACGTTAGGCCCCCGTGGTGGAACTGGGCAGCGTTCCACCACATGTGCCAATTTTCTATTCCTCCCATAATATTTAGACAAGTGGCATAGGTAGGGCCTGCATTTCATTTTCTTCCTACGGCTCCAAGTGATCTTACAGATGGTTATGCTCAAAATAATGTGTCAATGTACGTAGTTAGAAGGTTTTCTATTTGATTGATGCATCTTAATTCATAACTTACCAAATTTTCGAATGTGATCTTAATTTGAGTGTCAATGAAAAGGGGGAGAAATAAACAGGTAATTGTAAATGTTTGTACGTGTGTTGAGGTTACAAAGCTTGATAAATGAGCAAATGAGTGACAACAGAAAAAACTATAAGATATTAAAAAAAAGGACATGTAATAGGTTAGTAATTTCATATGGATAATTTAAACCAAATGCTTATTATGGTTAAAGGTTTATTAGTGGTGAGGGGGTACCTACCCAAAAAATTGGGAACCGGAATCGAAATTGATCAAATGGGTTCTTGAATTTTGGGAACCGGAACCAAAACCTTAGGTTTTGGTTCAAATTCTATGGTACCTATCATGTCATGTTCAAATTTTAGGACCTAATAAATTAAATTTTCTTACTTATTTGGCGGTGAGAGATGTTTAATGTTCTCGTACTTCATTTGCTATCTTTACATTAAAAGAAAAGTTAAATTATTAAGTTTGTATTTTTTTTATCTTAGTTACTTTAAATATTATGGTTCATGTATTGTGACAATCTTCATGTTATGTTAGGGTAAATCTAAATCATTTAGCCTCCTCACGAAAAACTTTAACCTTCATCTACTTCAATAAGGGGCTGCCATCAACAATCATTGCTAGTGGTAAGCCCCAATCTTCTTACATCTTGAAGTTTTATTCAGTTGTAAGGTATTTACTAATATTTTTTTCTCTTCTCAATAAAATTTCTCTCCAGTTTTTGAGAGTTTGGTTGTTTATTTTTCTCACCATTAGTGTGAGTTTGGTTGTTCTCACCTTTAGTGTGAGTTAGGTTGTTCTCATCGTTAGTGTGAGTTTGAGTCATTGCCTTTGTGTAATTTATTGTAGATTTGAAAATTTAGCGTGAGTTTCTTGTCGAGTAGAATTTAGAAATTATTGTATTAGATCTACGTTTTTTATTAAGGAATGAGTCAACAATGGAATTTCACGTGATTGCACTATGAAGATCTTCCTTTCAAGTGCAATCTACCACGTCAATTGGACATCTGCTCCATGAAATTATACTATAACTTGCCGATATTTGGGAAAGATGCAGTGACATCAAAGAATGCAGTTGGTGGCAAGAATACTGCTACAAGTTCATAGCCGGTCGACAGTATATTTACCATTAGCTTTCTGGAGAGAATTATTCAATTTGATGTTTTAGATTTACTTTTGTTAGGAGATATTCATTGTATATGCCATATGGTTTTTCATTAATGAATTATTCCTTTTTCTTATCAAAAAAAAATTATGATTCATCATTCAATTAGCAGTAGAAAATTAACAGATATTGCGTTAAATTCACTATTTGGAGAGTTAATTTTTGTAAAAAAAAAATCAAATAGAAAGATACTATAGAAACAAAAAGAAAAAGTTGCAAAAAATAAAAAAATTATTCATTTTTCTCTCTCTAAACAGGTTCCATGTTCCTATTACGGATATTTTTTTGAGAATCGAAACCAAAACTGATGAGACAGATTCCTCTTTTTTAGAAATCGAAACGGAAACAGTAGACCGGCTCCGAACAGATTCCAGGGTACCCTAGAACCTTGCTCACCCCTAAGGTTTATAATACATTTTACAATTTACATTTTACACCCTAATAAAATCAAATGACATAAATCTAATTTAATTAAAAGGTCGATAGTTTCAGCTTTAAGCTGCATTTTAAAATCAAATTACAGTAGATATGCATATGCTTCAATCATGTATGCTTTACTCAATAATTCAATGGTAGAACTTGTCTTATTTAAATTTAATAACTCTAATTTTAAAAAATCAAATGACATAAATAAATCTTAAGAAACTAATTTAATTAAAAGGTCAATAGTTTCAGCTTGAAGCTGCATTTCATGTCGTACTCTAATAATTATATATGAGTTCATTAATTTGTTCTTACTCAGGGCTCTATCTCCAATAGTAATGTCCACACCACTAGTTATACGAGATAGGGGTCAACAAGTAAGTGCTAGGGAGAGGAAGATGCATGGGGTGGTGTCTAATATGACAATCACCCCTTCTTGAATTAAGATGCATTTTGAAGAATTATTCAATATTATAGTATGATTGTCATAATTGAAACCAAATATGAACACACTTTTATTATATACATGGGTTTATTCAATTAGTATTAGTTGAAAAGGTTTTAAGTAAATCTAAAAGGTACTAATCTAAGATCTAATGCCCATAATTCAGAAGACAAACAAATACGTAAGTTAGACAAAACACGAGAAGTACTAGAAAATAAGATCAAGGTCTTAACAAGGTTAGATGCATTACCCATTGCACTGATCAAAAGTGCAAAGATGGCATATTTGAGGTGGTTAAGTGAAGCTTTCTCCATTTTTCTCCCTTTGAGCAGTGCAATGCTTAATTAGTATTAGTTTAAAGTTGATGCTTCTTTCATGCATGCAAATGAAGCTATTTATAGTCGTGAACTTGCTTTATTATATCATATTGTCCACTTAAAATTTGCCATGCAGAAATCATCTGTTAAAATTATCATATCATCAAACCTCCCCCCCCTCCCCAAACTGCCCGTTTGATAGTGAAGGACAGAGTTGTAAATATTCAAGGTAAATTGGATACTAATAATCCCATCATTGGAGTATAAATTAGACGACAATAATTCAACTTGAAAAATTGGAAGCCAACATGTCCACCTTTGACCCTATTTATTTTTCTAGACCATCATCGAGTTGAAAAGTTTTTGACTCATTGGAAGCCGATGTGGTATCATGTGCATGGTGTTTGAACATTTCTTATTTTTTTAACTAACATGTAAGCATCCAAGTGTAAAAACAATAAATTTGTAATAAGTTATTGTAAAATGAAAATTCAAGAAAATAATGAAGGTTTTATAAAACAATTTAGAAAATGTTTTATAAAATATTGTTGTTGTTGTTGTTGTTGTTGTTATGTACTTCAAATAAACAAAAATTATCAATTTTGAATTATTAATATTGTTGTTAGAGTTGAAAAAATAAATATTTATTATTATTCTTGTTGTTATTATTATTACTATTAGCATTTTTGTCATTTTTTTAATTATTATTATTTTCAAGGAAAATCATTTTCATCCCAATAGAGGAAAATGATTTCCATTTGAGAAGAAATGAAATTGATTTTCTTTTTTCTATTCCCTTGATAATGTGGTTAATTAGTTGTAATTTAGGAGCAAAATGTAATTTCAATGGTTTCAATTGAAACTTTACCTATTCAATGAAAAAGATTAAAATAAGGTCAAATTTGAATTATGAGCTCAAAATTCTTAATTTCATTAATATTATGTCCATCATTACGATTCAGTTTACATTTTTCATAATTGAAACAGTTCACCTGCTATTGAGCGCTCCTAAAACATCTTCAAAGGCTTGGTCAAAAGTTAATTATCAAATAAAAAAGATTAAAAGAAGCTACATATGAGTTTTGACCTCAAAATTTCTTTATTTGTTAACATTTATCTCAATTACGACAATTAAATTAGATATTTTACACCACTAAAATAATTTAGTTGACTTTTTCTTTTTTTCATGAAAAATGAGGTACTTGCACCAAAGGACGCAATATTTAATATGAAAGTCCATTTTCTTTGAAAAAATATTTTTCATAGAAATCATTTTTTAAGAAATAATTTTCCTCCCAACCAAACACTACCTTAGTTATCCAAAAAAAAAAGGAAATTTTTTTGTTGATTTCTATAGTTCTACTGTGATGGGATTTTAATTAGATTTTTAACCAAGTGGAATATTGTAAAAGAATCAAAAGATGGCATCAGTTGCACAGAAAAAAGAGATGACAAAATTTAAAATAGTACTCGAATTGGATGGTATTCACAACTCATTACCATTTGTAGATAAAATTCACAGGTTTATATTAACTTATTTTCAGAGACTTCTCACCACATATTAAATTTGGAACTTCACTAGTGTTTGAAACAAATCTAGCTCCAATGAAGAAGAAACACGTGGGAGGAAAAGAGATAACAATACTTTCAAATTTAGAATCCAATTTGAAATAACACCAAGCATAGAACCCGTGACCATGCATAGAAGCCGTGGGTAAATTCAGGTTTTGTGTTGTATATGAGATAGATTGACAAGCATTTATACATTTTCTAGACTTGCGTGCAGCAAATTGCGACATGATGAGAGAGAAGTTTTAAGGAGATAAATTCTACTTCGACCCCCAAAGTTTGGCGTAAATAACTTTTTGGGCCTATAACTGTAGAAACAATTTCCTGGTCCATCCAACTTTGGTACAAATAATTTCTAGAACCAAACTTGTCAAAAATAGTTTTCTAAATTGCAAAAAGAACCCTAAGGTTTTTAAAGTCTCATTTTAACTCCAATCCTTAAAAACTTACTTTTTGAAAATCTAAAATTTGTGTAAGTGTAATTTTTTTTTATAAGTACTACTCGAGATCCTCTTTTGATTGGTATCAGAGTCACGTGACCAAAAATAATTAAGATAATTAAGCTAATTTGGGATTAATTATCCTAATTATCTGTGATTAATGTTTGAATCATCGTCTGCTTGCCCTGGATCGAATTATTCACACATAGTTCACTCAGTAGAAGACATTTTTCCAGTAGCACCTCAAGTAAACTGTATTACTGATATAGTTTTAGAATGAAAAGTAGAATTAGCAAAAATTAAGACTGAAGCCAAGGAGTTTAAGAAGCAAGTATTTGTAATCTACATTTCTCCAGTTAATGAAGTTAGACATGGTGGAAAATCTACTTCCAGCATTAGTACTCCATTTCAACATAAATATCCTTTCCAAAACCCAGAAAACAAGAATCCATTTCCTTTGCATGATATAAAAACCCAAAAAGAAGTAGCAGAAAAATCAGGTAAAAAATCAGCTAAAAAGGCAGAGAAGGAAGAAGATAATGGAGTACAAGCAGTATACTCTTGAAGAACTACAGAATATGTTTGAGAAAGAACAAAATTCAAAAGAATTAAATAAGATTATGGGTGCAATTAATGATAAATATGATGTGTTATCTAATGATAATGAAGAGACTAATAATGTCCAATTAGAAGAAGAAATATATCAGCAGATGAACCTTATTAAGCTAGAAGATCTAAATGTGTTACCTTTAGAAGAAGTCAGAAGAAAATTGGATAAAAAAAATATGGTAAAATGACTGTGGAAGTTGAGATTAATGAAATTGGAGAAGAACTCGATTTAGGCGAGATAGAGACCAATTTGGTTAACAATGTTGTTCCTAAACTTGAAGAATCTGGTGAACCTAAAAGAAATACTCATTTTACAAGACCTAGGTACGTTCCAACAGGATGTACAACTAATTTTTCCATTGGGTTCAACCCAAGTAAGACTACAACCTTTGAAGAAGTTAGCCTTACCATAATTAATCAAACAGGATACATCTTAAACATAGATGGAGCTTGTAAATAGAGAAGAAATATTTGAACATTAGAAAAGAGGCATGAACAGTATCTTAAACCTAAATACTACCTGCACTGCTGCAAATTTTCTAAATTACATTGAACATAGTTTCTCTGGCACTGTAGCTGACTAGTATGATTCATTAAATGAAGATGTTGAAAATATATTAAGAATGATGGAAACACCAGCTGTAATGTTCAAGAATTTATGTAAGGACATTGAAACTGAGTTTATCAGAGCTAAACTTGATTCAGAAGAAAAAATAAGAGAATGGCAGAGAAAGATTAATAACATAGAATTATGAGATATGAGATATCTGAAAAATTATATTGTTGAATTTTGTCAATATTATTACAAAATTGGGCATAATGAGACTAATCTTGGTATGTTCCATGACAAATTGTCGGATTCGATAAATTCCATAATTACTGAAAATGCATTGCATGGCTTGAATGAACAAATGTCATTAATACCCTCGGTTTAAGAATCTCTTATTTAAGAAAATGGGTCAATGATCAATGTCTTGATCTCCAAAAGCAAAAGAGAATTAAGAAGCAATTCCTAACTTGCTGGGATTCACCTTACTAATGGGGAAAAGAACCTAAAAGGAGAAGAAAAAGAAAATTTTATAAGAAAAAGAGCTTTAACAAGCAAAGAGGAGAGAAGTATAGAAGAAAATATTATAACAAATTAAGTCCTAAAAAATGAAGAATTTTTTAGGAAAACAACTTATTGTCCTACAGGGAAAAACAATACAAATGTTGGACATGCGAAGAAGTAGGACATTATGCTAATGAATGCAAAACTAGGAAGAATAACAAACTTATTGAAACCTTAGGTAGCCTAGAATATGTTGAGCTTAGTGAAGATAAGGCACTAGACCTACCCCTAAATGACAACAAAGGAATTGTTGAAATTTTCTTGGACAATGAATATGAAGAAAGTGATTATGAAGAAACAAGTCATATGATGGAAAGTAGCTCGATTAGTTTTGGTGATCTTCAAGGAGAAGAGTTCGTTGTAGATAAGGATAGCGAGGAAGTCAAAGGAGATCGGGTCCTTACCATAATCCAAAAGGACATGATCTATAAAAAAAATCATCTTTCAATTAAAGAGCAAGTATGTTTGTGAGATGATGGAAGCAGATCTTGAAATCAAAGATTGTGAGTATGATGTGGGGGAAGTTAATCTCATTATTTGGGAAAACATCTTTAAACATAACAAAGATAGAAAATATCAGTATATCCATGTCGGAAGTTTTCAAGTTCAGATTACTCCATTACAATATTATGGCAAAGATATTGATCTTCATACTTTGCTATGTGATATCAGACATACCAAATTTAATAATCAAATTATCATAGAGATTAAGACCAACTTATGCTATGGATCGGTAGGATTCAATTGTCAACTTGGATATTATGTGAGTCTAAAAGATGAATTTGCTAAAAATTTCCTATCCCTTAAAATAAAAACAATTGATGGATATGAAAAGAGGAGGATATCCATTAAGGATAGTTTGAAAAATTATCCACAAATTAGATAATACTATAGATCCAAAGACTAAGGTCACAATGATAGAGACAGACAGAAAAATTTGAAAGTCATATCCCTATTCAAAAGATTCAGAGGATTAAATCAAATCCACGAGAGATAAAAATTGATCAGTGATGAATATCTAGCTTTGCAAATCCTATCAAAATCAATAATAAAAATATGATAAAAAAATTGATGAGAATGGTAAAATAACTATTAAACCCCAATTATTAAGAATCATAAGTACTAGATCAGAATCGGGAGAAGGATTTTCATCAACTAAAGAAGAAATTAAAGAAGATGATACGATTAATATGACTAGTGAAATGAGTAGAATGAGTTTTGAATCTACAAGACCTAGAGTAGACCGACCTATGATTCTAGAAAGAAAAGTCATTGGGTACAAAATAGGACTTGCTAATGAGCCAATATATGAGGATGAATTAGTAAAAAACATGACTACAGAAATATGCTATGAAGTCACTAACACAAATCCTAAGAGCATCTGTATCCCAATAAACGTACACTTAGAGGGATATAATAAATATGAGTTGTGTGCCTACATAGATAGTGGTCATTCTGTATGCTTTGGAAAAAGATCATTATTTTCATAGTCTACGTGGGAAAGGGCTAAAAATCCTTTACATATAAGGATAGCTGATAATAATATTATGAGTCACAACGATGCCATAGAAGGGTTATCTATAGAATTAGAAGGAGTTCAATGCATTATACCAGTGCTATGACTACTGATCAACCCTTTCATGATATGATTATTGGAAATAATTTTCGGAGATTATATTCTCCATGTACACAAGCCATAAACCAAATAATATTCACAGTTGATGGTTACTCAGTTTCTACCGAAAAATTAAGTAAGGCTTACACTCATCAGAAAATTGAGTTTACATGCAGCCAGCGTGGTGAGAAGGTAATACCAGCATAATATGAGATAGCACTGACAATCTCATTACTTGAATTATCTATTAAAGAACAGATTATCGAACAACAAGAAAAATTATATAAAGAACTCTACTATGATAATCCACTAAAATTGTGGGATAAAGATAAAACATTTGCTAAAATCACTCTATTAAATCCCAACATTATAATCCGAGTCAAGCAAAAGGTGTGTACACACCAAGATATCCAAGAATTTGATAAACAAATCAAAGAACTTCTGGATAAAGGATTAATCAGAAATAGCAAGGGTCCTTGCACTCGTCCCGCTTTCATGGTAAGAAATCATGCTGAAAAAAAAGAGAAAAAGTAAGAATGGTAATCAATTATAAAAAGCTTAATGATAATACTATCTTTGACGGTTATTATATTCCTAGCAAAACTGTCCTTTTCAATAGAATTTAAGGAGCCTCTTGGTTCTCAAAAACGAATTGCAAAACGGTTGTTGGCAGATAAAAATGGATGAGGAAAGTATTCCTTTAACTACATTTAGTGCCCCACAAGGACATTATGAATGGATAGTAATGTCATTTGGTCTTAAAAAATGCACCTCAAATATTTCAAAGAAAAATGAATAACATCTTTAAAGACCTTAATTATTATTGTTTGGTTTATATTGATGATATCCTTGTTTTTTCTAAAACCATAGAACAACATAAAGATGATGTCTTAGCTATTAAGATGCATGATCATGGTATCATACTTGGTAAGAACAAGTGCATTTATGCTGAACAAGAAATTGAATTTTTAGGTTTAAAGAGGTCTAGAGATAATGGTTGGACAGATCATCTTATAAAAGCATATTTTGAAAAAAATAGAAAATTTTCCTGAAATGATTGAAGATAGAAAGCAATTAGAAAGGGTTCCCAGATGCCTTATGTATGCTTCAGACTTCATTAAAAATTTAGCTAAACTGAGAAAACCATTGCAATAAAAACTTAAAAAAGAAATAAGTTGGACGTAGACCACTAACGATACAAAGATTGTTCAAAACTTCAAGAAGATGCGTAAAAATCTCCCTGTTCTTAATTTGCCTAATAAAGGAGATGATTTAGTTCTTGAGACAGATGCCAATAATGAGCATTGGAGCACAGTACCCAAAATCAAAGAAGGAGAAAAACGCTGCAAATATTACAGTGGAGGTTTTAATAAAGCAAAATGCAAATATCCCACCTTGGAAAAAGAAATAATTGTAGTTATAAGGGGAATTGAAAAGTTCTTAGTCTTTTTAGCTCCAAAACCTTTTCTTATTCAAACCAATTGCAAAGGAATATTTGGTTTTGTGAAAAAGAATTTATCAATTATGCAAGCACAAGGGCGATTCTTGCGTTGGCAATTATGGCTTAACCAGTTTTCCTTCTCTATTGCACATATACAAGGATCGAAGAACTCTTTGGCAAACAACTTAACTCGAGAACTTGCCAATGGTGATCATCAAAGCAGAACTCCTGCCAGAAAAGGAGAAAATCCATAATGAAATGCCATTAGTACTAGAACGGGTTACTCGTTCTAGCAAAGTCCTTATTGATAATTTAGAATTCCATATAAAAAGTAGATCACATTTTGATCTACTATCTTCAACCTACATAATAGCCCAAGGATTTTTCCTTCTAGAGTTACCAGTTAATTACTTTAGATGTCCTTATGATATCCAAGAAAAAATAAGTTCTTATGTTGAAGAAAAATGATTCAATGAATAGTATGCAGCCCGCATCGACTATTATCATTATTATTCTTATGACGTTTGGGAGTCTTCGAGTATATCGATCTACTTTCCTAATAAGTCTGGAGTTGGTGGTGTCAGTTTCCCAGCAAATTCAATATCTCCAAATGTCCCTGTCATTAAAGCCTGATAATACGGGATGATACTTTACTTTATGGAAATCCTAGATTCAAAATACCCACTTTTCTCAAAATTAACCAAATTCCAACAATGCATGTTTAGAAGGATATATTGGATTTTAACATCTCCTGATGATCCAGCAAAAATTCCAAATAATCGATGCCTATATGTGGAGGTACATTGTGCACTAATCGAGTATGAAAATGGAAAAGCCAAACTAGCTTATTATCTTGCTCAGATTGTTAATTACGATGATCTCTATGATCAATGACTAGATTGAGCAAAAGAGAAGTCAGGATTCCCCTTTTCTCTATGAGCAAGCATCTGCAATGATCTTAGCTTAAGTTCCTTTTCAAAACTTTGTATTGTAATATTTCCACTTTTAAAGCTTTCAATAAAAGAAGCTTCCCAGTAGGGAATGTTATTCAGTTGAACCTTATATCTTAAATATTACAATTTATTGGTTAAAGTTCCACTATCCTTGAAAAAGATTAAAAACTTGATTAGTGACTACGATCAGAGGTAGGAAACGAAACATAGCTGTGTTGTGCTTGATCGAAGGACGGTGAGGTTGAGGTTAGCAATCTCTGTAAACTGAAAGATTGAGGAACGCCGAAGTCCAGCGCCAACTAAGTTTAGGTAATGGTCGAAACTCTCTAGTTAAATTTTAGTTATTTTGCTAAGTATGGTGGACCGTTAATCATAGAAAATATAATATTTGAGATATAAGTAGTAGGTTATGATAATTAGTACCATCAAAGTCATTATAAGAAGCCAAACATAAATATAAGCCTAGTTTGCAAAATAGCCCAAAACTTTGAAGCATTTGCCATTGAAGCCCTTCAGGGTCCTAAAAATAAATATTTGTGACCCAGAAATTTGATGACCCAAAGTTTTGTGCTCCAGAAACCATTTGCACTAAACTAAGTAGTCCCATAAATATTTTTCTAAAAATGTGGTATCAAAAAACCATTTCACCAAACCTCGAGGGACCATATAATATGACTTTGTTGTTTGTCTTTTAAATAGAAGTGGTGTAAGTTTAGACATTTTGAATTGGGGTGTTTATATAAATATATTGGGTTCTCTTTGAAATTTTAATTTTCATTCACTTTTTTATTATTAAATTTAATGATTTGGCATAATTTCTAATTATGTTCTTAGCGTGTCACTTGATAAAGGGATGAAGTTACAATTCAAGCATGAGGGGTCAAATTATTTACTATTTTTTTATACTTATAATTAACATCCTCTAACACTTTCAGAGTAAAAGGAGAAAGGAAAGGAAGTTATATCAATTGTTCCAAAGAAATAATTTTAATTTCTATAGCACATTTAGTGAGAATAATTTACTGCTTGCAAGTTCATCGTGAGATACAATACAATAAAAGTTGCTACACATTAAATGTTATTTTTCTTTCCAGATCAAATTTAAGCAATGAATTAGGAATATTCTTAAGAGCATGTAAAATGGTTGGCTCGCGAGTTAATTTTTGGGCTCTGCGAGCGGTTCGCTATCTCACGGAGGGAGACTCGTGGCTCATCGCTCATGAGCTGGCTCACAAAACATCATGCTTTTCTATGTTTTTTTTCAATTATTTTTCTGTTTTTTTGAGTGGAAATTATTTTGGGTTGGGCAATTTTGCTTTTCCTTTAGAAAACATATTTTGTGCTAGCATATGTTTTTTTTTGGACTCTTTTGGGTAGAAATTTTTTGGTAAAATTTGAGGAGTTTTTTTTTTTCTTTTTTTGGCTTGAAATTTTTTTCAAAGGTAAACAAATTATTTTTATTGAAGTAAATAACCATAAATTATGTTCTCAAGATTTAAAATAATATTTGTATTGACATAAACAATGTCACTTGACCAAAAAAATTATAAGTATGTTTAGTGGTGGGCTCCATGGTATTATCTTATGTAGTGAGTCAAAGTTATAAGCCTTTCATTAGAGATGTGAAGGATTATGAACCAAAAAGTTGGCTCAGAAACTAATGAGGAGCTAGTAGGCACCCACTTGTGAGCCAAAAATTTGGCTCACCATTAGATGAAATTGCTTTCTTGTCAATTTCCTTTCATTTCACCATTAGATGACTTGATTGCTAATCTTCTCCCTCCCACTTGTGTGAAGGGGGTGAGATCTTTCCTTGGACATGCTGGCTTCGCTCGTTGTTTCAATAAGGACTTTAGTAAGATAGCAAAGCCCTTGAGCAACCTGCTAGCTGGGAATGTGCCATTTCACTTCTCTTAGGAGTGTCTTGTGGAATTTAATAAGCTTAAGGAAGCTTTGACCTCTGTTCATGTTCTTTATCCTCCCATCTGGGGAGAACCATTTGAGTTGATGTGTGACGCGTCTGATTATCTGTTGAGGTTGTTCTAAGACAACGTGTTGATAAAAACACCCTATCTTATCTATTATGCTAGTCACACTCTGAATGATGCCCAACAGAACTATACTATTACTGAGAAAGAATTCTTGGCTGTGAGCTTTGGCTTTAGGAAGTTTAGACCTTAAATGATTGGATCTCATGTGATTGTCTATACTGATCACTCTGCTCTTAAGCACTTTGTTTCTAAGAAGAATGCTAAGCCTAAACTTGTGAGATGGATCTTGTTTTTGTAAGAGTTTCACTATGAGATTAGGGACAAGAACAGTTCTGAGAACCTTGTAGCTGACCATTTGTCTAGGATTTTGTATGATATTTCTGAATGCTTTGTAGGCAATTATATGCTATCCACCCTGATCCTTGGCATGCTGACATTATGAACTACCTAGTTGCTGGCAGAATCCCTGAGGGTTGGGCCAAGAATGATAAAGCTTCCACATCATGAAATTCTTTTTTTGGGATGACCCTCATTTATTTAAGTACTACTTTGACCAAGTCTTTAGAAGGTGTATTCCCGACAATGAGGTGATGAGTGTCCTTTCTTTTGTCATGACCAGGCATGTGGGGGGCTTTTTAGTGGAAGAAAGACTGCATCCAAAGTTTTTCAATGTGGTTTCTATTGGTTGACCTTATTTAGGGATGCTTTTGAATACTGTAAAAGTTACCCCAGGTGCCAACAGTTAGGTAGGATAAGCACGAGATATGATGCCACTGAATCCCATCATTGTGGTGGAGATTTTCAATGTGTGGGATATTGATTTCATGGGACCATTTTCATCTTCTTTTGGAAATGAGTACATTTTGTTAGCTGTGGACTACGTTTCTAAGTGGGTTGAGGCCATCCCTTCTAGGACCAATGATGCTAGGGTGGTTGTGAAGTTCCTAAGGGAGAACATCTTTTCTAGATTTGGCATGCCTTGTGCTATTATTACTAGTCAGGGTACCCACTTTAATAACAGATCTTTTGTTGCCTTACTAAAGAGCTACTCCATAGTCCATAGGGTTGCTACCCCCTATCATCACCAAACTAGTGGACAGGTGGAAATGTCCAATTGGAAGATCAAACAGATTCTAGAAAAGATAATGAGTAAGAACAGGAAATATTGGGCCAACAACCTTGCAGATGCTCTCTGGGCATAGAGCTTGGTGGGCCATTAAGATGCTTAATTATGACTTGACTGAGGCCGGTGAGGAGCGCAAATTGCAACTAAGTGAGTTTGATGAGATACGAGCTGAGGCTTATGAGAGTGCTCTATCTCATAAAGGGAGGGCTAAGTTGTTTCATGACAAACATATTCTCAGGAAAGAGTTGGTCCCAAGAATGAAGGTACTCTTATATGATTCTAAGCTCCATTTATTTGTAGGAAAATTAAGGTGCCAATAGACAGGTCCCTATATTGTCTCACGTGTTTTTCTCTATGGTGCAGTTGAAATTCAGGACCCTGAGAGTAGAGTTAAATTCAAAGTGAATGGCCAAAGATTGAAGCAATTTCTGGAGTTGCTAAGTAAAGAAGATGTGGAGTGTCTGATACTCCATGGGCCAAGTCCTGATTGGTGATTGTGATGTCGCGATAGGTCGGGTGTAATTAGCACCTGACCTTGTTTGCTTGAAATTTGTTTCCTTCCTTTCCATTTCTCTCTTTTTTCTTTTCTTTTCTTTTTGTATAGTTGGCTACTTTTCTTTCTCTTTTGCATATATATGTTGTACAATTGTTTTTGAGTCCTATCCTTTTCGTTTTTGAGTCTTGTTTTTGTATATTTGCTTTTCTTTTACTTTTTATTTTCTGCTTTATGTTTCTTTTCACTTCCAATGAGGACATTGTGAGATTTAGGTGTATGGATGGGCAAACATTGAAAATTTATGAAAATAAAAAAAAAACGTGAAAATGAAAAAAAATTGAAAATCCAAAAAGATGTTTGCTTTGTTGTTTTGGGGAATATATATGCTATTTTTGATTGACTATGTTCTCTTGCACCCTTAGTGTTAGGTTGTATATAGATGTGGTGTGCATTGATAGAACTTAGTCCCAAATTATGATGTTTGTATACGATCCTAACCCCTGACAATATTTCTAAGCAAGCTTGACTTTGGTAGATGCACTCGTAAGATTTTGAGCCTTATAGACTAATTGATCATTTTTAGTCTCACATTGTTCTTTCATGTGCGTCTCTTCCATGATTACCACTCTAGAACTTACTTTGATTCTCTTTAAAATCACATTTAGCATGTGCATTATGCTAATATGATAGAGACATTTATTTGTTTTTGTGAGCTACTTAGCCAAATTGCCACAGTTGTGTTGAATGCTTAGCCTTTGCTGGCTCCTTTGGCTTTGACCCATTTTTGTTGTGAACCCTTTATTTTAGCCCTTGGCCTAAACACATTTTCCTACCTCTAAGCCAAGGTTAGTGGGGCAATACTTCATTATTTGGTGGGTAACGTTTGGGTATTTTATGAATTTGGTGGTTGATTTTGGTATATGAGGGGATGTATCATGGTGACCCATTGGAAATTGAGTTGTATTGTTCTTGTTCATGCCATTCATTCATTTTCTTTATGAAAAAAAAGGAAACAAAGAAGCAAGAACAATGAAAAGAAAACAAATGGAAAAAAGTTTCCAAGGAAAAATGAAAAACAGTTGAAAAAATTTCAAAAAAAATTTTCAAAAAAGAGTACTGTGAATAAGAGTGTTTCACATGGGTGTATCATTACGTATACTAATTTTCAATGGTCAATTTAATTGGGGTGTGTTCTTATCTTGTGTTTTGAGAGAGTGAGTGCTCATTATAATTGGTGTAAGTGTTGGCCGCTCATTAGCTTTGGGTTTTAGCTCCTCATTTCTCAAATCATTTGTCAATCTCCTAACCTTTTAACCTTAGCCCCCTTACAACTCTGAAAAGCCCTCTTGATTATTACTTTGCATTTTGCATTTTAGTGGTGGAGAATTGAGAACCTTAGCAAGCCTATGGTAGTTTGTTTGATTGAAAGGGAATAGAGTGCACCTTGTTAAATCTTAAACACATGAGCGAGAGTGTTCCACATTTTCCTAAAGTGAGGTTCTACCAGTCACGCTTGTACATAATTTCTAAGTGGGGTGACCGATTATGTATAGATGTCATCAATGGGGAGTAAGAGTTTCTTGATGTGTACGTTGCGTTTATACGTGATCTAGTGCTTTGGCTGCTTGAGTGATGTAGTTGATTAGAATGCGTATATAGTTTCCTCGGTGTTGTATATATAAGTTTCTGTAAAAAATCAAAAAGATTTTTAATTTTATGCCTTTTGTTTTCTTTTATGGATGTTGTGGGTATATCTTCTGCAAATCCTCACGAGACCTTCCTCGTCCAATAGGGGGTAGCCTAGGGGTTTAAAGGACTTGTTGCACATGCTAAATGCAACTGTGATTCTTACGAAAGCGAGTTAGGATTCTATTTTATTTTCTAGAATTTTTAGTTTTATTTTACTCGAGGACGAGCAAAACTTAAATATACGAGTATTTGTTCAACCTGAAATTATGATATTGCATACCCCTTTTATTGTCTAATAATTGCTCGAAATAAATTATTAAAATAGGATTTTAACGTTGTTTTGTTTATTTTGTAGGAATTGAAACTAAAATTGGAAAAAATAAATAATAAGCTCAGAATGAAGCTTGGATCAATTGGGAGATGAAGAAGCAATGAAGCGGAAAAAAAAGAAACGAAAGACAAAGACAGACCCAGCCCAACCCAAGGCACCCCCTGAAGCCTAATCGCCCAACACGACCCTTCAGTCTTCATTTTCCCAGCTATGTTGGGCCTGTTCAATTGCTCCAGTAGCCTGGCCTAGACGCAGACAACCCCCCCAGTCCGATTCCTCTCTTCATTTCTTTTCTTCCTCCCATGCATGCTGCACGTGAAACCCATCCCCTTCTTCTGCTTTCTCCCATCGAAGACCAATAATCCAAAGGGCCGCGACTCCTTAGCTACCATGGTTGTCTTCTTCTTCTTCATTCATTACCCAAAAATGCATGAAACCATTAATTCTTGTCTTCACCTGTTAGCTGAGCTTCAAGAAACACATCAATGGCAGCAAGAGAATAAGGAGGAACAGAGAACGGAGAGATAGAGAAAGAGAGAGAGTAAAATGTCTTGTGTTTATTCCTTTTTTCTATATTTCTTTATTATGCTGTGTATGTATTTATATATACAAGTTGGTTAGTTAGTTATGGCATGCCATCATTGTGTGGTACCCAGTCTTCCTTTATTTGAGCAGTAATACATGGTTCATCACTCCCCCTCAAGCTGGAATGGTGAGGGTGAGGAACCATGCCGAGCTTGGCCAAGGGAATGTCCTGTTGAGACGAGGGAAGGATTTTAGTGAGAACATCTGCCTGTTGCTGCTGTGTGGGCATGTATGTGAGTTAAAGCAAGCCATCTAAGACTTTTTCCCTAGTGAAGTGACAATCGATTTCAATGTGTTTCGTACGTTCATGAAACACTGTGTTCTTGCCGATGTATATGGCAGACTGATTATCACAGTTCAAGGTAACATGCCTCAAAGATTGAACACCAATTTCTTCAAAAAGTCTCACTAGCCATGTAATTTCTGCTGCTGCTTGGGACATAGCCCTATATTCAGCCTCTAAAGAGGACCTTGAGATTGTGGTTTGTTTTTTACTTTTCCAACTGATGGGGGAATATCCAAACAAAATGATGTATCCTGTAGTAGACCTTTTGGAAAATGGATAAGCTACCTAGTCAGAATCGGAGTATGCTTGAATTGACAAATGATCTGATCCTTTTAAGAGAATGCCTTTGCCAATGGTGGAGTGGATGTATTCGAGAGTATGTTGTAAGGCCTGCAGGTGAGATGTTCACGACTTCTGCATAAATTGGTTCAAAGTTTGAGCTGTAAAGCTGAGATCTGATCGAGTGCTAGTGAGGAAGTTTAATTTCCCAATCATTGTTCTGTAATATGTGGGATTAGGAAGGGGTTTTCCTTCATCTGGCTAAAGTTTGCAGTTAAGGGGTAATGGGGTTGCAGCAAGCTTAGGATTTTTTAATCCACTTTCTTTGAGAAATTCAATGGTGAATTTCTTTTGGGATAAGGCTACACCTTCTAGGATGTAACTAACTTCAAGCCCAAGGAAGTAATGAAGTTGTCCAAGGTCTTTGATCCCAAAACACTGGTTTAAATGAAGCTTGACATGGCTGATTTCTGCCTGATCTGACCCTGTAATTAGAATGTCATCCACATAGACAGCCACAAGTGTAATGTGTATGGATGATTTATTGAGGAATAATGAATAATCATTTTTGGATTGTTGGTAACCCAAACAGATTAGGGTACTACTTAGTTTGCTGAACCATTGTCTGTTTGCCTGTTTGAAACCATAAAGAGATTTTTTTAACTTCCAAACCTTATTGGAGGGGTTAGGAATCCCTTTTAGTACCTCCATATAAACCTCTTCATCTAGATCTCCATAAAGAAAAGCGTTATTCACATCTAATTATGATAGGATCCATTTCTTGGATGCTGCCAAAGATATGATACTTCTAATGGTTGCCATTTTGACAACAGGTGAGAACACTTCCTGATAGTCCACACCATACTTTTGAGTAAAACCTCTAATGACAAGCCTTACTTTTAGTCTTTCTAATTTGAGTTTGACCTTGTAGACCCATTTGTTGCTGATTGCTGTCTTGCCAGGAGGTAAGTCAACATATTCCCAAGTGTCATTTGTCATTAGGGCATCTATTTCCTTCTCCATGGCTTCCACCCAGCAAGGTTCTTTTAAGGCCTCTTCATAAGATTTGGGTTCAGTGTATTGTGTCAAAGAGGAAACCAAAGTATGATGATCTGTTGGGAGTTGTGAGGAATTCACCATGCCACAAAAATAATCTTTCAAATAATGAGGTTGTTGATGTGTCCTGGAAGATCTTCTTGTAGGGACTGTCACAGGAGATGTGACAGAGGAAGAAGATGAAGCAGTTTGCATACTTTGCATATCTAGAGAATGGAGATGAGTTGATTGGTCTGGAAAGTGCATATTGTCAGTGGTAGATGTGTGATTAAAGAGGTTTGGTGCAGGTTGTTGAAATGTGTGGGTTTCTGGAATGAATTCTGTGACAGCAGGTAAGGGGGTATCATTTTGATGTGGGACATGCTGAAAAGGAAAAATGGTTTCATGAAAATGGACATCTCTAGATGTGAAAATCTTTTTAGTTTCCAAGTCAAATAATTTGTAGGCCTTTTGAACTATATGGATATCCAATGAAAATACATGGACGGGCCCTGGGTTGGAGTTTGTCTCTATGCCTTTTTAATGTAGAAGCATAGCAAAGACAGCCAAAGACCTTAAGGTGTTCACAACAAGGCTTGACCTTATAAAGTACCTTAAAAGGAGATATGTTTTGTAATACAGCAGTGGGCATTCTATTTATAAGGTATGCATCAGTTAATAGAGCTTCTCCCCAATAAGATCTTGGCAGTTTTGACTGAAACATGAGTGCCCTGGTGACTTGTAATATGTGTTGATGCTTCTTCTCCACTATTCCCTTTTGTTGAGGGGTGTCAACACAAGATGTTTAATGATGAATCCCTCTGGCTTTGTAAAATTCCAAAGCTGAAGTATCCTTAAATTCCATGCCATTATCAGACCTTATGATTTTCACATGAGTGTCAAACTGTTGTTCAACAAAAATGACAAAAGCCTTTAACAAAGGGAAAACATTGCTTTTGTGTGCCATTAAATGTACCTATGTAGCCCTGGAATAAACATCCACAATCGTCAAAAAATATTGGAAGCCATTGTATGTCTTATGGGGATATGGACCCCAGATATCAACATGAATGAGCTCAAAACTAAAAGCAGACCTTGTATTACTCAAAGAGAATGAGTTTCTGTGTACCTTTGCCATTGGACAAATTCGACAAACACCATGTCTTGCCTTATTACATTGAGGAATATTAACATGTTGAAGTTATTCAAAAGGTAAATGTCCAAATATGAAGTGCCATAATTCAGAATTGGAAAAACACACTGTAATATTCTGCAAGCTGTCCTTAGGTTTCTGCAAAAGTGGCAGCTGCTTGTTCTTCAGAGATTGATGCTCCTTTTTCATGCAGTACAACCCTTGGTTCTCTTTACCAAGGATTACTACCCTCTTCATAGTTGGGTCCTGGAGAAAACAACTTTCAGGAGTAAATATTATATTTGTTGAAAGCTGCTTAGTCAACTTGCTTATGGAGAGTAAATTGTACTGAAATTCTGGAGTGTGTAAGACATCCTTCAGTACTATACCAGCCCCTAAAACCATAAAGCCAACATTTAAAATCTAAGCCCTCTTTCCATTTGGCATAGTTATGTAGCACTTTTGCTAGATGGGCCTTATGTCATGCAGTAGGGATAGATCATGAGTAATGTGATCACTAGCCCCACTGTCTATAATCCAATTACTATTTCCAATTGTGGAAAGAAAACAGAAACTCTTAGCTGCCAAAACCCAGCAGCAGTTATGCAATCATTTTGAGATAGTTCTTGTTTAGCTGCATGCTTGCTGAGCAATTGCAATAGCTGATTGTATTGTTTCGGAGTGAGTGTTTGAACAGCTGGAGCAGAGAGACTTCCATAAGCATTATGTGCTTGATAGCCAAGCCCAGGAGCATTATTGCCAGTAACTGTATCATCTGATTGAGCTACAGTTGCAGCCTTCCTTCCCTTATAAAGCTTGTGTCTAGGGGGATAGCCATGTAATTTATAGCACTTCTGAATAGTGTGGCCTGCCATCTTGCAGTGATCACAGAACAATTGCCTCTTATCTTGAACTCCCCCTCTAGGTACATTCTTGTAGGTGTTGTTGCTGGGATTGTAACCTGAGTTGCTGGAATTGGTACCTCTTTGTACTGAGTTGTAACCTGAATTTCTGTATTCAGTAGCTAAGGCTGTGTGGTTTACAATTACTTCTGGACCTTGTAAATGTGTATGGAATGCTGTGGATTCATGGATGAACTGAGGCAAGGCACAGAGAGATCTTTGCTTTTCTTCTTGTTGTATTAAAGCATAAACTTGATCAATGTTAGGTAGAGGTTTCATCGTTAGGATATTGCCCCTAATCATTCTATAGTCTTCATTGAGGCCAACCAAGAATTGCATAAGTTGTTGATCTTGGGTCAATTTATATCCAACCTTCAGACTTGCACATTCAATTTCCACAACTGCAGGGAGGAATTGAGATCATACTATTGTAGTCATCCCATTTTTTTTTTATCTGAGTAAAGTAGGCAACCACAGACAAATTATTCTGTGAAATGGTGCACAGATCCCTTTGAATCTTAAAGATTCTTGTTCCATATGCTTCCCCAAACCTCTGCTCAAGTTGAACCCAGACTGCATTGGCTTTGGGGGAAAACAACAAGCTTTGTCCTATATCTTTGATTACTGCATTGATAATCCATGATATCACCATCTTATCACATCTATCCCAATGTCCTACTGATGGAGAGTCAGTAGGAGGCTTAGAACAAGTCCCTAATGCAAAACCTAAGTTGTTCTTGGCAATTAAAGCCACTTCCATGGCTTTCTTCCAATGGCCATAATTCTCTCCATTCATCAATTCACTTACAAGGACATTATTCGGGTTGTCTGAAGGGTGTAAAAACAGTTCATGAGATGGATCATTGACATTAAAGTTTGCAGCCATTCTTGTTTTTTCAGATGATAAGGGAAAGAAAAATTGATGGTAAGTTTCCAGAAAACGAAAAAAAAAACAGTAGAATGCAAGAACAGAATCTTGACAATGTCACCTGGTTTGCTGAATCAGAAAATGAAAAACATCTTGCCTGCCCTCTCTGATACCATGTTAGCTGAGCTTCAAGAAACACATCAATGTCAGTAAGAGAATGAGGAGGAACAGAGAACGGAGAGATAGAGAGAGAGAGTAAAATATCTTGTGTTTATTCCTTTTTTCTGTATTTCTTTATTATGTTGTGTATGTATTTATATATACTAGTTGGTTAGTTAGTTATGCCATGCCATCATTGTGTGGTACCCAGTCTTCCTTTATTTGAGCAGTAATACATGGTTCATCATCACCCAGTAATTCTTCTCTCCCTTAATTACTAATCATCACCAAGTCGACAGTTTCAAGCATTGAATTCGAGACTTTACGAAGGCAACGAAAAGTTCAGCGTTCTTCGGGGGGCTTCAAATGCAGGTCGAGAGAGAGAGACGAGGGGTAGGAAGCAGTAGATTATTATTGTTTTAGCTTCCAGCTTATCGTTTTTGCTCCAGATTCAGTTCCGAAGCTCTGATGTTAGTGCCGTTTGATTTTAACTTGGTTAAATTCAAATAGACTTGGTGACTCTGTTTGGAATCTCGTAACAATTGTGTCACTCTGGTTGATTTTGAATCCCTGTTCTCATTCAGTTTTTTGGGGTTTGCATTAGGGTGGTGACCACCATTAAAGGGAATGATGAAGTTGGGTATTTCCCTCTACATTTGATTCTTGGCTCTTTCCTTGCTTGCTCAGCTTCGATTTATTTTGATGTTATAATGTGGGCTTATATTCACGTACTTCGTTCTACTTCTATGTTGACCCCCTATCATGTTTTGATTGGTTCAATTTAGTGAATTTGATTAGACTACCAATAACCCAATCTCACAACTCATGCTTGTGGATCGACACCCATAATTATTACAGCGATAAATCGTATACTTGTTGAAATTACAACAGAATTAATAATTGATTAACTAACCAATAGCTTAGATTCCTTTTAGAAATCAATAGCATAACAAGTCAAAATTAATTAACTACTACACAACCAAGAATCCTAATTCCTTAATTCATGAGAGTTAATCACTAAATCCACTAATTAGCTAATACGAATTGGGCTAAATAAGCTAATTAAACATACCAATAATAGAAATAAATTGCAGTAAAACTTAAGTGGCCAAAAAAAATGAGGGGACCAGAAAAATAAAAACAAGAAATGCACAATTGTGGGAACTTGGATTTAAACACGCGATCACAAATGGCAAGGAGGAAAGAATAAGGTGCTAAGACCACTGCATTGCACAGGAGTGAGCAAAAAAAATCCGAAACGGAAAAACCGAACTGAAAAGTCGTTAACCGAATCGATTGTTCAAAAAAATTCCGTTTGGTCAACCCAATTGCAAAATTTTGCAGTTTCGATTTCAATTTCGATATCGGCAGCGGATTGAAATTCGGTTGACTGAAACCAAAGCTTCAATTTTTTGTAAAAAGTTACATAAGTTTGTATTCGTGAAATGTAGATTTTATAATTATAAAAAGATAGAACTAAACACAGAGTAATGTGTAAATTAATATTTGGTGTCATAAATAGTTAAATTAGATTAAAAAATGAGTATTTAATTAGAATAGTTGTTGGAAATATTAACAGAATTTATTGTGACTGTTTGATATAATAATCACGTCAAAATTTAAAGCTTGCTCTTTAAAGAGGTAAATAATAATAAATAGATAGCCTCACTCGTTTAAATAAGAGGAATATACACACACACACACACACACACACACACACACACACACACACACACATATATATATGATGATTTGTATTGGTGGATGTTTTAGTTTCAAGGTTTGTATTAGGAGCCGAAATGGTAATAGAAATGGTTGATGGAAGATGTAGCGGTTGCTCTTTACCTGACGGACCTCAAATGAATGTGTTGATTAAGCAGCTACAATGTGCCGGCAAAGGTGAAAACTGTACTTTACCTGACGGACCTGAATGTTGCGAGGGCTTGATTTGTTTTAATGCCTTGCCATTTGCTCCACGATGCGTTTAGAGCTCCGCGTGAGCTACTCCTCTATGGGTCTTCCAAGCATCATTATCATGGGAGGATGACATCTTAATTAGCTTTAACAAGGTGAGGACCTAGTTATGTTGTGTTTCCTAATGTTATTATTAAATAAATGTCCATAATTTGTGATGTCCCTTGCTCCTGCCATGTGTGGGCTACGTTGGGACTTACTGTGCAGTCTCCGTGACTGTCCTGGTCCAGCAGGGGGGAGTGGGTGATGCCACACATGGAGACTGGTGGCAGCGACGTGGTGGGTTAATGCTCCTGTAAGCCCACACTGCCTAGGGAGGATATTTGAGGCCCGCGACGAGGACGTCGCGTTCTGTCAGTGGGGGAGTATGTAACGCCCCAATCATCTGTATCTGTGAATGTGTATAGTAAGGGGACCTTGTCCCACATTGTCAGTTTGAAAGAAGGATATCAGATTTATAAGTTCTATTCTCATAAAGTATATCAACAAGGCCTTCCACTTTTGAGTTTGGTGGTTTGATTTGTAGCCCAATTGTTGGACTTCCCATCTTAGTGGGTTGTATTGTGTGATTTTGGGGCAATTCGCTACAGTAACATCGCGTGTTTGAACCCAAGTTTCTACAATTATGATCGCGTGTGACTCTTTTCCCTTATTCCAATTGCTTCTAACTGTTAGTTGTTAATCTCAACTGCTTCCAATTATTCTCAAGTCTCAACCGTTTCCAATTGCTTTCACTTGCTCCCAACCGCTCATAATTGCTCACACTATATTACAAATACTAATCCAACTGCCTTTCAACAGTTCAGAACTACTTCAAACTGCTTATAACTACTAATTGGTAGTTACAACCACGCAATAATAATTTCAATTATTAGCCACTTTTTACAACAGTTGAAATAAATAAATTGTTACTATGCTGAGGGAAATTTCGGAGTTTAGTAGTATGATAATTTAAAAAATGTTTAAAAGATTTCGGAGTTGTAGTTGGTGGTACAATTCCAACTGTACCTGTTTAAATGAAACTTTTGATCACCTTAGTTTGTCCAACTTACTATTAACAAAGGTGAAAACTTAGGTGGTGTTAGGTTGGGACGAAATGATTTTTCAACTTTTGATCACTTGGTGAAACAAAGGATGAAAAATAATTTTCATAGAAAATAATTTTCACCCCAATGGAGGACAATAATTTCTATTTCAAAAGAAATGAAATTGATTTTTTTCTCTATTCCCTTGACAATGAAGTCAGATGCAATTTAGGAGCAAAATTTGGTTTCAACTGTTTGAATTAAAACTTAACAATTCAATAAGAAAGATCAAAAGAAGCTCAAAATCTTCAACTTAGTTAACATTCATCACTAAAACAATTCACTTTATATTGAGCGCTCCAAAAACATCTTTCAATGATTTGGTCAAAACTTAATTGTCAATTGAAAAAGATTGAAAGAAACTAAGTATGAGCTTTGAGCTACAAATTTCTTCATTTGTTAACATTTATCTCAACTGCGACAACTCAATTAGATATTTTTTTGCCACTATAGTAATTTAGTTGACTTTTTTCAAGAAAAGTGATTTACTTGCACTAGATGATGCAATGTTTAATATAAAACTTAGCTATCCAAAAAATAGGGAAAATTTTATGTTGATTTCTATAGTTCTACTGTGATGGGATTATATTGCGATGGCATATTTAAGCAAATTATTAACCAATTGGGTTGTTTTAAAAGAATAAAAAGATGGTATCAGTTGCACATAATGAAGTGATGATAAAATTAAAAATAGTACTCGAGTTGAACGATAATCATAGCTAATTACCTTTTTTAGATAAAATTTAGAGGTTTATATTAACTTCTGTTCAAAGATTTCTCGCCAGTCGCCATATATTAACTTATCATCAGACATTTAGAATTGGGTGTTTTTATAAAAATATTGGGTTCTCTTTCAAATTCTAATTGTTCCTAAGAAATAATTTAATATTTACTGGTTCAATATTTATTCATACTTATAATTAACATCCTCTGCCACTTCATATAGGGACCAAGTTAGGATTCAAGGGTGTGGGGTCAAATTATTTCATATTTATTCATACTTATAATTAACATCCTCTACCACTTTCAGTAAAAGGGGAAAGGAAAGGATGTTATTTCCATTGTAACAAAGAAATAATTTTAAATTCTGTAGTACATTTACTGAGAATAATTTATTGCTTGCAAGTTCATTGTGAGATACAATACAATAAAAGTATTTAAGCATTAAATGTTATTTTTCTTTTAAGGTCAACTTTAAGCAATGAATTACGAATGTTCTTAGATGAATGTAGTTTCTTGCCAATTTCCTTTCACTTTGTCTTATTTTCTCATATAATGTGTGAGGTAAACCGCGTTATCCGTTCTCTAGCCGACCTTCAACCTATTGTGATTGGTGAGGGACTTTGGGTTGAAGGGTTGGATCCTATTTTCAACATGGTTACAAAGGACTAGTGTAAAATTCACTGGTTGAAGAAATGTATGATATCCCTTGCTTTGTTCTTCAAAAAAAAATTCCTTTACATTCCTTATGTATTTTTTTCCCTTTTTTTTGGACGTTGCCTCTTCATTTAATGAAATTGAATTGTCATTAATTTATATATGATAATACTTTTAATATATATTTTACATTTCTAAAATTCAGATTCAATACCATATTTAATGAAAATAAATATTAAACTACTTAAACATTTGTGTCGTAAATTATTAATCAACTAACTGTCATACTTTTGACTAATTTTTTATGGAAGAGACAACACTAGATAACATAGATCGAATAGTGCACATATACTAGTTTAAATTAGACCACGCATCCGCCACTGTACCAAAACTGTGTTTGTGGATACATTGAACTTATATGTTTGTGGGGTCTGCCCGCTTCAAGAGTAGGGATGATAATTTCATCTACACTCGATGAATATCTGTTTTACCCAATTCGAAAAAGCGGGTGAAACCTTGAAATATATGGATGATGCTTTGATAGATTGAATTGGATTTGATTGATGCTCCATCTGACCCGTCACCAGCTCTATCATCCCCTTAGTCATCCACTTATTTATCCCCTATTTGCAATTAGTTTACTTCTTATTTTGTCCTTTAAATTTTACCCATTTTTTGGACGATTATATTCTTAATTTTATGATTTTCGCTAAATGAGTATAATAAATATGATATTTATTCATTTATTATACCTAAAATATCTTTTTTAACCTTTTCAAAAGGCCAATTTTTTTTCTTTTAAATTTGCTAGCATATTATACATAATCTTTCATCACCCATTTACAACCCAATCTACTATTTTCACCCGCCGATAGTGGATGGATGGATTGAATTAGATTTTCGTGGTTGTTGGATGGATTGGATCAAGCAAAAGAAAGCAGATGATGACTTTCATAGTTCACCGGATCCGAACCAAATGCCAATTCTGACATTGCGGACCCCCATTTGTAAATTTGGGACAATTTTTGTTTCTCAGGTTTTTTGGGAGGGGGCAGGGGGTGTGTTAATAATGCATTTTTTTTTGCATTTGCAAAAATATTTCTGCACAATTCCCAAAAATGAAAAAAAGTTTAGAAACCCATGTTGACCAAATCACAACTTGTGATAGTGGCCAATGAATTTACAGATGCGTTTTTGTGGCAAGTTCGTAGACCATAGTCAGTGGCATAACTACGTTTCGAATTTAGGGATGCTAGAAATATGCATACATATAATAAAATTTAACATTAATTATAAAAATGAAAGCATATAATAAATACATTTAAAAGGTTGCACTTGAGAACTCATATTTTGAAGGTAAAGTAAACTGAAACAGTCTACTTTTTACTTTGGTTTCAGCCTTTCAGGTTTTTAGGATCCACATTAACAAACAAAGTGAACTAATTACTTTTGAAAATTAAGAGCATAAGAATTCATAATTGATTTACTAACCAATAGCTTAGGCTCATTTTAGAAATCAATAGCACAATAATTCAAAATTCATTAACAATTAACCAATCTTCCGTAACCCTTAACAACCAACCAACCAAATCAATGCAAGTCCCCAACCTAGAACCCTAATTCCTTAATTCATGAGAGTGAATCACTAAATCCACTATAATTATCTAACACGAATTTGACCAAAATAAGCTAATTAAACATAATAATAGTAATAATTTGCATTAAAAATTTAGGTGGCAAAAAAATAAGGGGATCAAAAAAATAAAAACAAGAAATGGACAATTGTGGAAACTTGGATTAAAACATGTGATCGCAAATGGCAAGGGGGAAAGAGTAAGATGCTAAGACCACTAGACTGCATGCCAGCTCATAATATATTAGCTATTTTATTTTTGGTCTTAAAATATCTGTTTCACTGAAGTTGGGCTACTATTGGCCCAATAAGAGGTAGAACTCTCCCCTTACAAGTTTTCTCCATTCACAAGACTCGAACCCAAGATCTTACTTAAGGTGAATAAGTGTCGAACCACTTGAACCAACCTGCATTGGTATGATATATTAGCTAATTAATTTCTATGTATTCATTCTTCTTTTTTTATCAAAATTTCTAGAACACAAAGTTTTTTTCACAAAAACTTAGAGTGTCAATTGACACTACTCGGACTAATGTGGCTTTGTCATTGTTCTTTGTGGCCAAAGAATTGGGATTTTGGACTAATCTCGCAGACTGGACTAATCATAGAGTGATGGGTTTGTTAAACAATGAACAGGCAAATTGTAATTTCTTATGGCAAGATATACATTTTCTTTCTGAGTCAGCCAACAATATCCTTTCTTAGATGGTTTGACTGTTTGATGAATTGGATCGCTCGATTTAGGCATTAAGCAAAATCGGAGACTATACTGTAAAATTTAGTTATTTCTGACTTACTTCACTGTAGGAACTTTTAGGAGATATGAAGTTTGCTAAGTTTGAAACTTTTTTTTTTGTAGCACTCAATCTTGCATTGATGTTAATACCCTTCAACATTGATGTCAATGCCTCCGAACACTAATTTAGGAAATTATTTCACCTTATCTAGACTCTAAATTTGTTTTTGATTTTCATAATTATGGTTCAAAATTATAAGATTTGTGATAGAGAACACAATAGAGGTGAGAATTCTGAAGCTATAGGAGAAGAAAGAATTGACCTTTGAGGGGTAAGTCTTCTTTCAAACTTGAGTTGTTTGTTCTTGTAATTGCTTACATCCTTTGTCAAGTTTAACCTTACTCATCAAAAAAATGCTATGCGGACCATTGCGGGATCTTCAAATGCTTTGTCAAAGTTGATGGAAGCCGACCTAAAATTTCTTTTTGTCACTTGAAAAATATGCAACCAGATGTTTCAGGACATTATGCAACAAATATGCAGGCAAAAGTTCAGGACCCTGCATGCACATCATATAACTCTGAATTTCTGTTGTAATGTAGTGGTGCATTAGAGTAATTCACTTGTTTGTCAATTCTAGTTTGCAACAACCAATCTGAGCTATGACTAGTCGAGAATGTCGGTAGACTTCACTCTTTAGCCTTTTTTTTAAATTTTATTAATGAATTTAGTCCCTTTAAACTTAAAATCCAGCAAAAATAATGAATTCTTACAATGATATGACATCAATGAGTAATGTCTACTATGTTGAAAATATAATTTGAAAATTATTATTAAAAAAAGAACACAATAGGTATCACTAAAAATAAGGAAAGTAAATGAAAGGTGAAGCGATAATTAGGTACTTGTTTTTATCTTTCTTCTCACATATAAATATGTAATTGTATTCTCAACAAAAGAAACGAATGAAATAAAGAAAGATTATTTTCTTTTTTCAATAACATCATATTATCTCTCCTCCTCAATTTCTTCACTTAGCAATGATATTGAACATATTCTAAAATTATTTTTAGAGCCTCAAATTGTAATAACCGGGGTTTTCAACCTTAGGCTAAACATTTGAGTTAATATTTTTATTAACTTATTTGATTGAGTTAGCTATATTAGGCTAATTTTTGCATGATAATTGGGTGTAATAATTACATGAGTAATTTTTATTATTTTTTCTTGGTTAATTACGCGATTTCATGAAATTAGTGAACTTGTTAGAAATTAGCCAATTTGTGACAACGCTAAATTAGCAAATTCTACGAAGGCATGTGGGGTCGAGATTAGCAAAGTCAAATGATTCAAGACCGAATTAGGCTTAGCAAGCGTGATTAAACAACCAAAGCTAATATAATAAAATTTTAAAAAAAAGGAAAGCCAAAATAGGCCAAGCCCCCTTCTTCGGCCAGAAAACACAACATATGTGATTAAACAACCAAAGCTAATATAATAAAATTAAAAACAAAAACCAAAAGGGGGCTTCTTCTTCAGCCAAAAAAACATGACAGAGAGGGGGCATCCCTGCTACCTCAACCCCACGAAGCCACCAGCGAAGTGAGAGAGAAAGAGAAAGAGAGAGACAGAGAGAGAGAGAGAGAGAGAGAGAGAGAGAAGAGGTGCGCGGCGGTGCCAGTGGCGGTGCCACCCTGGCTAGCACCCAACCAGTTGTCCCTAGCCGCAACCACCCGTGAGGAATCCAAACCCAGAGCGACGAAGTTTGTGGTCTTCTCTGTCAACCCTGAGGCACCGAGCATGTGCCAGATCCACCATAGCCATGTTATTCCCGTTCTCCACTATAAATTTGAGGCGATTTTAGGTCAAGGAGCAAACAAAGTGAGGGTTGAGGGGTTCGCATTCACAATAATAGCAAGTAGATTGAGGTCTGTTCACGTGGGTTAGGCATGATAGCAGTAACAGAGCCGAAATCTTGGTTTTGAAGCATCCAAATCGAGCCCAAAAGCCCTTAGAACAAGTCTTTAGCTTAGAGTCCAGGTGGGTGCTTCCTGATCCCTAGACCTACTATTAATTTACAAATGTGTTTGAAATATTTATGCTAGCTGATTTAGTAGTTAGGTTGAAACTGTAACGAGTTGAGAAACTGTAAGTAGTCAATGAATGATTTGGGTTGAACTGAAATGGTTTTGAGGACTGTTGTGGTCGGTGCTATGAGGAGGGAGTCCGGGTTGTGTGAAACTCCGTGAATTACGAAGTGTAATGTTGTGTTATAAATATGATGCTAGGCTGATTTTGTTTAGTTCAAAAGAGAATGTTAATTGTTAACCTTGGGTTCGCATGTGTGCTATGTCTATTTTTATGAACCACGTTCATGCCAAATTAATGTGTCTATAGCCACCAGGTTGCTTGGTTGTGTAAGTGTTTGAACTAATCGATGCATGAGTTAAGGAGATGTTCATGAATGCAAATTACTTGATTCACCCTAAATGTATTCCCAAGGCCCTAGTTGAATGACTGATTGTTTAGCCATCCTAAACTATGTTACGCTGGCCTATCTGAACGGACATGTAGTTGAATTAGAATGAATCTTAAAATATACCTAGAATAGTCCCTTTTGATTAAGCGTCCATATAATCTAAATGTCAAGTTGATTCAAGTTTAAAATGATGCACTGATTGTTTTCATAAATCATCCAACTGAACTATTGTGTTGAGAAGTAATATGAATCACGAATAAGTATGCTTTCAATATGTTTAAAGTCGTGTGTCGATAAGTGAGTAAATGATTGCTTGATATGGCTAGCTTGATAAGTATTGTGGTTAACTGGGAGTGTTAGGCCATTCGTTTGATAAGAGTAAGCTAAAACTAAACATTATGGGCCCTGTTTGTAACTCATGTGATGTTTCATTTGAATACATAGAATTTTGCGTCATGAGATGAGCGGTTTGCATCTAAAACATTGAAAGTCAAAATGCTTATGTATGAAGGCAACTGTTAATGTTTAGAAACGAGTTTCCATATAACCTGTCTTAATGAGTGAATAAATATACAGACATTAACCCGTTTTACGCATATTTTACCCAATGAGTGGTTTTATGGTTTTTAAATCGATGTGGAATCATTAAGGCTTCTAGCCTCTTGAGAATGAGAATGTCATTGTTTGTGATACAATGAAAGTTGTAATGCAAGTGCATTTAATGTGAAATGCATCTAAAATGTTTTGGGCTAAGATAATTTGCTAAATGCTTGGACAAATAATTAGGGAGCAGACCCGATTTGTGAGAACCCTAATACCTAAGGAGATAGGCCCATAAGTGGAAACCGTAGAAGACGGTGACAAGGGTAATGGTCCATTAATTTCCCCGGGGATAATGTGAAATGTGAGTGACGATCTCACTTGTACGATGGAATGTGAGTGGCAGCCTCACCCGTACCCAGCATAAATATGAGATTTCGATGCCTATGAAAATGATTTCGTACATGTTATGTGATGCGAAAGCCTCGTTCGAGGGTGATGTTGATGTAAATATTTGAAAAGGTGCATATCTTCTTGAAAAGAGTTTTTATTAAGTTTCAATTATCTGAGGTTTTATAAGGATTTCCATTGATTTAAGCGATATATATTAATATTACTTTCTCACAAAAAGGAGTCTCACTTGATCATTTTGTTTAAACTCCTTGAAGATGGGTGTTTATATATGGACTAAGTATTTTATTGCATCCAATACGTGAATTATTGCATGAGATAGCTTATTAGTGAATCCTGTGTACGTGTTATGTGACGTTATGCTTATATCGTGTGATGTTATGTTGATATAATATGGAATTACAAACTAATAAGCTACAAGAGACTTAGGTCAGGCAAGTTAGGTATCTTGTGCGTGAATTAGAAGGAGAATAGGGTTGCCACCGTGCTAGAGAGGTCATTAGGGAGATGATAAATCTGGAAGACCCTACGTGCTTATTATATGGTATTATATATATCAGATTGTGCGTGTGCTGCCTAAAGTATGATGTGCAATTGTTTTGTTTTCTGGGGGTTAGGAATCATTCACTGAGTGTGTGATAGCTCATCCCCCTATCTTTTCCCTTTTTCCCCAGGTTCCTAAACTGACAGGTAGAAGTCAATTCATATAAATCGAGGTGGAGTCTACTTGCTGCCCAAGAAGTAGACTTAAATATTTTTGTACGTTAAATTGTGAGCTTAGTAATGTATTGTGATGTAATTTAAGTTCTTGAGTACATATAAGCTAATTATTGAAGCCATGTAATGCATATTGTCTAGAAGTCGCTCTATATAGCCATGTGAGCCCAGCATATGATATATCAGTGATCTTTTAGCTGGAGTTATTTATTTTCTTTTGGGATATAAACCTTAGTACTCCGGATGTGTGATCCGTTGAGTTGTACTTTTATTGTCCTTTCTATTTATTGAATGTTATTCTTGCTATACTCAGGGTGTGTGGCTCGTAGAGTTGTGTTCTCCGGCGTGTAGCCATTGAGTTATGAATATATGTTTATGCGTTTATCGAATGTAGGAACCTATAGTATGGCTAGAAGCCTGGTTTGAGCCCATTTTTAGGTGGAACTCTGTTCGCTTTGCCCCAAAATTTAAGTAGGATCTAAGACATCGTTAATACTCCTAACCCTAGGAGTTGGGGGTGTCACACAAACATTAACAGTGGTATCAGAGCCAAAACAAATCTAAACCATCCTATCATTTTTCACATTCGAGAAAGCTTATAAAAAAAGGAAAATTTCATGAATTATGTTTCTCATTGAAATTTAACTTCACAAAATTATTGTGGCGTCAACTTCAAACACAATTTCCTCTAGCTTAGCATCCAACAATTGGGTACCAATATTCCATAAAGAAAGTTATCAAACATGGAGTATTCAAATGAGAACTCTCTTAATTTCACATGGTCTATCGGATATAGTAGAGAATGGGTATGATGTCCCACCTATAGAACCCAAAGAAAATGAAGCTTGGGATGATAACAAGAGAAAACAATATGAAGAAAATTAAAAAAAGGATTGTTGTGTCCTTTCAGTAACCCAATGAGGAGTTATACAACAAATATTTCCACAAATTATGGTCGCAACAACATTGAAATATGCTTGGACAATTCTATCAGATGCATATAAGGGCTCAGAAAAGGTAAACGTTATCAAACTTCAATCCTTATGGAAGGAATTTGACACATTATTAATGAAGGAGGGAGAAAATATTCAAGCATTTTTTACTCGTGTCTCCAACACTATTAATCAAATTAGATATGGGGACATAGCTATCGACATAAAAATTGTACAAAAAATTTGTAGTCTTATTCCAAAATATGACCACATAGTGGTTGCTATAGAGGAATCCAAAGATTCATCTAAGATTTCCCTAACTAAGTTGATGGGATATCTTCAAGCACAAGAGGACAGAATACATAGGTTTTTTGAACTTCCATTAGAGCAGGCTTTTCAAGCCAAATTAAAATTCTTCGACAATGGAGAAAAAGTGAATAGCCACAATAGGAATTTTCCAGAAAGAAGAGGAACACAAATAAGCATGGGAGGGGGAGAGGAAATTATAAAAACCAAGGAATTCACTATGATGGAAAATCGGGCTCATATTGCTGTAAAACTTGTCGAGAGCTACAAATTTAACCACTACTTAGATTAAAAAATAATTTTTATAGCATAGGGAAGTAGGAATCGATCCACGAGGAAAGATTGTTTTTAAAAAGGCTAGATTAATCCTAAATGATTTTACTAATCCAATTTATTAAGCCTAATCTATTTTGCATTTGAGCCTACAAGTTGCTAACTATGATATCAGTTGTAGTCTGTTTCTCTTGAACCTGCTGAAGAGTTGTCTCCAAAATTTGGAACCTATCATCCATTTTCTTGGGGACTTGTTCTAGGAGGAAATTGGTCCTATCTTGACTAGAAGGTTGACGAGAGGGTTGGTCAAAATCAGGTGGATTAGGCTTAGGGCCATACCTAAGGTTAGGGTGGTTTCTTCATCCTTCATTATAAGTATTCAAATAGGGATCATACCTCCTTTGATTTTGGTTAGAGTAAAGAGCATTAGCATTACCTTCTTGTAGAGTAGGACATGCATCAGTAGGATGCCCCTCTAGACAACAAATACCACATATTACTGCTTTTTGAATACCCCCAGTAACAATCTTATTTAACATAGCAGTAATATAAGATAACTGATTCTCTACAGATGAACTAGAACCAATCTCATTGACCCTTTTGACTTGTGACTCCCTAGCACCAAACTGCTGAGTATTTTGGGCCATTAGATTAAATAAATTTCTAGCCTTTGCTGGCGTTTTATTAACTAGAGCCCCTCCGCTAGCAGCATCTACCATATTACGATCTATAAGAAGCAAACCCTCATAAAAATATTGAATCAATAGTTGTTCAGTTATTTGATGTTGGGGACAACTAGCACATAATTTATTAAATCTTTCCCAATACTCACAAAAATTTTCCCCATTCATTTGTTTGATTCCACATATATCTTTCCTAATAGATCTAATACGGGATGCAGGAAAAAACTTTTCTAGAAACGATTTATGCAATGCAGTCCATGTAGAAAAAGATCCAGCAGGCATATAATATAACCAGTCCTTAGCATTACCAAGCAAAGAAAAGGGAAAGACCCTTAGTCTAATTTGGTCCTCAAGAATTCCTTCAGGCACCATAGCAGAACAGGTAATAAGGAATTCACTAATGTGTCTATAGGGATCCACTCCAGCTAATCCATAAAACTTAGGTAATAAATTGATGAATCCAAAGTTCAGTTTCAAGGGTTTATCTAATACGACATAAGTAATGGACATGGGTTGGGTTTCTAGCTTAGGGGCAGCAAGTTCCCAAAAAGTAGACATTCTTACCTATTTAAGCTTAAGACTTACTGGCAATCTGCAAAAATTAAAATAAAAACTAAACAATAAAAGTAGTAAAATTAAATAGAAGTAAACTAGCAATTTAATTTTCTTTCCCCGGCAACGGCGCCAAAATTTGTAAAGCTTGTCGAGAGCTACAAAGTTAACCACTACTTCAGTTATTAAATAATTTTTATAGCATCGGGAAGTAGGGATCGATCCACAAGGAAAGATTGTTTTAAAAAGGCTAGCTTAATCCTAAATGATTTTACTAATCCAATTTATTAAGTCTAATCTTAATAATTCTAAAATAATTAAAATCTAATGAATAAAAATCTAGAAAAATATCCAATGATGCTCCTAAATATTCTAGATCATATTTTGGAAACAAAATAGTAAAAAGATTCCCTAAATAATTTAGAAAAATAAAAAACAGAATAGTAACTGATATTCTAATGAAAAATCAATAACAACAGATAATAGTCAGAAACTAAATATAGAAAAATTGAAACAGTAACCTAAAATATTATTCTTCAGGTATATAAGATTATAAATTCTAAATTGTATCTAATTAATTTCAGAAAAATCAGATCAGAAAATTAGCACAGATTATCAAGCAGAATAATAAATCTGAAATTAGAAATAAAATAATTTGCATTAATATAAATACGAAATTAATCAAGAAAATTACCCTAATTTTAGGACACAATTTTCTGGACTTAACCACACCTAATAATCGTAAATTAAAATAAAAAATCGAAATTTTCAGAATTAATAACCTAAAAAACCTGCACCTATCAATTTCACAAAATAATTCCAAACAACTATCAAATAAATTCCAAAAATTACGAAATTGAATATGAGCAGACTAGGACACTATATAAACCCTAGGAATGGATAAAAAGCAAAAAAGAACGAAACTAACTATTTTTAGTTTAATTTTTAACAAACCGGTAATTAAATACTAAAACTGAATGTAAATCAACCTAAAATTATAACTACTCCAAAAATCAAAATCTAAACCATCTAAAATTACCTAGACACTCATAAAAGACTATAATTTGGGGGGGGGTTGATTGAATTAATATTGAAGCTAATAAAAATAGAACAAAAATTAACAAACTAATCAAATTAACTCTAAGCAACAAATAATGATCAAAAGTTATCAAATTTATGAAGGATACTTAGTATAATCTCTATCCACCATGCAAATTAATATTTATCATTAACACACAAGTTAATTTCATTCATGAGTTAAACTGTAGAAGACATTCATTAGCGGTTCTTCCCCGTTTTTCCTTAGATTCTAGTTTAATTAGGTCCAGCCCTAATATAAACCCTACTAGTTTTCATAACCCTTACACCAGCGCAAGAATTTAACCAAACTAGAGCATTACATATTAGAAAACATCATCTAACGCTTTGTAACCAATTTATCAGCAAATCGATTTAACAAAGATCTAAAGCGATAACCTAATTAAAAGAGATGGGTTTGAGCCATCCATGATTAATTAGGGTGATACCTAAGCATAAAAGACTATAACTTTTACGTATTATAGTCTTCTAAACTATCAATTGAAATCATATTAAACTAACTAGCATACATTATAATTAATTTAACACGAATATCATAAATGATGAACGCTAATCGCTATAGAATCATGAATATAAATCAACTAGGCAATAAAGCATAAGACTTATTTCAAAATAGTAAATTTAGCATGGCTTCAAGAAGATTATACTAAGTATAAACAAAACTACTCACTCATATTAAAAATAACATCACAAAATTCACCAAAATAAATCATGTTTAATAATAAACTAAACACCCAAAAATAAAAACTAGCAAAACTATTTTTTTAGATGATGGTGATGAAGATGATGGTGTATTATGATGATGATGTAAGAAGATAATGATGGTGATTGTGAAGGAGATGCCGTGGGGTTGATCACGATGATGGAGAGGGCTGATGATTATACATGGGTGTTGAGGAGCTGCCGTGGCCTGTTGTTATGGTAGCCGTGGGTTTTGGGTTGAAGATGATGATGGTACGTGGGGGGTATGATGAAGAGGAGGAGATTGATGATGAGGGAGGATGATGAAGGTGATGTTGCTGTGGGTTTATATATAGGGAGTGAGGGAGGTTAGGTTTAGTATATTAGTGTTTCCTTCTTCTCTTCCTTAGACTTCTTCTCCCTCAAGACTTCTAGCCTTATTCCAACTCTTGAAATCCTAGTCCAATTAAATAATCATGGAAATAATATTTTCCATAAATTATTATTGGATCGTCTTTTCAGTACATCGTGTAAAATCGGAGCTTCGATGTCTTGTCTTCTCTTTTTTATTTTATTAATGCCTAACCTGGAAAATATATAAAATAATGTAAATTAGACGCAATAATGTGTAAAATATAATCAAAATAATTAATAAAACGATGCATGATTAATGACTAACAATTTCAGAGTATGTAGGATGAATAATCACAATAGAAATGATTGTTCGTTCAAATCCAAAATGTGCACGACACATTCATCATGTGAGGAATTATCGAAATCGATCGTAACAAGATGATGCCAATTTCTCTGAGAAGAATGACATTGCTGAGAACTTTTCTATTCTTGTTTAAATACTCAGCAAGAGTCCAAAGATTTATGGTATTTGGATAGTGGTTGCTTAAACCGCATGACAGGAAATAAAAATTCATTCATCCAACTAGATGAAAATAAAAAATCTAATATCACACTTGGTGATGGGAGGACCCAAGAAGTTGCAGGTAAAGCGATAATAGCTGTAAAGGGCAAAAATGGCACTGGAAAATTTATTCAAGATGTTTTATATGTCTCTGGCTTAGCACAAAATCTACTAAGCGTGGGGCAACTCGTCCAAAGAGGTTATTCGGTAAAGTTTGACGACAATAACTGCTTCGTACGTGACAAAAAGAATGACCAGTTAATAACTTTAGTTCTAATGGCCTCAAATAGAATTTTCCCTTTGAAGATGTTGATGAAGCCAAACGTTGCTCTTTCTAGTGCCATGGATAATTCCATCTTATGGTATTAGAGGTAGGGCTGAGCAAAAAAATCGACTCCGAAACGATAAGACTGAGCAAAAAAATCGGGTACCCGGTTTCGGACCCGGACCCAGCTCGGACCTGTCGGGTCCATACCCAGACTCGGTTGAACTGGGTCCGGGACTAGTTCTGAAATTATGGAATCAGTTCCAACCGGGTCTGGAGTCAGGTCCTGAAAATTTGGAACTAGAACCAGACCCGGGACCCGGTTACCCGGTTAAATCAGTTTTTTTTTTTAATTACTAAGTTACCCACTTACCCGTTGACATCATGTGTTGTTCTTCCAATGCCGCCATAATTTCTGACTATAAGTTGATATTACTAAATCTTTCTGTTAATGTAAAAATACTATGAGAAGATGATATTTTTTTATGCTTGGATGAAATAAAATGCTATTTATTAGCTAACTAATTGGGCTTTAATGCATGGTAAATGTCTAGTTGTCACTCTATTGAATTTGATTTTGAACGATCGATTAGTTAGATTATTGGGTGTGTTGGTTCTCTTACAAAGTCACAATCACAAGCCAAAAATGTAAATGAAATAAAATAAAACATAATATAAAAAATTAGGAACCAGGTACCCGGTCCCAACCGGTTCCGGGATTGGTTCTAAAATTATGGACCCAGTTCCAACCGGTATCGGGACCGGGTCCAAATTTTTGGACCCGGTTCCAATCGGGACCAGGATCGATTCCAGAAAAATGGACCGAGTACCCGTTCTTGCTCATCCCTGATTAGAGGTATAGACATCTAATTTCTAATAGCCTTATAATTCTAAAACAAAAGGATATGGTGATTGGTTTGCCTGGTATCAATAACAACAACAAAATATGCGAGGGTTGTATCGTTGGAAAAATACATCGACTACCTTTTCCTAAAACTTCATGGAGGACCAAGGCTCCTCTTCAGCTAGTCCATGTTGATATATGGGGGCTAGCTGCAAATACGAGTTTGGGTAGAAAAAGATATTTTCTATTATTTGTTGATGATTGTACTCACATGATGTGATATATTTCTTGGAACACAAATAAGAAACATTTTCTTATTTTTTACAATTCAAAGCCCTCACTGAAAACCAAGTGGATATAATTTAAAAATCTTAAGAGCATATCATGGGAGAGAGTTTACTAGTCATGAATTTGACAAGTATTGCCAAACGCAAGAAATCAAGAGAGACTGGACAGTAAGACACACACCACAACAAAATGGTGTTGCAAAAAGGAGAAATAGATCTATAGTAGAAATGGCATGTAGCATGCTACAAGGCAAAAATTTGCCAAAGAATTATTGGGTAAAAGCTATTAACACAGGTATCTATATTCTCCATCGGTCCACCGCGAGAGCTATTTTAAATAAAACACCATATGAGGCATCGTGTAATAGGAAGCCGAAAGGAGCACATTTCAAAATTTTTGGTTGCATAGCCTATTCTTATATCCCAAAAGAAAATAGGGAAAAATTCGATGGAAAAGGAGAAAAATACATTGCTATTGGTTTTGGTGAAGAATCCAAAGGATATCATCTCTATAACCCAAATATCAAGAAATTAGTTAACATAAAGAGACGTCACATTTGATGAAATTGCTAAATGGAGTTGGTCAAAGTACTAAATAGAGCAACCTACACAAAGCCATTTTCAATATCAAGACTATTATCCTGCAGAATTACACCAAGTTTCAAACCCAATATCTCCAATAACCCGATTATCTTTTAATGAGCCCAATTCCTCAAGTCCACCTACAAACCTAAATTTTTCAAATTCTCAACAACCGCTATGATGATCACAAAGAGAAAGACATCCACCAACTTATTTACAAGATTATGAAGGTGACCGAGCAATTGTAGCATTTTTTGCCCGTGAACCACGTACTTTTCAAGACGCATCTAAAGATGGAAAATGGATTGATGCTATGAATGAGGAAATAAAAATGATTGAGAAGAACAATACATGGAAATTAGTAGACAAGCCTCAAGACAAAGAAGTGATTGGTCTTAAATGGGTTCATAAAATAAAGTACAACAAAGATGGCTAAATTCAGAAGTATAAGGCATGCTTAGTTACTAAAGGATACTCTCAGCAGCCAGGAGTTGATTTTAATGAGACATTTGCTCCAGTTGTTCGTATAGAGACAATAAGGACCGCATTAGCCATAGCAGCATAACTAAAGTTACAAGTTTTCCAATTACATGTAAAATGATATTTCTAAATGGGGAATTGGAAGAAGTATATGTTGAATAACCACAGGGTAATATGGCAGATAGCAAACAAGAAAAAGTTTATTGACTAAGGAAAGCTCTTTATGGTCTTAAACAAGCACCGCGTGCTTGGAATAGTAAAATAGATAACTACCTTCTTCAAGGTGGCTTTGTTAAACGCCCAAGTGAGCCATCCTTATACATCAAGACTGAAGAACTAGACTTTCTTATTTTATGCTTGAATGTGGATGATCTCATTTACACATCCTTATACATCAAGTTTTTCTTTCTCAAATATATAGATGATTTACTTAAGAAATTCAATATGACCAACTGCAAGCCATTAAGTGCACATATGACTATAAATGAAAATTTTTCCAAGATTGATGGACAGGAAAAAGTTGAAGCATTAACTTATCAAAGCTTAGTTAGATCACTAATTTATCTTACTAACACAAGGCTAGATGTCGTGCATGGAGTTAGTATTATTTCCAGGTTTATGAGTGAACCTAGCAAATATCATTTTACAACAGCCAAAAGAATACTACGGTATATTAAAGGGACAAAGAACTTTCACATTCTATACAAAGCAAAAAAAGATTATAAGCTCAAAGGATTCATAGATAGTGATTGGGCATGATGTATACATGATAGAAGAAGTACAAGTGGATATGTTTTTCAACTAGATTCTAAGACCATATCATGGTCTTCAAAAAACAAGCAATAGTGGCATTATCATCTGCAGAAGCATAATACATTGCAGCAACAAGTGCTTCATGTGAAGCAGTTTGGCTTAGAAGAATTTTCAGAGACATATAAGATGACAACAAGGGACTAACTACAATATTTTGTGACAACGTGTCAACAATTGCAATGACAAAAAATCCTGTGTTTCACAGCCGAACCAAGCATATTGAGATATGACACATTTCATTCAGGAACTAGTAGAAAAAGGTGAGATTGAACTTCAATTTTATAAAACGGGTGAACAACTAGCGGACATATTCACAATTTTGACAGAAACATTTATCAACTTCAGACAACAACTTGGAGTACAAGGCTTTTTAAATTAGAGGGAGTGTTGAAAATATAATTTGAAAAGTATTATTAAAAAAAGAAAACAATAGGAATCACTGAAAAGAAGGAAAGTAAATGAAAGTTGAAGCGATAATTAGGTACTTGTTTTTATCTTTCTTATCACATATAAATATATAATTGTATTCTCAGCAAAAGGAACTAATGAAATATAGAAAGATTATTTTCTTTTTTCAATAACATCATATTATCTCTCCTCCTCAATTTCTTTGCTTAGCAATGATGTTGAACATATTCTAAAATTGTTTTTAGAGCCTCAAACATTAACAGCCATCGCAATTCACAACTTCTAAAATTTATTTGTTGTCAAACATTACAAAGCACCCTTTTTTCCCCTTTTTCAGAACATACCTAATGTTCTTTCATGACTTACATTTTTCAACACAAAGTACTTAAAGTGCCAAACACATAGCTAATAGCCCCATTAACATTGTGGTTTCTTTCATAGCTTAGATTTTTCAACATAAAGTGCCTAAAGGACCAAATACATAGACCCCAATAACATTAGAGATAAACACGCATACTAAAACTACCGTTAACAACCACTTAAACCAGTTAACCAAGAACTAATTTTTATTACATATAAGACTATTTTATAACTTAATAAAACTCCATCATATCGTTTATTTGTAGAAACAAGATTTGATCATCCTGGCTTCGCGGTTGCATGAGTATGTAGGGGACATTAGTCATTAGGTCAACCTTAATTAAACACATATCCCTGGTACTGGTGGCCATATCAGGGGTTGAGCACAAAAAACATGCTCATAACATTCGGGTTCTGCACCTGAATTGCAAGGTTGACCACGTTTTGCACATTGTTGTTGCCTAATTATGACTTTCTCATTCGTCATCACCACATCTGGTGAAGTATTACTTATTTTTCCTTCTCCATCCATCATTTTTGACTTCTTCATAACCACTTCTTCTATTACCGCTGGGGCTCCTCCCATGATTGGAACTGCAAATATATAATAATGTATGCAAACCATCACCACGAGATAATAATGTATTACCTATTTTTATAGATTTTACCAATCAACGCCCCCCTAAAAACCCTTCTTGAAGAAGCTAAGCTCATCGATATTCATGACTGAGATAGATGAGGAAATTAACATTTTTTTACAAAGCAAGTTTTAGGAAATTATTTGAACCAAAAGCTTATCATAGTTGAAATCTAATACAAGTCTATATGCTTTACTTTAAATGACCCTCTTAGGGAATACCATTTGATAGTAAAGATCCAAATTAGAGACATTTCAATTACCAAAGTTCTAATAGATGTCAAAAGCTCAATAATACTAGTACCTAAAGTATATTAATTTTCTTGGACATACCCAACCATGATACCAACACTTACGACGAGCATTCTCTGTGCAAAGGATTTAGTATCAGCTGTGATTAAGATGGTCATACTATATTAACATATGTGTACTAAAATAACATATGTAGTTTAATGTGCATGATGACACATGAATCATGACTATCAAACAATAAAAACATAGTAAAATCGAATAGTACTGTTAGAAATATTACTCATTGTGTTAGCTTTTTTAAAAGCTCACATTGAGTTTTTTAATATGTTTTGATGAAAGACAAAAAAAGATTAATCAATTGACATATTCATCATGTTATATTTGAATTATCTTAATAATTATTACTGTTTAAATATGCTATATTTTTGAAGTGGATGTTGGAATATTAATATTACTTAATTGATTTTATATAAGGTTTCATAATATCTTTGAGATTGTTTAATATTCAAATTTGAACATGTTATCTTTATGATATTATATTTTGTGATTTAAATTTGAATATAAGATTGTGGAGCTACATTTATCAATGTCAAAGATTTGCTCTTAATATGATAATATCTTGTGATAGAATATCTTGGAAGATTATGCTGCAAATTATGAATGGTTTTAGAAGATTCTCAGCCAAGATATTCAGCCCAAATCAAGAAAAGTAGTAGTTGGAAGTACTTGAGCAAGAACAGAAAAAATCAAGGGCTTGGAATGCCAATTCAAGGCCTTGAAATAAGGCATGGAGATTGGATTTCTACAAGATGTGCAATGGTCACTTGCCATAATTTTCTCCACTCTTCTTTATACTTCTCATCTATAAAAGGGGAAGAGATTGGCAGCAAGAGAACACAAGAAAGAGCAAACACTCATTGGCATATACATTACTCGAGAACTTATTGGCATACCTTGAGCTTAAATTTGCTTCTATATATACATTACATTTCATTGTATTGTTCAAGTTGTAATTTAGGTGGGATCATAGAGTTGAAGGGCCAACTCTACCAACGACTTGTTGAAGGTCAACTTGTAGCTTAGAACTTAGAGTAGGTGTACTTTAGAGTTGTAATAATCCCTCCTAATAAAATTGGGTTAATCATAGAGTTAGGGAACTCTAGGCAGGGACTAAGCTTGGTTGATGCTAACCTCGTAAAAAATTACTCGTGTCTTGTCCTCGTTTATCTTTTCGCTCTTTACTTGATTAATTTTCGATATTGGTCATCACCCTATTCAACCCCCTTCTCTAGGGTGATTTAACTAGCCAAACCGGACCAACAATTGGTATTACATCTAATACTATTTTTTTAAGACTTTACCATCTAATAGTTCGATTCCATGGCTAGTTATTTTTTTGACTCTGATTGCCCTCCGCTTTTAAAGGTACTAATTATTTTTTTGTGGCAGGAAACAATGGAGCATTATATCGAGCACAAGGGTCCTGATATTTGGGAGATCAAGGTCAAAGGTCCAATAGTTATTGAGAAATCGGAAGATGAATATGCTCAAGATGATTACAACCAGATATCCAAAAATTTTAAAGCTATAAACATTTTATTTTGTGCTCTTACTGTTGATATTTATGAGTTTATCTCACATTGTGATAGTGCCAAGGAAATTTAGGAGACTCTATAATTTATATGGTACTAATCAAAATGTGGTACTAAGCGAATTTGTGGCACAGGATGAAATAATCATGGATGGAAATGTTCAGCAAGTTGAGGATCACCAACCACATGAAGAGCAAGAACATGAAAATGATGATCCAATTCAACAGTTTATATATAATGATGTCAAGTATGCCGAAACTAAGGAATTTCTTAAAAATGGTGAGAAAAATAATGATTCATCTATTCTTCAAAGCGGTAAGGATGAGGGAACATCCATAATTGAATTTTCAAATAATAGTGTTTCTCCAAGTTGGCACATTTTTTATTATTTAAATACCACACCAAATTTTCAACTTTCAAAAATTCTTGACTGTGGTGTTAAATCAAGAAAATGTGTCAGGATTGAGGGAAAGAAAACATTTACCTCATTGATTTTTCTTACTTCTAACAATTTCAAATCCAAGAAGAAAAGCGTATCAAGATTTGGTCGAGCGACTTCATTCTTGAAGAAATCAAAAAAGAATGCACATGTTTGTGGGATATTATTGATTCCTCATTTATGTACTAATAATAAATTTTCAATAGCATTTGATCCTCTTGAAAATTTAAGTGGACAAGAAAACATTGGAGTTTCGCAAAAGCATATGGTAAGTTATGATTTACCAAAAGTAAAAATAAGGTAAGTTCATTTGTTTTGTCGTTGCTCAGATTTCAAGGCCCTGAAATATAGTTCAAGGCCTTGAACTGTAGGCAGAATCTGAACATTTTTGGTGCAATTGAATCAAGGGTTGGATTTTTTTTTATTTTAACAACATGAATAGAAATCAAAATTTGAATTCTTACCAAATGGAAAGTGGTGTCATCTTTGCATGATTAATATTACGTCATATCTTATGCTATTATGTCATGTGATTATCTTTCTGTATAAATGATATGTTGTCTATGTTCTCAACCTATTTGTCCATAGTATCTGTCCATAATGCTATACTCCCTAGCACTCACGTAAATGATATTGTTTCTTTCTATAAGGGAGAATTATATTACTTGATGATTTTTTGATAATCTTGATTTACTCTTGAATGGGGGAGAATTGTTATATTAACATGTTGATCCCTTGCAATAAGAATATCAAATCAATGCATGCATGTTAGGATATATTATTGATCAAAATGTTAGTGCTTAAACCCTTATATTGAGGGGGAGCATCTTTATATATCATTGATTTGTTAAGGGGGAGCTATATGCATTTGTCATAATTTTTGTGCTTCGATTTTTTCCTTCTTCTCTTGTGCTACCTTTTTGATGAAATACAAAAAGGGGGAGAAGTATTTGGAAAACTTTTCATGGTGTGCCATTTAAAATTGTATGAATATGTTATTTTTATTGGGTTTTGCCTTTCACGAAAACATATTAAAAACATCAAAACATATTGTTATTGGAAAACTTCTGTTTTTGCAACGGTCTTTCCATCAATCGTGATTTGCGGAATGTATGATCCTTTTGTCACGATGTTCCATAATTCATAATCTTCAGTCTTGATAAACATCTGCATCAAAAGTTTTCAATATGAAAAGTTAGTTCCTCTAAACAAAGGAGGTCTAATAGTGGAACGACCTTGATCATAATAGCCTTCTCCAGTGGTGGCCATGATCGTTTCCCACTTGATGGTAAAGTCAAATTATAGTGGGTTTAGCTCTGATACCAATTGAAGAAGCCCAAAATCTCAAGACCTTACCTCTTGATGATCTACTTGGGAAGCTTATGACTCATGAAATTCCTCTTAAAGAAGATGAGGAAGTAGATCAAACTAAGAAAGGAGTAACATTCAAAACCGGAAGTGAAGAAGCCATTTCCTTGGAAGATGAGTCAAGTGAAGAGAATGAAGATACTATGGCAATGATCGCTAGAGGATTGAAGAAAATGTTCAAATCAAAGAAATTTGATCCCAAGAAGTTCTACAAAAAAGGATCTCTATCAAGCAAAAATGAGAATTTCTCAAAAGGTATGAAATTTCTTAACAACAAAAATGATTCTAACTTAGGTCCTTGTTTTGGATGCGGATTGCCAGGACATATTGTAAAAGATTGTCCAGTCTTGCAAATGAATGCTGAAAAACGCAAGCACAAAGCCAAGAAGGAAATATAGAGAGCCATGATTGCTGCATGGAGTGATAGTGACTCCAGTGATAGTGACAAAGAAGAAGAAATTGCAAATCTATGCCTTATAGCAAATGACGTCCAAGAAACTGAATTTGAAGACTTGAATGAGGTAGATTATACTAATCTTCTTGAATATTCTAAAGATGAATTAGCCCAAACCTTGGTTAATTGCATTGAATGTAAGCAAAAATATTTGTCCAAAATAAGGTCTTTAAAGAAAGTCATTCGAAACTTATCATTTGAAAAAGTGGCCTTACAAAAATCAAATGATGAACTTCATATGAAGATTGGTACTTTTGAAACAAAGATGCAAGAAGCTCAATCTAAATGTGAAGGTCTTGAAAAATTGGTTTTAAAGTTTTCAAAGGGATAGAAAAATTTGGACAAATTATTAGCTCTCAAAGGATGTCATTCAATAAAGAAGGAATTTGATATAATGTCTTTAATAAAAAGAAAGTCTATAAGAACTTCTTTGTTTAATCGACCTCCCAAAACAAATCTCATATTAAATGCAATTACTGCCTAACGAATGGTCATATGTCTTATTCATGCCCCTTTAGAAAATCTAGCCCAAGGTTAGTTCAAATTTGGGTACCAAAAGCCGCAAGACCACCCAATGTGAATTGAGGGAAAACCCTCTCTATGTACTAATTATGTTCCTAAGATCTTGCAGGTCAATGAGAAATTTGTTACTGTCAAGATATTCAAGGCCTTCAACTACAGTCCAAGGCCTTGAACTATAGGCGAAACTGGGTATCTTTAATATGACCAATTCAAAGGCATGAATTTTTATGTGAAAATATTTAGATTCTTGCTAAACATAAGACTATGTCACTTTGCATGATCTACTTCCCATTAGTGGCATTTTGATTTCAATTTTTTTTTAATTTTAATTTTCTTTATATATTATCCTTGGAATTTGAGCATGATTAATATTCCAATATATCTTACACTGTTATGGCATGTTATTGCGGACATATCATCTCATTGCATCATTATGTTGTTCATGAGAATTTCAAGTCAATGAGCATTAGCATATGTGATTAATTTCATGGTTAGTATTTTATCCCCTATATTTTTTTTGAGTGCCATGGATTGAGGGGGAGTACCTTTATATGACATTGACTTATTAAGGGGGAGTTATATGTATTTGCCATAATAAGCTCCAATTTTTCTTTCTCCTTCTTGTGCTATCTTTTTGATGAAATGCAAAAAGGGGGAGAAGTATTTGGAAAACTTTTCATGGTGTGTCATTCAATATTGTGTGGACTTGTTATTTTCATTGGGTTTTGTCTTTCATAAAAAAGGGGGAGATTGTTAACTTTCTTCAAGAGTTTTTTTATATGTTTTGATCAAAGACAAAGAGTGATTAATCAATTGACATATTCGTCATGTTACATTTGTATTATCTTGAGATTTCAATGGTGATTATAATTGAAAAATATTATGATTGACAATATCCCTTTGATTATGATTGTTTCCTTATTATTAGGTATCCTTATGATGTAAATATCAAGATTTAAATTCTCTTTAAACGCTTGATATCTGACTTGATTTTTTGCAAAGCAATTGCCAAGAAAATCCTCATTAGCAAAAAGAATGGGAAGTACCCGTTGAGAATATCCACCAGCTCAAAAATTGTAAGGAGCCATTGAAGGAAGATCAAAACAAGCTGAACATAGCTCATAGCCGTTGGTTGTTGATTTTGCTAAAATTTCAAGGGCACTAAACTGCAGCCCAAGGCATTGAACTGGAGTAGGAATCTAGATTGTGTCTAACGGCTAGTTTCCAACAAATACTCCAAGTTTCCCCTATAAATACAAAGCTGAATCAGAGCTTAGCAGATCAAGAATCGCAAGCACTCCTTGGCATACTACTCACTCAAGCAATACATTGGCATCCATTGCGCTTAAACTTGCTTCCTTTACATTTGAGTTGTATTGTTCATTTTGTACTTAGGTAGGATTATAGAGTTGAAGGGTCAACTCTACCAAGCCTAGTTGAAGGGTTCAACTTGTGACTTGGAACTTAGAGTAAGGGTACTCTAGAGTTGTGTAATCAATCATCCTAATAAAAGTTCGGGTTAATCCTAGAGTTAGGGAACTCTAGGCATGGATTAAGCCTTTTGAGGCCCAACCTCGTTAACAATCAATTGTGTTTTGTCCCGATTTACTTTTCCGCATTTACATTTCGATTGTTTAGTAACCTTGGTTATCACACTAGTCACCCCCTCTAGGGTGATCTTATAGCCTTTGATTATTCAATTGGTATCAGAGCCAGTTAAATCACCCTATTTTAATAAATCAATGTCATATAAAGATGTCCCCCCTCAATCCATGGCACTCATAAAAAGTATATAGGTGATAAAATAGTAACCAAAAAAAATATTAATCACATACGCTAATGCTCATTGACTTGGGATACTCATAAACAACATAATGATGCAATAATTGAACAAAATTCTCCCATTATCAAGAGTAAATCGAGGCTATCGAAAAATGATCAAATGATATAATTTTTCTCTTCTAGAAACAAGTATTATAAGTATTAGGGATAATAATAATTATGGACAAAAGCATTGAGATCATATGTGCATAATAACATGTCATAATAGTATAAGATATATTGGAATATTAATCATCCTCAGATTCGAAAGATAATAAAGCAAATTAAAATTCAAAAAATTTTGAAATCAAAATGCCACATATAGGAAGTAGATCACGCAAAGTAATATCGTGTTATGTTTAGCAAAAATCTAACTATTATCACTATTGAAAATGTTGACATAAAAATTCAAGCCTTTGAATTGGTCATATTAAAGATACCTAATTTCTGCCTGCAGTTCAAGGCCTTGGATTGTATTCTAGGGCCTTGAAATCTGAGTAATGACAAAACAAACGAACTTACCTTATTTTTACTTTTGGCAAACCATAACTTACCATATACCTTTGCGAAGCTCCAATGTTTCCTTCTCCACTTAAATTTTCAAGATGATCAAATGCTATTGAAAATTTATTATTAGTACATACATGAGGAATCAATAATATTCCATGAACATGGGCAGTCTTTTTTGATTTCTTCAAGAATGAAGTTGCTCAACCAAATCTTGATGCCCTTTTCTTCTTGGATTCAAAACTGTTAGAAGTAAAAAAATTAATGAGGCAAAATTTTTCTTTCCCTCCATCTTCACACATTTTCTTGATCTAACACTATAATAAAGAATTTTTGAAAGTTGAAAATTTGGTGTGGTATTTAAATCATAAGAAATATGACAACTTGGAGAATAGATGAATAACTAGAATCATTATTTTTCTCTCCATTTTCAAGAAATTTCTCAAATTGGGCAGGCTTGACATCATTAAGTATAAACCGTTGAATTGGATCATCATTTTCATGTTCTTGCTCTTCATGTAATGTGTAATCCTCAACTTGCTTAACATTTCCTTCGATGATTATTTCATCATGCGCCACAAATTTGCTTAATACCACATTTTTATTAGTACCATATAAATTATAAAGAGTCTCCCAAATTTCCTTGGCACTATCACAATGTGAGATAAACTCATAAATATCAACAGTAAGAGCACAATATAAAATGTTTATAGCTTTAAAATTTTTGGATATCCGCTTGTAATCATCTTCAGCATATTCATTTTCCGATTTCTCAATAACTATTGGACCTTTGACCATGATCTCCCAAAGATCGAGACCCTTGTACTTGATAAAACGTTCCATTGTTTCCTGCCACAAAAAATAATTAGTATCTTTAAAAAGCGGGGGTCAATCAAAGTCAAAATCATAATTAGCCATGGGATCGAACTATGATACGGTAAAGTCTTCGATTTTTTCCTTCTCCTCTTGTGCTACCTTTTTGATGAAATACAAAAAGGGGAAGAAGTATTTGGAAAACTTTTCATGGTGTGCCATTTAAAATTGTATGGATATGTTATTTTTATTGGGTTTTGTCTTTCATCAAAAACGGAGAGATTTTTAGCTTTTTTAAAAGCTCACAATGAGTTTTTTAATATGTTTTGATGAAAGACAAAAAGAGATTAATCAATTGACATATTCACCATGTTATATTTGAATTATCTTAATAATTATTACTGTTTAAATGTGCTATATTTTTGAAGTGGATGTTGGAATAGTAATATTACTTAATTGATTTTATATAAGGTGTCACAATATCTTTGAGATTGTTAAATATTCAAATTTGAACATGTTATTTTTATGATATTATATTATGTGATTTAAATTTGAATATAAGATTGTGGAGCTACATTTATCAATGTCAAAGATTTGCTCTTAATATGATAATATCTTATGAAAGAATATCTTGCAAGATTATGCCGCAAATTATGAATGGTTCTAGAAGATTCTCAACCAAGATATTCAACCCAAATCAAGAAAAGTTGCCGTTGAAAGTACTTGAGCAAGAACAGGAAAAATCAAGGGCTTGGAATGTCAATTCAAGGCCTTGAAATCAGGCATGAAGATTGGATTTCTACAAGATATGCAACGGTCACTTGCCATATTTTTCTCCACTCTTCTTTACACCTCTCATCTATGAAAGGGGAAGAGATTGGCAGGAAGAGAACACAAGAGAGAGCAAGCACTCAATGGCATATACATTACTCGAGAACTTATTAGCACACCTTGAGCTTAAATTTGCTTTTATATATATATTACATTTCATTGTAGTTTTCAAGTTGTAATTTGGGTGGGATCATAGAGTCGAAGGGTCAACTCTACCAATGACTTGTTGAAGGGTCAACTTGTAGCTTGGAACTTAGAATATGTGTACTCTAGAGTTGTAATAATCACTCTTAATAAAATTGGGTTAATCCTAGAGTTAAGGAACTCTAGGCGGGGGCTAAGCTTGGTTGATGCTAACCTCGTAAAAAATTACTCGTGTCTTGTCCACGTTTATCTTTCCACTTTTTACTTGATTAATTTGCGATATTGATCATCACCCTATTCAACCCCCTTCTTTATGGTGATTTAACTAGCCAAACCAAGCCAACACATTGTATTGAGCAAAAGTGCAAGCATGACAAGCTTAGGGAGGTTGAGCGAAACTTTCTTCATTTTTCTCCTGTAAGTTGAAGTGGCAGTTGAGCTTGATACTTGCAAATTGCTTGCTTGCTTGGTTTGTTCATTTAAGTGTCTCTATTTATTACGATGCCCTTGGTTAATTAATAAGTCTGACTTGCTACCATAGTACCATGAGTACCACCACGTTGCAAGTAACGTTGACTTAGGGTGTGCTTGGTAGGAGGGAAAATCATATTTTTAGAAAATCATTTTCCATGAAAATATTTTCCCAATAAAAATGATTTTTCACTTACATTTTCAGCTGTTTGGTAGAATGGAAAACCATTTTCTTTCTACTTCATTTTTTGCTATTTGATAAAATGAACCGCCCACTCTCACTTTATTTCTTTTTACCATCAACCCCTTACTTTGCTGACTACTCTGACCTGACCCAACCAACAAACTCTGTTTCTCTCTCCTCTTCAAAATCGAACTCAAAACATCAGTAAGAAATATACCCATCAATAAACTCAGAAAAAAGAGAGAGTCAACATTAATGAATCTCAATTTTTTCAGTATTCCCAAGGATTTACCCAGTTAACTTTGAATGATATTAAACCCAGATTAAAAAAAATGGCGAACGGGGAGGCGATGTGTGTCTCAGGTTGCGAAATTCTTCAAAAGGGCAACAGTAACAAGGTCAGAGAACTCAAGAAATAATTGCAGAGATTGACGATGAAAATCATTGATGAAGATGATGAACATGAAGAAGATGAGAAGAATGAGAGACAAAATGAGAGTGAAAATAGAGTGATTCGGGGTTCCATTAAAAGAAAATAGAATGAGATACAAAATTGGGCAATAAAAATCGGACCTGAAAAATGATTTTTCCTACTTTTTCAAGGAAAAATAATTTTCTTCAAATGGGGTAAAATGATTTTTCCCTTATTGTTTTGCCAAACGACGTAAAATGGAAAAATTATTTTTCGGGAAGATGATTTTCCCTCTACCAAACACACCCTAAATGAAGTATACACTTCGCCACATCTTGGTCATGCAAATTATCTAAGACTTTGTCCAAAATTTTACCCGCAAAAAAAAAGAGACTTTGCAAAATTATTTTTGAAACATGTGCTTATATTTAATTTGACTCAGGATCTAGTCATATAGTCAAGCAATAATTAAATGCACCAGAGTCATACAGTCATATAGTTAAGGATCTAGTCATATTGTCCTAAGGGTGGTTGTTAAGTAGCAGTAATCAATCACATTTCATACAGTAAGGATAAATGTTTTATTATAAAACAAAAAAAAATGTGTTATTTTTGGCCATTCGTTAATATTATATCGATCTAAATTACCAGTGTAGCAATGCATCAAACAAATCATTAATGGTTAAATACTTAAATTTGGTAAGTCCTCAGTTACGCAATTGTATATTTTTATACAAATGGCACCTAATTGAATCAGATTTTCCTTGTAGAGGAATCAAAATTAGGTAGACTCTGGAGGAGTAGGTACGCCATTTATTTGTGTACCCATTTATGACTAAGAATTGATACTTGGTCTCAAGCTTTGTTCTTTTAAAATGGAAAAAAAAAACCTTTTTCTTTCCAACTCGCCTGTACTTCTGCATGATGATATTACAATGTTTTCTTATTAAGGGAACTGTGGGTTAGGGATAGGTGTGAGGTGCGTTCGAGAAGGGTTGAGTTGACTATATCCAGACTTATTTTCGAAAAGCATATTGATATTTATATCCATAGCCATCGGGTTTTAATTACATTCTCATACCCATATTCATTAAGTTTTTTGGATTTAAAGATTTCATACGAGTACATATGAAAAATGCAAAGTGTTAACTATATTCAACCCATATTTGCTACACGCTATATTTGATTAGAAATTTTAATAAAACTAATAAAATTCATGTCCAGTTAGACTCATAAAAATTAAAGTTGTAAAAAATAATAATAATTAGTTTTTCATTACTACATAGATAAGCACTACACAGCTAGAGTCTTATGTCTAATATTTTTAGCAAAATGATAAATTCTTTACTACAAGGCACTTATTTAGTCTCCTGTTTGAGCTTAAAACTCATATTATCATGTGTTAGATTTTTAAAATATTGTATGATTGAATAGTGATGGGGGTTACAACTTATAAATGGCAATTAGAAAATTATACATATGGTATGCCTTCGCAAATGTGGTAGATCTGATTCGAGTGTCATTTGTTACCCGTAGGTGTAGCAGGAAAATATTAGAGTTTTACCATTCATAACTGATTCTAGGAGTGTCATGCTACAAGACATATATTATTAACCATCTTTTTGTTGGGTTTAGCATATTTTTATCACCTTTTACTAGTGAATTGAGTATTACCGGGTACATGTTTTGAGAATTTATGCTCATAACCATACTCATTTGCAAATGCATTACTGATGCCTATAGCCATACCTACCTAAAACCTATTTTCACTACCCATTTGGGCGCCAAATAATGCAAGTTTTGATCAAATTTTTCGAGTTCAGATAATACTCCCATCTCTTAGGGTAAATGTTAATTTAATGTACCTAAAGTCAGGCTTTGATAGTTGAAGGCATAATAGTATTCAAATTTTATGTTTTGCTTTAAAATACCCTCTCATGTGAACATATACCATTTCGGTATTATCGAAATAAGTAGATAACACTCAGCTTTGTGGTGGTAGTAATTAATTTCAACTAATAAAATTTTTAAGTTAATACTGAGCAAATATCAAATTAAAACTAACTACAACTTTGAGAGAAAATATGTTTATTATAACTCTCACTAACCAATGTCCCTATTTTTGTGGTGGAATTAATTAATTTGGCGAACAATAAACATATAAAAGGTAATAATACAATAGTTTAATCATTAGTTACTTGATTAAAATTTAAAAAATTGAAAATTTGGTATAATATAGATTAGGAGCAATAAAGTGCCAATAATTTGTTGTTACTTAAAATGATGTTCAAGTGAGACATAATAAGAACCAAAAAACAAAAATCTTACTTAACATTACTAGTAAATTGATTAGTATTGTACCATAGCTCCCATATTCACACCACCATCATAACAAAGCTCACATGCAAGCGAAAGTAATGTTCAAGGCAGATAAACTCTTTCTAGTGGCGTGCAAAAATCCTAAAAAGAGCACAAGATAGAATATATATAGCACAAAATATGAAGTAAGAAACTTTATTCTGTTTATTGAGGAAAATGGTAAAGCCCATTTTCATAGAGCAACCTTGTACATACAGTCTTTAAGGCACGTAACAACACTACAAGAAAAAGACCAAATAAAGACGGAATCAGCGACGGAACACGGTTAATCAGCGACGGAATTGGCTACGGAATACGGCTGTCGGGTTTTCGTTCGTCGCTGAGTACCTGACGGCGGATTCAGCGACAGAAATTGCGACATACTTTTTTTGGAGGGGAAAAGTGGCAGGGTAGGGGTGGACACGGAATGATAATCCATCACCGTTAGCGATGGAATTTCTGTCGCTGATGGCGATGGATTCTTCATTTCGTCACCACCCCCGCCAAAAAAAAAAATTCATCTTAATCCGTCGCCATTCCGTCGCTGGGTGTCTCTTTTTTTAAAAATAAAATCGCTTGTTTTTTTATCATATTCGTACATATAATTCAATCCCTATAAAAAATTTACAAGATCTTCACACTCAATCAACATCCAATGGCTTCGAATATGACTCCATTCGAAGCGTTCTCAACAATTTCAAGCTACACAAAGGTGGAATTTCACATCCAATGCAACACTTCCAACCAAGGGTTTTCAATTCACAAACCACAAGTTCCAAACAAAGTCTCTACATATCACAAACTACAAGTTCCAAACAAAGTCTGTACATATCACAAACCACAAGTCCAAACAAACCAGAAGTTGCCAGTAATTGAGAATGAAGTTATATATATGTTTGCAGAAGAGGGAGAAGCAAGCGCCAAATGGGAGGGGAGTGAAATAAGCACCAGGGGGAGGGGAGTGAAATAAGCAGAAAGGGGAGGGGAAGTAAGCAGCAAGAGATGTACTTCGTGAAGAATCAAGCAGAAGAGCCACCAGCTGAAAGAAAACTGCAACCAACTCAATCACTAAGGTCTTCCTCTTCCTCTTCCTCTTCCTGTTCCACTGCCTCACCATCTTCCTCATTATGTTACGAGTGATGAGTAAATGATGGCTGAGATCCCGAGCCAGATGCCTGTTACATTTGAAAGAAAGCTTGGAGGTGCTAATTGATGCTTATCATTTGTTGGCTTAGTTGTTGGTTGCTTTGGGGGAGCAATTTGTTGGATTCCTCCAATTGCTTACATTTCTCCATAACCAACCGGTAGCTTTCAGCTTGTGAAGATAGCTCACCCTCCAAGTTGGTTACTACACCCCTTAAGTCATTAAGCTCTTGTTGCGATGGCATAGAACCGGTACCTACTGACAGGCATTTTAGTGAAGTACGCATTAGTATTGCAATTAAGTAAATTCAATGTATAACCATGGTTGTTGGAACTTTAATATGAAAACTATATCGGATCTTTGAGTGGGACTAAAGTAACCAGATTCCCTCATGTTGACAGCCTCGTCACCAATGCCATAAATACGACCCTTCTTGTTGTTGAACGTCTTCACCAACAACTCATTTGGGTTTGGAAATGGCTGGTTTGGATCTTGAGAAGTGCCATCCCCAGTCTTTTGAGAGTTGATAACATTTTGAAAATCACGTTCAAAGGATTCCTACAATACCGCAACATGCGCACGAAATCATGCATACTACAATTACTTAAAATAAAGTATAAAAGTTCATGTTGAACTACCAATGAAGATTGAGAATAGCTAATTGCTTACATATGTTTGTTGTGATTTCTTGTCAACCCAAAGAGCATCTTCTTTGCCCTGGAGTTTGTGAGTGCAACTGAATAATTCAACAATGGTGGGCTCCGTCCCAAATTGTTCCCTCTATGTACGTGCCAGAAAGAATGATGTCAAGTACAACACAAAATATAGTATTAAACTTAAACAAATACGTATCAAACATTAATTCATTTACCAGACGACGCCTATAGTCATGTATAAGGATCGAGCCACAGGTGTGGAGAGATGGGCCACTACTTTCTGGAGTTCCCAGTCGATTCTTCTGGGCTGTTTCACGCAATTTTTTGTAATGTTCATTCGCCCAGTGCTGTTGGAGTCCTTCCCATTGAGCATCACCGAGCCAAACATTCTTCTCGTTATGCTTCCTTGCTTTGCCAAAGAAGTCTCTCAAGCGTGCATTGCCTTGATTTTCAAAATTCCTTCTTATACAGTCCTCATGGACCGGATCCTAAGTAAGCCACTTCTGCAATTATGAAAACAAAAAACACATCAAATAATTCAATAGTAATTTATCACGTTCACAAAAACTGTTAATACGAAGTCACTGTAGTTACCTTTAACTCTCCAAACAATAAATCTCGTACTGGTTTGGGCACTTTGCTTCAAGTAGGCCAAACTCCATCAAATTTGTTTTGAAATATGAGCGAAATCCTACTAACAGCACCATCATTGGGGAGAAACCTAATTGAACATAACACATAAAATTCATTACTTGTTATGCAAAATTCATGTAGTACTTTATAAAATATAACAAATAAAAACTTACCCATTACCATCTGGCTCAATCCAAGTCTTAGCTTGAGTGCTCCCATGATTGAATTGTGCTTCACTTTCACCACTTCTAATGTTCTCTTGGGACTGGTTTGTGTTAGGGTGAGTGGATTGGGGAGGGCGCTGCACAGTGTGAACAACATGGGGGTTTGGAGAAATGTTGTAGGCAAATTGGCCATACATAGTGCTTTGGTTGGGAATGTATGAGGTCTGATTATGGAAAGCCCCAAATGGGGGATGCAGTGGTCTTGAAATACCTGGTATGTAAGCAGCTATTGTCGCTCCTGACTGAACTGGTATATGAGGTACCTGGGGGGAAGATGGATCAATGTCCATTGCAGTTGGATCTACGGCAAAGCTCCTACGCCCGCGTCCTCTACCTCGAGGGGAGGACTTTGATTGACGAGAAGTTGAATCAATACCTGAAATAGGTAACAACAAAGCCAAGTACAAATGTATAATGATTGCACATATAAATCATTTTCCTCATACATCATAATAGGTACGTAGGTTACACATATTTTGCAAAACTCATTCATACAATATAAGTAAAGTCACAACCAATTGTTTGACATGCAAAGTAGTCAATTACATAAGAACTCATAACCACTCAATCATCTGCATCGTCAGCTGTATCCTCATCCTCATCAATGTCATCGTCATCATCATCATACAAATGCAAATTTTCTTCTGTTTCATCTGTTTCATTACCGTCATCCCTCTTCCCCTCTTCATCACCCTCATCATTTTTTACCTCATCTATCTCGTCATTACCGTAAATGAATGAAAACCCTATTTCATCATTAACCTCTTCCGGTGGTGCACTTTCATCCACTAATGATGCAGGGATGGCGTCATTCACAAGTTTGACGATAGTCGTCATGTCCATTTGTTGCTACGCAATAGGTAGAGTGTACTGCTGATCCACTATCGCCCTTGGTTTGGTTGGTATGACAACAAGCCAATTGGCTCTATCCCTTGAGCGATCTGCATGTGGCATGAAGTATACTTGTGATGCGGTGTTTGGGAAGATAAATGGGTCACCCACTGTCAATTCCGATGACATATTAAAATTTCTGTCGCCAAATAAAACAAATTAACAATAAATGCAAATTGACTTTAAAAATAGTGACATGGCTTAGCAGACCTTGTATAGAAGTAGTGTGTAAGGCGAAAAAAACATAGTAGACCCAATTAAACTTAAAAACATTGTGCATAAATTAACAATAAATGCAAATTGATTTTAAAAATTCAGCCAAGTTGAACAGGAATATTAACAAATAAAACAATAAAGCTAGCATAACTAAATTGATTAATGTGTGCTAAGGGATTATTCATTATAGACTTCTACTATTCATTTTGAACTTGAAATATTCATTTCAAAACTGTAGTAATCATTTCTATATGTTAGTGGTCATTTCTTCAAGTGCGATTTTTTTTTGGCTTCCTTATTTTATTATTGTAAATGTTTTTAAAATTTTCAACAATTCATTGATGTAACAGCAAAAGTTTTTTTCGCTGTATCACATGTTTTGTATTTTGAGAAACTTATGACATATAAAAGCTCTTTGTAGTTAATCAATAATTGTGGTTTGACAGAACATATACACCATATATTCTTATGTATATTACACATGTTTATGCATATGGTTTATGTCATGATTACGTGAATGGCCAACTAAGTATGGTGCCATTTATGAATGGGTAACTAAGTAACGCTTCATATGTTGATGATGTGATCCACTTGTTTTTTTTAAGTGTAGGCCACCTATTGAGCCCTTGTTTTAGGAAAGTCCTATTAGGTCAATGAGTTTAGAAAAAAGGGAACAAAGTTGTCAAGCACATGGCCCAGCTAGATCCGGCAAATGGGTCATTCGGTTCGGGTACGGGTCGGGTCAAGTTCGGATCTGGTCATGTTCGGGTTAAGTGACATTTCGGGTTGTTTCGGTTTGGGTCGGGTATGGTTCGGTTTGGGTCAATTTCGAGTTAATTATTTTTTGGTCAAATGCACTCGTCATGCCAAAACAAGCAACTTTGTAGAAAATTTCGGGTCGGGTATGATTCGGTTCTAGTCAATTCGGGTTTTGGGTCTACTTTCGGGTGAGCATATTTTGGGTGTCGGATCGGGTATGAGTTCGGGTTGTTCGATTTGGATTTCAGATCTCAGGCCAGTTTTACTAGGTATAGGCCCAACCCACACCCCTCTCCCTCTCCTAAATAATTGGCAAAGGAAAAACCCCCTAATTAGAATCTGGGTAGGACAGGTGGAGCAAGACAGCAGATCCCTTTCCTTACGTAGGTTTGGTTCGACCAACTTCATGATGAGTTAATTGTTCTTCTTTAGCTAAGTACCATGAATTAGATGTCGATCATTATTCTAACATTACCATACATTCTTATATAAACTCAATAAGTACTTTACCATACGTCCTTATACATTACTTCCTAGCATCAACCATTTCATTAGTAATAAAGATTGAATATGTCCCTTTCCTTACGTTGGTTTCATTCCGTATCAGTCTAATCAATTCTTGTTAATAATAAGTTAAAATAATCTGAGACTAAATCAATGAGAAACACACTAGCTAATTGCTCTATACTGCATTACAACTGGCGATATCATGATCTTATCTTAAGATTTTTAAACACAAACAAATTTTGATATGCAAAGTTGTTAGTTTTGAGAGTACACAAACACAAGAAGGGGTGAATTGTGTTGCCAAATTTTCGCAATTTTCTAGGAACAGGCTTAGGCCCTGTTTGGAGAGGCTATTCGTAACACGCCCAGAAACTTAAATGCAGCGAAAATAAGTAGAAGAAAAATGTGAACACAGGATTTTTACGTGGAAACACCTCTAGCCCAACTGAGGCGAAAAACCACGACCTACCCCTGTAGGATTTTCACACAATTTCACTATACGGGCTAAACACGTTACAAAGTAACCTTCACCGTTAAAATTTGTAACACACGTAAGTGTCTTCCCCAAGACTAGTTATCCCACGTCCAATAGTCCCCTTCACTTGGACACACTCAACTCACTTTTAAATGAGAGAGAACAAGATGAACACCTTACTTTTAAATGATTCCCATAAGCTAGTGTAAGGTACAATTAAGCTCCTAGTATGCCAATTTTGAAAGCTCAGTTTTTGCACACACTTTGGTCGGTTTTCTCTTTGAAAATTTATCTCATAAAACTCTTGAAAGTTGCTGTGAAAACCGATGTTGAATGAGTTGTAGAAAGCAACCTTTTATAGAGAACTTTGAAAGGTAAGACGATTTATCTTCTCATATATTTTTTTCAGATTTGGAAAACAAAATTCCTAAAGGAAATAGAGTCCTTTAGCCGCAAGTAGTGGAGTAACGAGGGTTGGAAAAAATTCCTTAACTGCTTGAGTAAGGCGGTGGTTCTCAGCCACAAGGACTCAACCACTAGCCCATGATTTTCTCAACAGGCTTATCCACTTGCCAAAAATTAGAGATTCTTTTTATTTCAAAAAGATCTTGCAGAACCCCTTAGTTAAGGATAATCGTTTGGAGTTAAAATACTCCATAGAAAATCTTGTTTGCAAGTCTCAGAGACGTTAGCCCAAAAAATCAGAGAGAGAATCATGAAAAATCAGCTTTGCAGCTTTGGCTTAAAAAACATCTTGAACACTCGGTTCTCAGAACTGTTCTGAGACAGTGTTTTGAAATTATTTTCAAAGAGCAAAAACCATTTCAAAGTGAATGTTAAATCAAGACTTTTGAATTGGCATATTAACAAGAATCTAATAAAATAAAAACCATAGCAAAACAAAGACTCTTGTTGAATCAACCAGACATCTTGCAGAAACTTAACTTTCTGCTCCAAACACTCCTAAGAGTTGTTCTTAAGGTTGTTCTGAAGTTCTGGAAAGTCTTGCCAACCAACTGATCTTGAGTTCCTGTTCTTGAGCATTGTTAGCCAAGCAATTTCAAAGTATTCAATATTTGGAACCTGTTCAATCAACACACTCAAGTATATATTACATTTGTGTTTGTTATCATCAAAACCTTACATTACATAAGGATAGGGTCAACAATTTCCCCATTTTTGATGATGACAAACCAAATGACCATATTGACATAAAAGGCGAAAGCAAGTTAGTGCCAAAACATGCAAGCCATAGAAGAGAAAAATTTTGAGAAGTCAACTTAAGCCAAGTCACACTAAATCAACCATGGTCATGCCCATCTTCCCCCTTTGGACATCATCGAAAAAGGGTGGTTAGATCAAACAGAGAGAGTCAGGGTGTTTACAATCATCACCACTTGGGTAATAGAGGAAGACAACCAGCGATACACTCAAGTATACGGTACCGTAATGATATTGGCCATCCGAGTCAAGCACAAACAAACAACAACAAGAAACAAGCAAGGCAGATCATGAAAAGATAACCAACCAAGATTAGGATAACCACAATTTATCAGACCGTGCAAGACAAGTAGTTTAGGACAGTGTTGAGAGCAGGTTGAAAAACAAGGGAAGACAGAACAGGGAAGGGATCAGGGGTTAGGGCTGATTCAGGGAGGAGGAGAAGAGAATTTGGCGGTGAGGACGGAAAGAATTGATATTAGATCCTCATGGCGCTTGGCATTGAGAACCTTCTCCTCAGCAAGAGCAACTTTAACCTCAGCGAGCTCGGTCTTCAACCGGGATTGATCCAGTAGCAAGGCATCAACAGAAGGCTCACTGGAAGAAGAACCAGGAACAGGGGGAAAGGGTGTTCTAGACCCCTGTTCCGAAGCTACGTGGGCTCCTTTGACCAATTTGAACCCGCACCCCATTAGAGTGCTATTCCCTCTTTCATCAACCATCTGCACCCCCACTTTTTCTAAAGAGAAATCCCAAAGTGCTCAAATACAAGAGTCAGCAAAAAACCATACCCCAGATCATGTTCTCTTGAGGTGTTCGCAATCCTGGAGATATGGCGAATCATGATTGCTGGAAGATTAATTTGCTCTCGTCTATCCATAAGGTCAATAAAACATTGATCCATAGCATCTGCTAGTTTGTTGCCTTGACCTCTAGGGATGATATTCTTAATAATGAACCAAAAGAACAACTAATTAAATCAACCAGATATTTTCTACATAATTTTACCACCCTTCAACATTTATGATGTTTTAAATTAGGGTCTAATTCCGAAAAGTTGATAATATGGCCAAAAAAAGGAGTCATACATTACGTGAGCAATCCCTTGTTAGTAGTTCGAAATAACTGAAATAAACAAAATAAAGATTCAAAAGATATACCCTTTTGAATTTTTTGGACTCATGCTTTCGCTATTCTTCCTAGCCTTCCTTGTTATTATTGTAATTGAAGCTTTTTCCACAATGAAAAGAAAGTTAGCTTTGATTTTTTTAAAGAAAAATGATATCATTAGTCAATTGATTGTACCTATTGATATTAATTGTTAGTTGTTGACTCAATTAATGAATAAGGTTTTAATGATGACAATCCAAATGTCCTAGTCCAATGTGCTGTGAGTCATGTGTTGTACTTGAGTTGTATGTCAAAACAGGATCCGGAAAGTACATGGAGCAGTTTGAATGAGCTAAGACCATGAAGTTGGAAACATGTGCAAGAAACTGAGAACACTCCTCAGAACATCCCTAGGAGTGGTTGCATGAAACTGTGGAAGAAGAATTCGAAAACACTCACTCCAAGTAGTTTTGGGATTGGAAGCATGGAGCTACATAAGAAGTCCAGTTGACAACAAGAGTCTTAGGATTGAATGGGTCTATGTTAGTCTAGATTCTTGTTAATATGCCAATAGGAATACTCAATTTTCATACATCTTGAAAATTCCTTTTTGTGGCTCAGAAACACGTCTTAGAATAGGCAAAGACTGGAGTGTTCAGAAGCTGGATTTTATATCTGATTTTCAATGAGTTATAAAAAGGGATTTTGTGACTGTCGTTTTTCAGAAGACAAATTAGGAATAACCTTCCTAATAGTATTGGAGTTAGAAAGGATTTCTTCCACTGCAAATATTGTTAAAAGATTTGATTTTAGTTTTTCGACAAAAAATATCCACCAAACAAATCTTATCTTTTGGAAGGATAAGACAAATGGAAAGATATGAGGGATTTCCTATTATAGTTTGGAAAGAAGAGTTCTCCTCTCTTCGATTGCCTGACAGCACAAGGATTCAAGAGGGATAAGGATTTTCCCTTCACCAAAAACGCGCCCCTCTATTTAAAGAAGGTTTTTCCCTCATTCTTGCTCAAGGGTTTTTTCCACCGGTTTTCACAAGCTTTAATGTGCTAAATTCGCTTTTTGAGTCTGAATTTTTTTTGTGAGAAAAAACCTTCAAAGTGTGTGCTTAATTGAGTCTTCATCCCTGGCATAATAGGAGTTGTATTATACCGTACGCTTAGCTTATTTAGAAGCAT
>JACYFF010031954.1:70500359-70531479 GCA_017589665.1 Selenicereus undatus | reverse complement strand
TTCTATTTCACTGAGAACAAGCATCCCAAACAGGTCTCACGAGTGTTTAGAAATAAGTTTGGTCTTTGTATCACTAGAAACACTTACTCAAAACAGTTCTCACGAGCGTTTTTGAAACAATTCGACAAATTAGCAGACATAATTCAACTCCCCTCTTGTGTCCTTGTGGATTAAAATCTAACATTATTTATTTCATATGGGAAACATCATGAGAATGGTGAGTAAAGGAGGCTTTAACCCCCATGATTTCAACACCTCAAACAAGAAAGGCGGTTGTCCAGACAATAGTATTTAATAAGGCCAAACTGGTCTGTTTACAATCATTGCTTAATCTCTCGCTGGACTACAGCTTCAATCTTATAGTTTTTAAAAATTTTAAGGGTTGTAAAAATTAAATAGAAAATTTTGGGGTTGATTAAGTAAATGTCAAAAATAAAAGGGGTACTAAGTGCGAAAATTCGATTTGTTGATCATCAAATTTGATTCACTCTATCCATATTATAGTGTACCATCATCAAAAGGCATTTGAACCAAAGTTGAAGATGCAAAGACCAGTCACAAAATAATCGAAAAAAATGTGGAACAGTAAATGTAGACAAAACACGTGTATTTGTTAACTTAGTTGGGTCTTCACAAGCTTAGTCCTAGCCTAGAGTTCCCTAACTCTAGGATTAACCCAATTCTATTAGGAATGATGATCACACAACTCTAGAGTACACTTGCTCAAACTTCCAAATTACAAGTTGACACTTCAACCAATCTTGGTAGAGTTGAGCCGTCAACTCTAACTATCCCACCCAATTACAACTTGAACAATACAACTCTTTGAATCAAAACAAACGAAAACCTAGTAAAATGATTTGCAAATTTGTGTCCAAGTACCACTTGTTGATCTTGGGCATACCAGCCTTCTCAAGGATTCAGTCCAATTTAGCAAATGCCAACAATTAAGGCATGGATTGGCAAGGATTGAGTCAACAAGATCAATTGGCTGTCGGCACTTTGATTGCCTCCCATGCATGAGCAATCTCATATGATCCTCTTGAGATTGTAATAAGTGTTGCTCATCACTTTTACTCTTACCAAATTATAGCATAAACAATAACTTAATATCATTTGACAAATAGTACACTAGCACATAAAATATTTTAAAGATAGGAAATATTACCATAAAGTTAATGTTACTTCAAATCATATCAATAATATCACAAATTCAAATTTGAATAATAAATAATCTGAATAATCCAAATCATCTATTAAACATTTGACATTTTTAAGTAAGAATTCAAATTTAAAAAAACAAAAATTACATTTAAACAATAATAGCATGTGAATATCCACTTAAAGTAGTGGCACATTTAAACAATAAAAGTAGTAAGGTATATCTAGATATAACATGACAAACATAGCAATGGACAATCTCTTTTTGTCTTTTATCAAAATATATTAATAAACATATTGTAAGCTTAAGGAAACTAATAATCTCCCGCTTTTGATGGAAGCCAAAACCCAATAAAAATGACATATCAATACAATTTTGAATAACACACCATGAAAGCTTACCGTCTTCTTCTCCCCTTTTTTATATTTCATAAAAAAGGTAGCACCAAAAAATCAAAGCATGTAGAGAATTATGGCAAGAACATATAGCTCCCCCTTAACAAATCAATAACATATAGATGCTTTCCATGAATATATGACTCTCATATAAATAAGATAAAGGGTTAAACACTAACATTTTGATCAAATCATATATCCTAACATGCATGCATTTACTTGATATTTTTATGAGCATTACAAGATATCAACATATAAGAGCATTAAGACAACATTTCTCCCCCTTTTAAGAATAAATGAAGGTTATAGCAAAATAATCAAGCAATATAATTCTTTCCTTATAAAAAGAAGCAATATCATATATGTAAATATTAGGGATAATAACAATTATGGACCCAAGAACAAAAATATCATATAGAAGACATCATCTATGTATAAAAATAATCACATGTTATAATAGTATAGAATATGATATTATCCTTCTAAAGATAATCAAGAAATTGGAATTCGGAAATTTGAAAGGATTCAATGTAGCTCAAGTTGGAAGGAAATCATACAAGATGACGAGACATTTCCTGTAGTTAGAATCAAATAGAAATTCAAGCACTTGATCTCTAGTCACTTAGTAACTAGATTTTCTAAGAGGACATGAATAAGACACATGACCATTCTTCAAGCAATAACTGCATGTAACATGAGCTTTGTTTTGGTATGTCGATTGAACAAAGAATTCCTTATAGGCCTTCTTTTTGTTAAAGGGATTATACCTATTCCTTCTTCATTGGGTAACATCCTCTAAATTCCTAATAATTTGTCCAAATTTTCTATTCTTTTCTAAAAGTTCAAACCAATTTTTCAAAACCTTCACATTTGGATTAATTGAACTTCTTTCTTTTCCTTTTAAAGCGTATCAATCTTAATATAATGTCCTTCCTTTGACTTTTGTAAAGCCTCTTCATTATCATCACTATTACTTGCGTCACTATTGTTCAATGTGGCTGCCATTGCTTTTAAGCCATTGCTTTCTTAAATTCTTTTTTGGCTTTTTGCTTTCGTTTTTTAGCCTTCTTTTGTAAGATTAGGCGATAACAAGGACCCACATTAGATTCATTACCATTAGGAAATTTTCTACCTATTGAAGATCTTTCATTACTCTTTGATCCCTTTTGTAAAGCTTTTTAGGACAGAAGCTCTTGGACTTGATCATCTTCTTCAATCCGTGGACAATCACGATCATGAATTCTTCGTTGTCATCACTTGATTCATCTTCTGAAGGGTAGATATCTTCACTTGTCATTGTGAAGGCTACTCACGTATTTGTCCGAACTTCTTCTTCATCTTTTTTCAGATGAATTTCATATATAAGAAGCTTCCTAAGTAGATAATCCAAAGCTAGTGTTTTGAGATTTTGACCTCCTCAATTGCAGTAACTTTAGGCCCCCACTTGCTCTTAGGAAGGCATTGGAGAATTTTCCAAACCATCTCCTTATTGGCATAGGTCTTGCAAAGTGACTTGATGTTGTTTGGTATATTGGTGAATTGAATGGACATCTCCTTGAGGGACTCATTTGGTTGCATTTTGAACAATTCCTATTGTTGGACGACCATGTTGATCTTCGTTCTTTTACTTGACTTGTTCCTTTTTACGCAACCACCAACTTATGATAGATTTGTTGCGGTGTTTTACGTTCACAAACACAAATGTATTCGTTAGCATCTAAACTGAAATACAAATATTCATAGCCTTATATTTTTTTTAAACTTTCTTAAAATCATGTTGAATGTGTTGATTTTCGACTTTCTCCATAACTTTTTTGTTCATGGTAATCGTTGGAACATATGGCCCCTCGGTCACAATATTCCATAACTCATAATCTTCATTCTTAATCAAAAATCTTCATCAAATTTTTTTAATAAGAAAATTTGATGACTCTAATCAAAGGAGGTCAAGTAGTAGAACGACTTTGATCATAGTAGCCTTCTGCAATGGTGGCCATGATCGTTGCCCACTAGATGGAAAAGTCCAAGAATTGTGGATCTAACTTTGATACCAATTAAAGACGCAAAATGTAACACACCAAATTGCTAATTTCTTCTTTATTACTAATATTAACCTATGTAATAGCGGAAAAACCTAAGTCGGGTGTTACCGCCATATTTCCTTCTTGGAAATACGAAGCTGAGCATCAACCAAGACTCTAATGCAGCTATATTCTCAAATCATAAGATCAGTTCGAGTCTTACAATAATATAACGAAGTCCAAACTGAACCACAATCCTTAAAACAAGTCTAAACATAAACTAAATGAATTCGACTAAATCTTATTTCATGGCTTTGCACCAATTCGAGTTCCCATCCCTATACTCAAGCACTTCACCTGAAAACCAAATAGTTTGAAAAATGAGATAACCTCTATTACAATCACCCCTAACAGTCAAAACATGCACACAAATTCATTTCAAACCAATTTACGGTGTGGGAAACGACAAGCACGATACAACTACTTATACATCCTCAACAGAAACATATAATTTCTAAAGTTCCATTTATTTCGTTTCAGGTTCCCAAGGGTGAGCGACCCACTAGGTCTCATGGCCTGCGCTTGGGTTGAGCATATCCGCTTTACAATAACCTGGCCTACTGTCAACTTCGATGATTACCGTTTAACCATACCCTGGCCTACTGTCAATATGGACGGTTACCGCCAACTTGACCCATGTTCATCCACAAGGAGGCACGTGGCCGCTCACATGCACGAAATTTACCCAAGGAAGGCTAATAGCCTTCAACAACACATGAGTATAACTCCTCAGTCTCACCCATTTAGCCAGTTACTTATACATTCATAGTTAACATTGATTTGTAAACAACATATAGCACAACCCCATCTACTCTAGTCCAAAAATATTTCATCATTACTTTCACAAGAAAATCAGTCCAATAACCCACACATTTACTGGTTTAACAAAATGTTCCAACATAAATCATAGAAAGATCTCATCACACATTCACCCCGGAAAATTTCCAAATATCAACACAAAACACATTTAAAACAACCTTTAAACATACTCACAGATCACGTTCTTCAAAGGATATTCAGGGGAGGGTTAGGAATTATTGTTACCTGCCAAAATATACCGCCTAGGCTTGAGCTCGAAACCCTAGATCGCCCTAAACAACTACAACAATCGTGGTCTATTAGTACCAATTCTTAGCCCGACTTTCTGTAACCTAATTACATTGAAAATAATTTTCTAATCCTCTACTTACACTCAGCAACCAAGTCCAACAGTCAATGAAATTTTTAGGAAGTTATGAATATTAAAAACTCCACCCACACCCTCACAGCTCACTGCCCAGATTACTCCATGATTTTTCCCCTAACTTCATGGGGCTATAACTTCCACTCTCGAAGCCAAAATTTTATGATGAAGCCAAATCTAGAAAGGCCAAGTCATGAACTATAACTTTCATTTTGCAACCCTGACAGAACCCTTGCCAAACTAGTTTCAATTTCCAAATGTGCCTAAACTATCCTAGTTATTGACAGTTTCACACGGTTTGGTAATTTAGTGACAACCTCCTCGTTTTTAATTTCGATTCAGGAAATTCAAAATGTCCCATTCACAAGACACATAAATATACGTTCCATAATTTTTTCATGATTTGTGGAGAACTCGATAATTCCCTATAAATTTATGAAGTCAACCCTAAAACTGGCTTAGCAAAACAGTGTTTATACTATGTCCTTTGAGCTTATTTTTAACTAATTCTCACTTAAATCCCTTCCTAAACATGAATATAACACCCTCACCTAAAACCCGTTATCCCTAATCATCAAATAACCCAAACCACAACAAAAGGGTGAATCTTTACCTTGAAACGATTTGTAACAAGGGAAAGCCTTAAATTGAATTGCTCCAACAACTAGATATTGCCCTCCGAACTTCCTAGGATAGTGAATAAAGAAAATCAACTCCCAATATTGATATACGAATTTTCTTCAGGAAAAATGCAGTAATCAATAACCTACTTGTTAGTATCACAAGATTTCGTATTTACTGAATTCGAAGTGAAAGAGTGGGACAGGAGAGAGAGCGGCGGCGCAGTAGCTAGAGCGACGAGAAGAGGAAGAGAGTAACGATGAGAGGGTGAGAGTAACGGCGAGAAAGAGAGAGAGTGGCGGTGAGAGAGATCACAGAAGCCGAGTGAGAGAGAGGAGGAGGGCATGTGAGATATTAAGGAAGGGAGAGAGGGAAAATTTTAAAAATAACACTAGGGTTTTTATCTCCCTTCCCCCCTTACTCCCCCTACAGTCCCTCACCAATTTCCCCTTTTTTAATTTTTTTTCTTAAAAAAGAATAAAGATACCAAGTCTCGAACTCACAACCTCTAGAAATCCTTGGCGGACTCCTGACCACTCTACCACAATCCATTCAACTATTCAACCTAAATCACCCGAAACATAAATACTACGAGGTCAAGCATACTAGGTCAGCCGATATCGTATCGCTTAAAATTAACCAATAAATAAATAATTAAATAAATATATACATATATAAGTAAAACAAAAATAAATATTCGCGGTTTCACATTCTAGCTGCTTAAAGGAAGTTTCATCGTCAAAACTTCGCATGCACCTGCTCATTCAAATAAGCGGCGGTACTTTGATCGCATCTCTTACTCTAATTCCCATGTGGCTTCCGACATCTCATGATTTTCCCACAGAACTTTTACTAAGGGCACTGTTTATCTACGAAGTTGTTGTTCCCGTCAATCTAGGATGCGAACTGGCTGTTTCTCGTAGGATAAGTCTTCCCTCAGCTGTATGGGATCTGGCGTGATAACATGGAATGAATCAGGGACATACTCGTGCAACTGTGTCACATGGAAGCCATTGTGTACCTTGGGCAGCTAAGGTGGTAGTTCTAAATGATACGTCACCTCCCCAAACAGTTGAACAATAGGGTACGACCCAATATATCGCTTGCTTGTGACGCCAAATCTTATGATGCCCTTCATTGGAGACACTCATAGGAAAACATGGTCTCCCACCTCAAACTTTAAGGGTTTGCGCCTTCGACCTGCATAAATCTTCGGTCACCTTTGGGCCGCTTTCATCTGTTCTTGGATTATTCTAACCTTTTGAGTAGTTGCCTGGATCAGCTTTGGTCCAATTGTCAAGGCATTGTCAATCTCCTGCCAACACAATGGAGTCCTGCACCGTCGTCCATATAGTGCTTCGTACGGGGCCATCCCGATGCTGGCATGGTAGGTGTTGTTGTAAAGAAAACTTGATCAGCGCTAGCTGCTCATCCCAAGCTTGCTTGAAGTCCAAAATGCATGCTCATAGCATATCCTCCCGGGTTTGAATAGTTCTCGCAGTTTGCTTATCCATGGCTGGGTGAAAGGCCCTACTGAAGCACAATAGTGTCCCGAACGCCTCTTGTAGCTTTTGCAAAATCCTGATTAGAACCTTTTATCCCAGTCTGACAGTATAAAGCGTGACACACCATGCAATCGAACTATCTCCTCTAGATAGGATCGGGCCAGCTGATCTAGAGTCCATGTGTTCCTCATGGCTATGAAGTGAGCCGTCTCGTGAGTCGATCCATGATAACCCTGCATCATAACGCACCCCAGTCCATTTTTGGATACATCACTATACACCACAAAGTCCTTGTCACTAGTAGGTAAGGCCAACATATGCACACTCGCCAGCCTCTTCTGAAGTTCTTAGAAGGCTTCCTCGCAACGATCTATCCGCTCATACTTGGTAACCTTCTTTGTCAAGTTAGTGAGGGGAGTGGCGATCTTTGAGAAGTTCTGAATGAACCTACGATAGTACCCAAGAAGTTTCTCACTTACGTCGGATTCTTAAGTCTTGGTTAGTTTGTTATGGCCTTTGCCTTCTGGGGATCCACAAATACTCCCTCATTAGACACTACATGCCCAAAAAATGTCACTTGACCCAGCCAAAACTCACACTTTTTCAACTTAGCACCCAACTCATTCTTCCTCCACCTCTAGGACGATCCTTAAATGGTGGGTATGTTCTTATGGGGTCCTTGAATAAATCAGTATGTCATCTATAAACACCACTACAAACAAATCCAAGTAAGGTTTGAAGATCCTATTCATGAGGTCCATAAATGTCGCTAGGGCATTTGTTAGTGAAAAAGGCATCACCACAAACACGTAATGCCCATATCGGGTGCGAAAAGCAGTCTTAGGCATTTCTCCATCCATGATCCGGAGTTGGTGATACCCTCAACAAAGGTCTATCTCAAAGAAGGTCCCCGCACCTCTAAGTTGGTCAAAGAGGTCGTCTATCCTGGGTAAAGGTCAAGGTTCTTTACCATTATCTTGTTTAATTCCCTATAATCTATGCACAATCGCAGGGTTCCATCCTTCTTTTTCATAAGCAATACCAGGGTTCCCTATGGAGACGTACTGGGCTGTATATAACCTTTTTCTAACAACTTGCCAAGTTGATTTTTTAACTCCTTAAGTTCCACCAGTGCCATTCAATAAGGCGTTATCGAGATGGGGATCACTCCAGGTATTAGATCAATGCAAAATTCTACTTCTCTAGGGGGTGGCATACTTTGGATCTCCTTTGGGAACACATTCGGGAATTCTCGCACTACTGGAATGTCTTTGAGGGATGGCTCAGTGACCTCGGTTTTCACTACATTACATAGGAATCCCTTGCATCCTTGTCCTAACAGCTTGTGGGCATTCATTGCAGTGATCAATTTGACTCCACTCTTTGAGACCTTCCCTTTGTGAACTACTTTTTTCCCATTGGCCCCCCTTAGGGTGATCCTTTGTTTTAGAGAGTCTATTTGACCCCGATACTTCGCCAACCAGTCCATCCCCAAGACGACACCAAAGTCAGTCAACTCAAACTTATATAGGTTGGCCAGAAACTCATGTTCATACAACTGAATAGGACGGTCCTCTTATAGCTCCTTACAGTTCACAGTCTTCCCATCAGGGAGAATCGCAGATAATTGAGGGGCTTTACCGGTTGGAACTAGCCCTAATGTCTCAATCAGCTTAACTGAAAGAAAAGACTGCGTAGCACCAGAATCAAACAAAACATCTGCTGGTTGAGCTTGGAAAGAGAATGTACCAGTCACTAGGTTCGGAGCATCCTCTGCTTCCTTCTTGCGTATAACATAAACCCTACCCCCGGTGTTTCGCGGTAGTTGATTGGGGGGTCTAGCCTGGTTCTGCTGGGGTGCTCGGGCTTGATGATTTAGGTTGGCTGCCTACTTGCCCCTATTCTGGTATTGATGCTAAGGTCGTTGTCCCCTATGACCCTGACCAGCAGGAGCCGTGGGATGTGGCTAATCTTGTATCTAATGTTGAGAGCTCCCACAACAGTAGCACCTCTTAACTGAGCAGCATTCCCGACTTGCCACAAGTATTACAGGTCACCCTAGGCCAATTGTTAGGGGGTTGGCCTCCATGTGCATTGTTGTTGTGGTAGTGGTTCTCGGGAGGCCTCTTATACAAGCCTTGAGGGTGGAAGTTCTCTCATTAATCTCCATTTCTCTTAATTTCGTGTCGTTCACTAAAGTAGTTGTTCTTTTCCTTCATCGCCCTTTCCACATTTACAGTGGTATCATACAGGTCCACATAGGAGGTGTACTGACTCACCGAGATTCTCTCCTTGATATTAGGGTTTAGCTTAGCTTCAAAACGGTTCCTCTTCAACCTCCCATCAGCTATAAAGGTCGGGGAAAAGCAGGAGAGTTCCATGAATTTGGACACATACTCTAGCATGCTTATTCCTCCTTGTTGCAGTTGCATAAACTTATTCTCCTTTGCTTTCTGGAGGGACATAAGATAGAAGTGGTCCTTGATCAGGTTTTTGAACCTCTTGCAGGAAAATCCAGGCTTGTGCTGCCTGTCTCGCACAATGGCCCACCATAGGTCAACCTTGTCCTTAAGATAAAGCACCACAAAGCCTACTTTCCACTCCTCAGGCATTGGAGAGCATCAAACAACTTCTTCATACCCAATCCAATCCTCAAAGGCCTTGGGGTCGGGGGTGCCATCGTAGATCAGCCGATTGTGACTAGCGAACCTCTTAAACATGTAAAATTTGTCCTCCTTAATCTTTGTTCTCCTTGACCTCCATCAGTTTTTGTAGGTGCTTATTCTATCATTACAGCTGCTCCCCTTGTTTTTACAGCAGCTCCAACAGTAGGAGATTGGTAAGATCTACTCCCGTAGGTGAGTTGGTTTCATCCACCTGACTATGATACCCGTTCCCATTTCTGGGGCAGAGGGCTTCCAGTCGCTCCCTCAGACTAGTCATGGGGACGTCCAGGTTCACGTGGGGCCTTGGAGTGGGGTGGGGTCCGGCCTGAGATTTATCGTTGTTCATCGCCATCCTGTTTCGGAAACAAGTCGAGTTTAGTTTCTTCCCTAATAGTTCGCGATACCCACACTACTATAGTTTAGTAAGACATCGTATACTACTGTATCATGCACAATTAACATATGCTTTTGTTCATAGTCATATCCACTTTGCCATGCTTACATGGTCCCATCACTTTGTTACATGTCCCATATACATCTTATTAATAACACATTCATTTAGGTCACATAATTCACAATTCGCTGGCAATCATAATGAATATTTGCATCCATGTAACTCAATGAAGTTCAAATGCATTGATTCAAAATAATAATTGTTCCATACCAATACTTTTCATTACATAAGTACTTAACAAAACTTTATTAGCTCATACTCGCTTAGCAAATGAAAGGAAAGATAAAATAAATAGTACATTCTTAGGAAGCAAAAACTTCTAACAACTACTAACATCTACTAGCCAGGGGCGTCCATTGGGCAGGCACCCTGACACATCCTACCACTTCTGCCCTGCTTCTAGCGGATAACCTCAGGCTCGAGTTCCTTCTCAACTGGGTCCTCTTCCAAGTCTTCATCTATTAGTTGTTGTTCCTCAAGGTCCTCGTTTGCTAGGGGCTCTTCCTCTAGTTCTTCATCTTCTAAGGCCCCTTCCTCAAGTTCCTCCTCAAGGTCTTCCTCCTCCATAGGGTCCTCCTCGGGATTATCCTCCTCTAAAGGTTCCTCCTTGGGGTCTTTATCTGGGTCTTCCTCCTCCATGTGTTCTTCCTCGGGGTCATTCTCATCTAAGGGTTCCTCCATAGGGTCCTCCTCCTCAATAAGTTCCTCTCTCAATTCCTCATCCATAAGCCCATTTTCCCCTATAGACTCTTCATCTTTAGTATCCCCCTCCACTAGTGGTGGTGGGGTCTCATCCTCAATGTCAGAGGTGGGAGGTTGATCATAGAGGCCCACATCTATGAGGTGGTCCACTAGCCCTACTAAATCCAACCCCAGAGGCTCCCAGTTGGACAAGCAACACCTACCGAAAAAGTTGAACAACCTAATCTTACGGTGAAGCTCCCTAACCCTATAACACCACACTGGGTCACTCAAGAGGGTCAGGAGGAAAAATGGGGCCTGATTGTGCCCAAACGTTAGATAATCGTTTGGGATCCCCTCTAACCTCCCATGAATAAAAGTCTCAACCCACTGTAAGTGGCTAGTCAAACTAACTCCAAGCATCTTTCCCGTTCTCTGATAACAGCAACGCTGTCTCATATAACCACAATGGCAAGTCCCATTCATCGTATACATTGATAGATCCAAATCAGATGTAAATTCACAAGTAGGTAATCATATGCACACATGTCCCTTTTCCCATCCTATACTCACGCTCCGAGCCATCCTTAGGTCTACAGGTTTTAATCTTTTACTTTTTATTCCTGATTACAATCTTTCAGGCGAGCCTTCAGGTTAGTCAAGTTGAGCTCTAATACCACTTTGTAAAACCTCGAATTTCTAATTTCTTCTTTATTACTAATATTAACCTACGTGGTAGCGGAAAAACCTAAGTGGGGTGTTACCGTCGTATTTCCTTCTTGGAAATACCAGGCTGAGTATTAACCAAGACTCTAATACAACTATATTCTCATATCATAACATCAGTTCGAGTCTTACAACAATATAACAAAGTACAAACTGAACCATAATCCTTAAAACAAGTCTAAACAGAAGCTGAATGAATTCAACTAAATCTTATTTCACGACCTTGCACTAATTAGAGCTCCCATCCCCAGGCTAGTGCACTTCACCTGAAAACAAGATAACTTGAAAAATGAGATAACCTCTATAACAACCACCCCTAATAGTCAAAACACGCACACAAATTTATTTCAAACCATTTTAGGGATGGGGAATAACAAGCTTAGTACAAGTACTTATACATCCTCAATAGAAGCATATAATATCTCAAGTTCCATTTATTCCGTTTTAGGTTCCCAAGGGTGAGCGACCTCACTGGGTCTAATGGCTTGCGTTTAACTTGAGCACAACCGCTTTACAATAACCTGGTCTACTGTAAACTTGGACGGTTACCGCTTAACCATACCCTAGCCTACAGTCAATATAGACGGTTACCACTAACCTGAGCCACATCCGTCCACAAGGAGGCACATGGCCGCTCACATGCATGCACTTCACCCAGGAAAGGCCAATGACCTTCAATAACACAAGAGTATAACTCCTCAATGTCACTCATTCATCCAGTTACTTACACATTCATTTTTAACATTGATCTTTAACCAACATATAGCACAACCCGACCCACTCTGGTCCAAAAACATTTCCTCATTACTTTCGTAACATAATCAGTCCAATAACCCACACATTTACTGGTTTAACAAAACGTTCCAACATAAATCATACAAAGATCTCATCACACATTCACCCTGAAAAATTCCCTGAACATCAACACAAAATACATTCAAAACAACCTTTAAACATACTCACAAGTCACGGTCTTCAAAGGATATTTGGGATAGGGTTAGGCCATGATTGTTAACAACTAAAATATGCCGCCTAAGCTTGAGCTCGAAACGCTAGATCAGCCTAAATAATTACCACAACAGTGGTCTGTTAGTACTAATACTTAGTCCGACTTTCTATAACCCACATACGTCGAAAATAATTTGTAAGATGTTATGAATGTTAAAAACTCCACACGCACACCATCACAACTCACTACCCAGATTACTCCTAGATTTTTCCCCTAACTTTCTGGGGCTATAACTTCCACTCTTGAAGGCGCAATTTTATGATGAAGCCCAATCTACAAATGCCAAGTCGTGGACTATAACTTTCATTGTGTAACCCTAGCAGAATTCGAGCCAAACTAGTTCCAATTTCCAAATTTGCCTAAACTATCCTAGTCACTGGCAGTTTCACATAGTCTCGGTAATTTAGTCATAACTTCCTCATTTTAACTTTGATTCAAGAAATTCAAAATTTTCCATGCACAGGACACGTAGATATACGTTCCGTAATGTTTTCATGATTTGTGGAGAACCCGATAATTCCTAGCAAATTCGTGAAATCAACCCTAAAACTGGTTGAGCAAAACAGTGATTATGTTATGTCCTCTAAGCTTATTTTCAACTAATTCTCAATTGAATCCCTTCCCAAACATGAATATAACACCCTCACCCAAAACCTACTATTCCTAATCATCGAATAACCCAAACCATAAGAAAAGGGTGAATCTTTACCTTGAAACGATTCGTAATGAATGAAAACCTTAAGTTGAATTGCTCCACCAACTAGATATTCCTCTCTGAAATTTCTAGGATAGTGAATAAAGGAAATCAACTCCCATTATCGATGTATGAATTTTCATTGGGAAAAATTCACTAATCAATAATCTACTCATTAGTATCACAAGATTTCGCACTTACCGAATTCAAAGCGAAAGAGTGGGAGAGGAGATAGAGCGGTGGCACGGAGGCTAAGGCGAGGAGAAGAGGAAGAGAGTGCCAGTGAGAGGGTGAGAGAACTGGTGAGAAAGATAGTGGCGGTGAAAGAGAAGAGAAGCTGAGCAAGAGAGAGAAAAGGGGGCGTGTGAGAGAGTGAGGAGGAAGAGCGAGAGGGAAATTTTTAAAAATAACCCTAAGGTTTCTATCTCCTTTCCCCCTTAGTCCCCTCACGGCTCCATCACCAATTTTCCCTTTTTAAATTTTTTTCTTAAAAAAAGAATAAAGATACTAAGCCTCGACCACAACCTTTAGGAAATCTTGGTGGACGCCTGAACACTCTACTACAATCCATTCAACTGTTCTACCAAAGTCATCCAAAACATAAATACTAGGAGCTCAAACATACTAGGTCAGCTGATATTGTATCGCTTAAAATTAACTAATATATATATATATATATATATATATATATATATACATACATACATATATATATATATATATATATATATGAGTGTGTGTGTGTGTGTGTAAGTAAATCAAAAAAATATTCAGGGTTTCACCCCAAAACTATGCAATAACTCTAGATGGGGATGAATAGATAGGGTGATAATCACAGCCATAAAATAATCAAAATAAAATGCAGAAATATAAATGTAGACAAAACATGACTATTTGTTAATGAGGTTGGATATTACAGGCTTAGTCCCTGCATACAATTCCCTAGCCGTAGGTTTAATCCAATTTTACTTCTAGGGATGATTACACAACTATAAAGTATACATATTCTAGGTTCCAATCCACCAGTGGACATTTCAGCAAGGCTTGGTAGAGTTGATCATTCAACTCTAACTATTGTACTCAATTACAGTCTGAACAATACAACTCTTCGGGTCAAAACAAAGGAACGCCCAATTAAATGATTTGCAAATTTATGTCTAAGTAGCTCTTTTTGATCTTGGGTATACCATGCTTCTCAAGGATTCTTCAAATCTCTAGTTCGGTTGCTCCAACTAGCCATTTGGATGGGGAGTAAAGGAGCGTAAGGAAGAGCAAAGGGGAGTGATGAGGACTATCAAGACCAAGCTTCAAAAGAGCAACCAACTAGCCCCCACATCCATCCAAGCCCTAAGGAGGTCCAAAACATCCATGCCTTGGTCAAAAGCACGTTGGAACACTCAGACAGAATGTGGACAAAAACATCCGAAAATTGGCCCAACTTTGTGCACATTTTTGGACTTGAAGGTGAGGGGATGATTGACTGAATTACCCCCTCTCTTTAATTTTAATATGTTAGGAATCCAATAAACAAGTTGCAAAGGGTTTCGAGATCATTTGGTGGGTCAAACAGCAAGTTTCCCAAAGTGCTGCAGGTTAGGCGCCAATCCAGCACAGTCCGAAAAGGGAGAAGTTTTGGGCCAGCAACTTAGGTCCATTCTTTCTGCGTTTTTAGGGCATGAAAGGGGACATAAATATTTATCAATTCATGGGTTCAAATCCCATCCAAAGCACCCCCTTGTGTTGCTATTAACAAGCCAAAAGGACAACAAAAATGCCCCTTTAACCGGTTAAAAGCTAACCGGTACAAAGGAGTATTTTTCCTTGGGTTTTGCTTTGCCACTTGCTGATTTGATATATTTTTCTACATTCTAGGACCATTGTAAGCTTGACAACTCATTTTGGGAGGCATCATGATCCCTAATGAAGTAGATTAAGCTAGTGATGAGGTCTTAAGCTAGTAAAAGATAGATGGAATGTAATTACTCTTCCCCACATGTACTTAGCTTGAATTTTGCTGCATGAGAGAGAGGGGGATTCGGCCAAGAAGAACAAAACCAGCCAAGGCCCTCATTTGTAATCACTTTTGAATTATATGAGCTTTGTGAGTTAGAAAACTCTCTGAATTAAAACTCCTAATGTGTATCTTGAGCTTGACAACTCAAGTGGGTCTCTAGGTCATTGTTATCTCAACTAGAAGGTGATTAAATCCAGCCACTAGTTGATCTAAAGAGGATTTCCCAAGTGTTCTCCAAGGTTGGCTCTTAGGATTATCCCTTGTAAGGTCACTTGATTATCCAAGCTCTTGCATTCTTCTACTTGTTTTGGTTTCCTCTTCCATTGAAACCGAACTCTATCTCTTGTATGTTCATGTGGGTTGCTTGTTTCTCTTCTTGATATACATCAAATTGGTATCAGAGCTTAGGCTACATTCTTGGCCAAGCTTCCCTTCTTATCCCGAACACATTCCCTAAACACAAAACCCATAAAATCAGCCGAAACGCAACCACCTAAAATCCCAGCCGTGCCAAACCAGAGAAGTAGCACGGCCACACCGCGCCACCACGGCACGACCGTGCCACCACCTGGCACACCCCACCCCATCCCAACACACCTGCACGGCCATGCCGTGCCACCACGCACGACCGTGCCACTGTACTCCCGTCCCACAACGTGCCCTTAAAGAGAAGGCCGAACGTGCAGCCCAACTCAAGCTTGTGCAACAACAACTGTGCTAACTCATGGAAGAAAAGAGAAGAGGCCTATGGAGTTCAAGAAGCACAAGTAAGCAAATGGAGTCAGATGCTTCGGAAGATGAAAGCAACCCCTTTGGTGAGTACGAAGAGGATGTATATGCAAGGAGATCAAGGAGGCATCCTAGGGCTCAAGATCGAAGTCACAATGATTTCAAGGTAGACATTCCCGAATTTGAAGGGCAACTTGATCCAGATATCTTCTTGGATTGGCTTCACACCGTCGAAAGAGTCTTCGAATACAAAGACATTCCAGAAGATAAAAAGGTAAAGCTTGTTGCTTTGAAACTTAGGAAGTATGCTTCAATTTGGTGGTCTAATGTTGTGACCAAGAGGGTGAGAAAGGGGAAAAGTAAGATCAAAACTTGGGAGCAAATGAAATCCAAACTTAAGGCCAAGTTCTTACCTCCACACTACCTTCAAGATAACTTCCTCAAACTCCATCATCTCAAGCAAGGTTCTAAGAGTGTAGAGGAGTACACTAGGGACTTTGAACAACTTCTTTTGAAATGTGATTTGAGAGAGAATGATTCTCAAACATTGATTCGTTACTTGAGTGGTCTTGATGAACAAGTTGCCAATGTGATTGAATTACACCCTTATACCTCCCTTGACGAGTTAAGTGCTCTAACTCATAAGGTAGAAATGCAAAAGAAGCTCAAAGGCAAAAACCCAATTCACAAGCCTACCCACGGCCATATGGCTTCCAAAAACCCCCGTACACCCCTCAAAAGCCCTTCACCATCTCAAACCCGAAACCCCCTCAAAACACAGCCCCATAAACACCATCAAAGCCCCTACCTAGACCCCTTAGCAAGGTTCTGTGCTTTCGTTGTCAAGGCCTTGGACATTATGCTTCCCAATGTCCAAACAAGAAGATAGTCACTTTGTCCAATTATCAAGCTTCCCTAGAGGAGCTAGAAGGTGAGGAGGAAAGGGAGGAAGAGGAGAAAGGAGTGTACATGACCGAAGCCTTGGAGGAAGTAGAGGAAGGACCGAATGAAGGTGAATTGCTAGTGATTAGGAGAGCTTTGAGTGGAACTGCTTCACAAGAAGACTAGGAACAAAGAGAGAGTATCTTCCATACTAGATGTACTGTGGGTGGGAAAGTATGTTCCCTCATTATTGATGGAGGTAGTTGTGCTAATGTGGCCTCCAAAACTATGGTGGACAAGCTTAAGCTCTCGGTCTGACCTCATCCAAGCCCCTACACAATTCAATGGCTCAATCAAGGTAAGGGCTTGCCAATCACTACTCGATGTCTACTTTCTTTATCCATTGGAAAGAACTACAAGGATGATGTATGGTGTGATATTGTGCCCATGGACGCTTTCCATGTCCTTTTGGGGCGACCATGGCTCTTTGATAGGAGTGTTATGCATAATGGCCAATTGAATACTTACACTTTCACCAAAGACCACAAGAAAATCACCCTTACTCCCCTTAAGCCTAGCTCACAAAAGAAGCCCCATGACAATCCCAAGTTGGATGTCTTCCTTACTACCTTACTCTACTCATAACTCCATGAGTTTGATGGCTTCAAGGAGTGGATTCTCCTAGGCCAAGAAGCGGCCAAAGTGAGGTGTTTTTCCCATCCCTTGCTTACTCCCCTCATAAAAGCCTTTTCCCATGTCTTTCCACAAGAAATCCCCCACGGCCTACCTCCTCAAAGATCAATCCAACACAAGATTGACCTCTTTCCTGGAGCCACACTCCCAAACAAGCCGACCTATTGCATGAACCCTCAAGAGACACAAGAGATTCAAAGGCAAGTGGATGAACTCTTATCCAACAGCCTAATCCGTGAGAGCCTTAGTCCTTGTGCCGTCCCGGCTTTGCTTGTGCCTAAGAAGGATGGGTCCATGAGGATGTGTGTGGATAGTAGGGCTATCAACAAGATCACCATCAAGTACCGCTATCCCATTCCAAGATTGGAGGACCTTTTTGATGAGCTCCATGGGGCCACTATCTTCTCCAAAATTGACCTTGGAAGTGGGTATTATCAAATCCGCATCTATGAGGGAGATGAGTGGAAAACGGCTTTCAAAACCAAGGTTGGTCTCTTTGAGTGGCTTGTCATGCCCTTTGGTTTGACCAATGCACCTAGCACATTCATGAGGCCTATGAACCAAGTTCTTAAGCCATTCATTAGGAAGTATGTTGTCGTGTACTTTGATGACATTTTGGTGTATAGCCGTGGAGAGGAAGAACATTATAGGCATTTGAATGAGGTCTTGAGTGTCTTCGCTTAAGAACAACTTTTTGGTAATCTAGAGAAGTGCGACTTCTTCTCTTCCCAAGTGAAGTTTTTGTGGTACATGGTCTTGGCCAAAGGTATCCAAGTTGATGAAGAAAAAATCAAGGCCATTCGAGAGTGGCCTACTCCTATGTCTATCCAATAAGTCCGGAGCTTCTGTGGTTTGGCATCCTTCTATAGAAGATTTGTGAGCAATTTTAGCTCAATCATGGCTCCCATGATCGAGGTCCTCAAGGCCAAACATTTTGAATAGAGCAAACAAGCTCAACTTGCTTTTGAGGAAATCAAAGAAAGGCTAACTAGTGCTCCCATTCTAGCACTTCCTAGCTTTTCTAAAACCTTTGAAGTTGAGTGTGATGCTTCCGAGGTTGGAATAGGGTTCGTGCTATCACAAAAAAAGAGGCCCATTGCTTATTTCAGTGACAAGCTATATGATGCCAAGAGGAAGTATTCTACATATGACAAGGAGTTCTATGCCATTATGAGGGCATTAGAGCATTGGCGGCACTATTTGGTGGGAGGTGAGTTCATCCTCCACACGGATCACCAAGCATTGAAATACATGCAAGGTCAACATAAGCTCAACCCACGACATGCTAAGTGGGTAGAGTTCATGCAATCCTTCCACTTTGTGATCCACCACAAGGCCGACCAATTGAACAAAGGGGCCGATGCACTTTCTAGGAGGTACTTGTTGCTCTCTACTCTTGAATCCAAGGTGCTTGGGTTTGAGTGTATCAAGGATATGTATGCCCAAGATGAAGACTTCAAGGCCATCCTTAAGGATTGTTCTAACCATGCCCATGGGTCCTTTCACCTTGAGAATGGTTTCCTCTTCAAAGGAAACCAATTATGCATTCTTAAATGTGGGTTTAGGTAACTTTTGATTCAAGAGCTTCATGGAGGGGCTCTAGCCGGCCATTTTGGAATTGAGAAGACATGTTCCATGCGCAAGGAACATTACTTTTGGTCAAGGATGTCAAGGGATATAGAGCATCTCATTAAAAGATGCTTTACTTGCCAACTTGCCAAGGACCATATTCGGCCTCAAGGCCTTTACACTCCCTTGCCTGTTCCTCAAGGGCCTTGGGAAGATGTTAGTTTGGATTTTATCACGAGGTTGCGACGGACTCAAAGCCACAAAGACTCCATCATGGTGGTAGTGGATCGGTTTTCAAAGATTGCTCATTTCGTGGCATGTCACACTAGCTTTGATGCTTCACAAGTGGCTAATCTCTACTTCAAGGAGATAGTGAGACTCCATGGCATTCCAAGAAGCATGGTGTCCGACCGTGACACAAAGTTCCTAAGTCACTTTTGGCTAACCTTATGGAGAAAGCTTGGTACCCTACTCAAGTTTAGCACCTCTTGCCACCCCCAAACGGATGGCCAAACCGAGGTCACAAACCGTACCTTGGGCACTCTCCTTTGGGTCTTGGTGATGAAGAACATTAAAGGGTGGGATGAGCTACTTTGTCAGGCCGAGTTTGCCTTCAATCGAAACCCAAGTAAGGCCGCAGGTCTCTCCCCTTTTCAAGTTGTGTATGGGTACAACCCACGGACCCCCATTGATCTTGTTCCCATACCTCATCCTACCAAGTTCAATTGGAAAGCCGAGAAGAGGGCTAAAGAGGTTCAAGAGCTCCATGCCAAGGTAAGGATAAGGATTAAAAAATCAAATGAGCAAGCCAGGTCTTATGCCAATAAGAAGAGAAGAGAAGATCATTTTCAGCCCGGGGACTTAGTGTGGATTCACTTAAGAAAAGAGAGGTTCCCAAGCAAGCGCAAATCAAAGCTAATGCTAAGGTCGGATGGACCATTTGAGATCCTTGAGAAAATTGGTCCAAATGCTTACAAGGTGGACCTTCCTGGTGAGAATGGGGTGTCCGCTACCTTCAATGTAGCTGATTTAAGCCCTTACTATGATGAACAAGAGGAGATGCCGAGTTTGAGGTCGAACTCAAGTCAAGCCGGGGAGAATGATGGGGACCATCAAGACCAAGCTTTAAAAGAGCAACCAACTAGCCCCCACATCCATCCAAACCCTAAGGAGGTCCAAAACATCCATGCCTTGGTCAAAAGCACGTTGGAAGACTCGGACAAAATGTGGGCAGAAACATCCGAAAATTGGCCCAACTTTGTGCACATTTTGGGACTTGAAGGTGAGGGGATGATTGACTACATTACCCCATCTCTTTAAGTTTAAGATGTTAGGAATCCAATAAAACAAGTTGCAAAGGGTTTGGAGATCACTTGGTGGGTCAAACAGCAAGCTTCCCAAAGTGCTGCAGGTTAGGCACCAATCCAGCACAGTCCGAAAAGGGAGAAGTGTTGGGCCAGCAAATTAGGTCCATTCTTTCTGCGTTTTTAGGGCATGAAAGGGGACATAAATATTTATCAATTCATGGGTTCAAATCCCATCCAAAGCACCCCCTTGTGTTGCTATTAACCAGCCAAAAGGACAACAAAAATGCCCCTTTAACCGGTTAAAAGCTAGTCGGTACAAAGGAGTATTTTTCCTTGGGTTTTGCTTTGCCACTTGCTGATTTGATCTATTTTTCTACATTCGAGGACCATTGTAAGCTTGACAACTCATTTTGGGAGGCATCATGATCCCTAATGAAGTAGATTAAGCTAGTGATGAGGTCTTAAGCTAGTAAAAGATAGATGGAATGTAATTACTCTTCCCCACATGTACTTAGCTTGAATTTTGCTACATGAGAGAGGGGGGGATTCGGCCAAGAAGAACAAAACCAGCCAAGGCCCTCATTTGTAATCACTTTTGAATTATATGAGCTTTGTGAGTTAGAAAACTCTCTGAATTAAAACTCCTAATGTGTATCTTGAGCTTGGCAACTCAAGTGGGTCTCTAGGTCATTGTTATCTCAACTAGAAGGTGATTAAATCCAGCCACTAGTTGATCTAAAGAGGATTGCCCAAGTGTTCTCCAAGGTTGGCTCTTAGGATTATCCCTTGTAAGGTCACTTGATTATCCAAGCTCTTGCATTCTTCTACTTGTTTTGGTTTCCTCTTCCATTGAAACCGAACTCTATCTCTTGTATGTTCATGTCGGTTGCTTCTTTCTCTTCTTGATATACATCAGAGAGTGTGTATTCCTCCTTACCCTTGTTTGAGAGCAACAAGAGGAGAGTAAGGAGGGGTGAGGAGGAGTAACTCTTACTCCCCCTTACTCCTCATGTCCCCCCAAATTCCTTACTCTCCAATTTGGGGTGTATGGAGGAGTAAGTGAGGAGTAAGGGGGTTATTTTACTTATTTGTCCTCATAAATCTAACTATAATATAGTTTATTCTATTTTATAAGGGCACATGTGTTAATTCGTTTATTTACTCCTATTTACTCTCTTATTCTTCCAAACAAGGGTATAAGTGCTTACTCCCCTTAAACTCCCAAACACGGGTAAGCAACTTACTCTTATTTACTCTCCCTAACTCCTACTCCTCCTTACTCTTATTTACTTTTACTCTTCCAACTTACTCTTCGTCCAAAAGGACCCTTAGACTCCAATCTGGCGAATGAAAATAATTAAGTGTTGGATTGGCATGGATTAAGCCAACGATATCAATTACCCGTTGGCACTTTGATTGCCTCCCATGCATGAGCAATCTCATATGATCCTGATGAGATTGTTATAAGTCTTGTCCATCACTTTTACTTTGCCAAACAATAGTTGGAAAAATAGCATAATATTATTAGGCAAATAGTATACTAGTACATATAATATTCTAAAGTTAGGAAATATTATCATAAGATAATATTACTTCAAATCATATCAAGAATGTCACAAATTTATATTTGAATAATAAATCAAATAAATCATCAAAATCATCAATTAAGCATTTAACACTTTTAAATAAGAATTCAATTTAACACAAAATTACATTTAAACAATAAAAGCATGTCAATATCCACTTAAAATAGTAACGCATTTAAGCAATAGATATACTAAGGTAGACCTAAATACAACGTGATAAACCTAGCAATGGACCAACCGCTTTTTGTATTTCATCAAAACATATTAATAAAACTTAAAGGAAGCTAACAAATAAAAAGAATTAGGTAGCTGTCGTTAAAACTTGTCACCAAATGCAACGTAAAGGGATTAGCCGAACGTACCCAAATACGTACGTATCCGAGAATAGACTGTGAGATTATCGCATAAAAAGCTTACAAACCATAGTATGAAATGTACTCAGATTTGATTACTATTTCAGTTATAGATATATATTGCGTACCATTGAGCATCATAACACCAGAAAGCGAGCAAGATTGTTTAGGTTCAGTTGAATTTGTAATTTCTCTATTCTTGGCAATTCTTAACTTGAAAGCTTGGCAACTCCTTTTTTTTAAATATTTTCAAATTTTAGATTCATCAAACATGAAAAAGAGGAAAAACTAGAAAATAAAATAAAAATGTATGCTAATTCGAACTAAATAATGACTTTGGTAAGCTTTAGAAGATCGAGTTACTAGATTCAAAGGACTTGATACAATTATATGTCCTCAATCTTCATGCCAATATCTTTTCGATTTAAGCATGAATGTTGTAAAGATTTCCTATTATTTTGTGCAATAATTTAGCATAGGGCTTGTTGAGATTTCAACATAAGAGATCTTTTTAATAAAAATTTTGATACTATACTAAAAATCATCTTATGCAGAGAAGTTGTTGGTCAGTGAAGTCTTAACCTAGTAGTACCTTAAGGATCAGAAGTGTCACAACTTGAAGATTGTTTTGGGGGGCCAATCACATAGATGACATAATTTTCTCTAATCAAAATAATTTTCTGTAATCAACCTAAATGTAAATTATACAATAGTAATTTAAATGATTAACTAAGACAAGACAAAATACAAAGAATAAAGCTATAAGCTTTAAAAACCTAACTACCATCATGCATAGTACTTACATTGGTCTTCCAACCTATTATAATCAAATGTCAATGAAAAAATACACACTTAGAATACAAATTCGACACTGGTTCTATATTCCCAAAGAAAATAAAAAACTACTCTCAGATTTAAAAATATGAACCATACCTTAGAATTTTTTGAACGTAACTGCAGTTTAGAATTGATGGCCATTATTTAGGATAATAATTTATTCGTTAACATTATAGAAATAATATAATACAAACACGATAGGTTGGGGGAGGATTTTTTGACAGAATTTTTGACGGGAAAAAGTGTAGTTTTTTACGGAAACACATGGTTTTGACGACAATTTTGACGGGAACATTGGCCGTCAAAAAAGGCTTCGTCGAAATGATTTGTTTGATGGGCCTGTCAAAAGTTTTGACCGAAAAATTTGACGGATTCGCGTTCCGTCAAAGTTTTATCAAACCGCAGTTTTTGACGGACTGAGATACCGTCAGCGCACTTTCAACGGGTAATTTGACGGACCCATGTCCGTCAAAATAGACTTTTGACGGGTTTTTGACGGACCCATTCCAGTCAAAGAAGCACGATGACCGTCAGATGTGTCCGTCAAAGAACCCGTCGAAAGTCTAATTTTGACGGGGATGAGTCCGTCAAAATTCCCGTCGACATAGGGCTAACAGTGTTTCAGTCCGTCAAAGTTAAGGCAAAATTAAACGGCTCTAAAATGTCACAGGTTTATCCGAAATTAGCAATTGCAACTCTAATCAATGTTACCAAACGTCATGAAACAAATGAAACCAAATTATTTACATAGTAAAACTCAGAAATTAACATACATGTCCCTACATTGAGTCTGCTTGCATAATCAATCAACATAGCAAACATTACGAAGAACTGCAACAGAACGTAACTAATCGTCGGAGGAGTCACCTAAGGGGGATGAATGGGGCTCATCTTCGTCATCATCTTCTGGCGGTGCTGCTGAGGACCCAGCTTGCTGACTCTTGAAGAACGACCAGAGCTTGCTTATCTTGCTCTTGACCTTCTCCTTATCTCGGTGCCTCGCCGCCTTCTCTTGAGCCAACTCATCTTGGAATGTCTTGAATTGGGCTTCCTTCTCCTGAACCTGTTTGCGAAGCTCTTCAATCTCTCTGAGGCGAGCTTCCTCCGCTTGACGAGCGTCCTCCGCTGCTTTGACCGCGGTCTCATTCAATCTCATTGCCATCTCACGTGCATCGTAGTTGTTCACAGATGACGAACGACTGGAAACTGACATGCGAGACCGTTCCCTCATCACAACTCCCTCAGCACCAAAGCCATACACGCGACCCTTGCTGTTGAGATTTCCTTGAACCCAAATGTCACGCTCAGATAGTGGAAGGCTTTGGGAGCTGTCATCGGTGGAGGGGTTGGAGGACCTGTACTCCTGCCATCTCTTTGTGTGTTCCTCCTGCGTATTCAGAAAGACAACAATGTGTATTAGAATGTTTATTACGTGGAACCCATATTCAGTTAGACAACTCATCGTCATGTGAATTGAATACGATCTTACCAATCTCAACTCCGACTTTTTGCAGACCCAGTTGTCCTGATTGGCCATCTTCTTGCTGCAGTGAGTGTCTTTATACAGCTCATCGACTGTTGGTTCCCTTTGAAGTGAGGCCGCCTGCACAGATTTCCATTATGTGATACTGCATGTAATAAATCGTTAAATTAGCGTGCATTCACGTGTATTGAGATTAGAAATTACCAGTCGTCTACGCCGCTCAGTTATTGGGATTGACCCACACGTGTGCAAGGATGGACCCACGCCCTCAGGGTCACTGTTGCGGTTCTTCTTGTTCTGAGCGCTTATCTTCTGAAAATCTGGGCCCTCCCAATACTTTTGTAGTTGTGCCCAGTTGTCCGGGGAGACCCAATCTGACACCTTACCCAACTTGCGTGCGTAAGCAAACAAGTTCTTCAGCTGCTTGGCCCCACTCACTTCAAAATTCCTGCGCACTCGTCTGTCATGCTGAGGTAACCAACAATAATATTTCTACAGAAACATCAAAAAACATAGTCAACACATGGAAGTTAGTACGAAAGTTCCAAACTTAAATTCAGAAAGTAAACATTTCCAACGAGACATGTACGGTGCGAACTGTTCATATGCCTCCAACATTAACACATGAAGCAAGTAAATGGCACGAAGGTTTGAAACAAAAAGTGTGTACCTTGAATTCAGCGAACCACATATCTCGTTGTGATTTAGGCACTTCCCCCCAAGTGGGCCACGCTCCTGGGTACTTTCCTTTCATGATCTCACCAATGCGTTTGGTGACTCCTTGGTAGGGCTTGAACCTGAAACGGATAAACGTAAAAACATGTTATATATCACAACAACGTATCAGCACCATAGAACTATGTACATAAAACAATTCATATATAGTTAAAGGGTAGTAGAGTACGTACGTGTCTCCCTCTGGCTCTATAAGACTCTTGTCCCTAACAACCCCCAGATTGCTGCGATGTAGCCTGCGCATGAGGTTCGGGAGTGCGTTGCGGAGTAGGTACTGCTGCAGGATGTGGAACAGGGTGTGGAGTAGACTGTTGTGGAGGCCGAAGCAGAGGTTGACCTTGTTCCATGCTGGACAACGCGCTCATGATCAAGTTCGCGTTGTACGGCATGAAAGACCCAAAAGTGTTCCAGAACGCCGGATTCAGTCCACCTGTCCCGAAGGCATTCCCAACATTGGCCGATTGCAAATCAGCGTCTTGGTTGAGTCTGGGGACTTGGTTGGGGTCCAGAAAAGGGCCACCGAGGCGTGCATCCATCTGGGGGGTGGGCGTGACTGGCGTACTATCTGCCACTGTCGAAGGAACTCTAACAGGGGAGCCATTTGTGCGCTCCCCCACAACCACAGCCTCCGGTGAGTGACTGTCTGCATCCGACAGCCGCGCACCTACTCTCCGACGCCTCTGTCGTCGCGGATCCTTATCTGTCATCTACAACATAGCAAAGTAGTTATTGCAAATCAATTCTAACAGTGCAAATGAATGACGAGAAAACTCGGGCATAACACATAACATCGAATAGTTCAAGTCCATGTGGGTGAAGGTTTGCATAAAATGTACGACTACATTATTACATCCACATACGTACAAAACATAAGCACTGGCACATATAAATTATCTGTCATTGTCTTCGTCCCGCTCCTCTCCACTGCCATCGTCCTCGTCATCGTCATCTGATTTGTACTGTATGTTGTCATCGTCGTCTTCCGTATCTGTTTCGACATTGTCCCACTCCCGTTGCTCAAACTCGTCCGATTCCTCGGACCGTTCCTCTTCAGATGCGGTGACCTCAACCACTTGCACTTCCTCCATGGTACCTGATACGTCACCCAGATGCTCTGGAAATGTTTTTGAAAGCAGAGACGTTGACGCCATTACATCTTCCTGGAATACAGGAAGAGGGTTGATCGCATCCCCTTGCGTGGTTGGACACCGTCTGGGCTTATTCATCAACGCAGCCCACCAATTTGCCTTGTGAGGAATATCCCGTGGGTATGGCATATAGAACACTTGGTACGCAACATCCCCAATTATGAAAGGGTCATACTTGGCATATTTGCGTTGGATATTAACTTCATATGTGCAGTTCAGCTTGGCGTACCGTGTACCCCGAGGATTAGATGGATCATACCATTCACATCGAAATAGTAAGCATCGTTTTATAGGCTAGCCCAAGTACTCCAGTTGCAGAACTTCCTCCAGCACACCGTAGTAATCGACCCCACCGCCATCCCCTTCCGAAGTTCCTTTCACCAGAACACCACATGAGGAGGTCTTCTTGTTCATACTTCTTGTTTTAGTATGAAGCCTTATCCCATGCACTTTGTATCCTGCGAATGGCTGCGCAATATTTATAGGGCCTTCAGCCATTTGTTGTAACCACAATTGTCTGTCATCATTGAATGCATGGGAATAATGAACCTGTACCAAGTGCAAACTCCTCAGTAATTAGAATGACATGATAATTTTGACAATGAATTCAGTAATTGAACAAGGCGATGTACGCAGGTGGTTTATGTAGGGTAACACACATTTTGCTTGAACCATTCTGCAAATTTTGCCTCAATGATTTTGTCCATGTCTTCAGGCGACATATTAGCATGTCCCGTCATAATCCAATGACGAAAGTACCTACAGATACATTGTGCTTGTTATTCGCAATGTAATTACCACAATAATTAAGAAGGGTGAAATGTGTACTTACTATAGATAAGGTTGCACTTTAGCGCAATTAAGCAGTATGTGCAGGTGGGCAGCGTTGTACTCAACCTCTGTCAGATAACGTTTACGGCATTTACCAAATGGAGTGCCCTTCATTTGGAACACCGTAAATGTTGGAGATGGATCCTGTTGGTACGACACTTCGTTTCTTGAAACGGTGGAGTTCATTGAAGGAAGATTTGCTTCAAAGTAGTCCGAACCAAATGTTTGGATTTCGTAAATGAGGTACGCTATGGCCATAGAACTCTCAGGCTGGGATTTATTCTTGGCCTTTTGTTTCAGCCACTTGAAGAATCTTTCGAAGGGGTACATCCAACGATAATGAACTGGTCCACCTAGATAGGCTTCTTGTGCTAAGTGCATCGGAAGATGTTCCATAACATTCCAAAAACCAGGAGGAAAGATTGTCTCCAACTTACATAATATTATGGCAATTTGTTGGTGCATCTCCATAAGTTGGTCCTGACGAAGGACACTTGCACATATATTCCTGAAGTATTCACTCAGACTTGCTAGAGGCTCTAACACATCTGCCGGTAATGCGCTGAAGGCAATTGGTAACAGCGCCTCCATAAATACATGGTGGTCATGACTTTTTAGATGTTGCAATTTTGTGTTGGTCGGGTCGACAATGTTGGCAAAATTAGAGCTGCACCCGTCCGGTAAACTTAACGCACGCATCCATTCACACAGTGCCCTCCTCTGTTCTGACGACAACGTGTACTTCGCTTTCGGCTTGTATGAGTTGCCATTTTCCCTTGTTCGAAGATGCAATTCCTCACATGCACATATCTCAGCTAAATCCAATCGAGCTTTGACGTTGTCCTTTGTTTTACCTGACACATCCATAACTGTGTTGATTATATTCTCACAGAAGTTTTTTTCTATATGCATGACGTCCAAGTTGTGACGCAGTAACTGATGTCTCCAGTATGGAAGGTCCCAGAAGATACTACGCTTCGTCCAGTTGTGTACGTTCTCAATGAACCCAGGAATTTCATAATCTGATTGGTCCGTCACTTTAGGGAACTCACGTACACGTTCGAACTTGACATCTGCGGGTACCCTCCTCGGAGGTTGAGCATGCACTGTTCGGTTCTTAGTGAACGCACTCTTGTTTCGCCTGAATGCATGATGTCGGGGTAGAAAGCAACGATGACAATCAAACCACGACATTTTTCGACCGTGTTGCAGGTAACTCCCACGTACCTGATCTTGGCACACCGGGCAAGACAATGCGCCGTGCGTACTCCACCCTGACAACATTCCGTATGCTGGGAAGTCGTTGATTGTCCACATCAATGCAGCCTTCATGCTGAATGTTTGGTTCCCGTGAACATCATACGTATCAACCCCTTCATTCCACAACGTCTGCAACTCATCGATAAGTGGCTGCAGGTACACATCGATCTTATTCTTAGGGTTGTGCGGACCCGGTATGAGGCATGTCAGAAACATGTATGGGAGTTTCATACAAAGATGCGGTGGCAAGTTGTACACACACATAACAACAGGCCACACAGAGTATGGTCGTGCTGAATTTGAGTAAGGTGAAAACCCATCAGCGCATAGACCAAGCCGTACATTTCGTGGGTCTGCAGCAAATGAAGGATGCATTTGGTCAAAGTTTTTCCACGCGACGGCGTCAGAAGGATGGCTGAGCACACCATCTTGACTTGCATGATTGCTATGCCATCTCATATGCTCTGCAGTCTTCTTGGAGGCGTACAGTCGCTGCAACCTTGGGATGAGTGGCATGTAATGCATCTTAGCACAGGGGACCGGCTTGGTTCTGCCGGTTGGGTTCCTCATCGGTTTGTACCTTGCAGCCCACACCATTTACACGCTTCAAGGGTTGCATCAGCCTTATAGTATATCATGCAACCTTTTGGGCAACAGTCAATAGTCTCGTAATCCAACCCCAACTCCTTCACTCTCCTTTTAACAGCACTGAAGTTCTTTGGAATGCGGTTTGGAGTTGGAGTCGTCTCTTGCATGAGACGTACTACATCGTCAAAGCAGCGATGCGACATATTGTGTTCTGATTTAATACTGAGCAACCTCATTGCTGCGGACAGCTCAGTATGAGTGTCCGAACCCTCGTACAGTGGTTGCTGTGCTGAATGAAGCATACCGAAAAAAGCTTCAGCGTTAGCGTTCATTCCGGCATCGACATTTATGTCGTCCGATCTGAACGCATCATTCACCATGGACTCCATCTGATGTTGATCGTAACCTCCACTACGGTGCTCATGATCATTGTACACTGGACTTGACTGGTTCACCCACGTAGAGTTAGTGCCCTCTTCATGAGTTGGAGGCTCTTACTCACCATGGCTTGTCCAGAACCAGTAATATGGTACAAATGCATTTTAACTTCATCTGGGTGAAGGTATTTAGTGTTCCTGCATTTAGCACAGGGGCAACGGTACACTCCGTTTGTGATGAAATCATGCTGGGTTCGAGCATGCTTATCAAAATCCTCCACCCCATTAATGAATTCGTCCCGCAATTGACCACTGCGTTTGTCTCTACGGTGATACATCCACAATCGATGATGTGGTACGTCCATTTCAAATGTGGTGAGTAATAAATTTTCTGAAGGTCATATCGTACGTGTCATGGCCCAATATCAAAACATTACGGCACTTTAACATGTTATTTGTAAAAGGCAAAGCTGGGACAACGCACGCACAGCATCAACAAAACTACATAAACACTAAGCAGGTGTTCACCAAAATTATGCAATTCACATAGTCATTTCACATAATAGCAACTCCGCACAAGGAAGAAAGTGGTACTACATTAACACCTACCTCGTGACACTTACAGTAACATTTGCGAGATTTAGTTGCATCCATATTGAATTTTTGTTTTTTTCCCCATCCTAAAATCCAAAGTCAAGCCGCACAAAGGATTAGTACAAATGAAAGAAGACATGCTAATACACAGCATTACATCATACACATAATTATTCATGACACTTCTTGCTATTATGTTCGGAGATAACACGCATTTTATAAAGATGTACACATGAATTTCAACATTACCAGTTCAGTGTTTAGAGTTAGGCGTTATGGTTTAGGGTTTACAAATTAGGGTTAATGGTTTGGGCTTTCCGTTCGGGGTTTACAGATTTTACGGTTTAGGGTTGAAGGTTTAGGGGGGACGTTCAGGGTTTACGATTTACAGGGGTAATGGTTAGGGTACCAACGCTTTACGGTTTGAAGGGTTTACGGTTTAGGGTTTAGGGTTTACGATTAGGGTTTAGGGTTTTTAGGTTTAGGGTTAGGGTCTAGGGTTCTAAGGGTTAGGGTATCTAGGGTTTAGGGTTTGAAGGGTTTAGGGTGTAGGGTGTAGGGTTTACGGTTTACGGTTTAGTGTTTAGGGTTTTTACGGTTTAGGGTTTAGGGTTTACGGTTTACGGTTTAGGGTTTTTAGGGTTTAGGGTTGAGGGTTCTAAGGGTTTGGGTCTCTAGGGTTTAGGGTTTAGGGTTTAGCGTTTAGTGTTTACGGTTTAGTGTTTAAGGTTTAGGGTTTAGGGTTTAGGTTTTAGGGTTTCGGGTTTAGGGTTTAGGGTTTAGGGTTTAGGGTATAGGGTTTAGGGTTCTAAGGGTTAGGGTTTAGGGTCTAGGGTTTACAGATTAGGGTTTACCATTTAGGGTTTGTATGGTTTAGGGTTTAGGGTTTAGGGTTTTAGGGTTTAGGGTTTAGGGTTAGTGTTAGGGTTTAGGGTTCTAAGGGTTAGGGTATCTAGG
>JACYFF010031954.1:70446668-70458102 GCA_017589665.1 Selenicereus undatus | reverse complement strand
ATATATATATATATATATATTTGAGGGAGTGCATACCGAAATCCCAAATTGTTCTTGAGACAATATTAATTCATTTGAGCTACGCTTCAAGTGTCACCTCTATCAATCACTAACTGCACACTCACCCATGAGGAGGAATGGTGAGGCAAGCATATCCTCTGTGAATTTCTGCACTCTCTAACTATAAAGTCACAGGGTATACCGTCAATACGTGGAGAATTTTGGAGAGCATTTTTGTGTCAATTTTGGAGAATTAATGGTTTGGGACATATGAATTGGTTTAAACAGACACATTTTCATTTGCTATTTTAAATTGGTTAAATGCACAAATCATCGATCAATCCTAATTAGTGTTGATGAGGGTTTGTCAGGGATGAAGTCACCATTTGAAATTATTGACTAAATTTCTGCGAGTGCATGGTTCCAATGTAGGCTCTGTTCTTTTCTTGGGGATTACGATATTTGTTTGGTAAATTTCTGCAAGTGCATGGTCCCAATGTAGGCCTTGTTCTTTTCGTGGGGATTGCGATATTTTTTTTCATCTTATGGTGCCATTTAGGACATTTCTTTTAAAGGGACTTTTTCGTCATTGCAGAAGTTATTATGATATTTTTGTCATCATTATTGAAGTGCCTAATAGGTTTATACTTACTAATTTAGTGTTAGACTGACGACTTCTGACTGTTCTTAAGTTACATTTAGGCCCTCCCTTTGTAACTTGTAAGGTGAGAATGAGATTCTTTTTGAAGTCACACATCGTTTTGTCTTTCGTATGACTGTTTTAAGTTATACTGAGAAATTAGGTTTTGGTATTTTAAATTGACATTATGAAATGGTATTGATAAGGGATTTATACATTTGATTGGTGTCACAGGTGAAATTTTAGCTAGTGGTTTAAATATATTTAGTTCTTATGGGGTAGTATACTCTAAGCACATGATTTTGATGTGTTGGTGGGATCTTTGTGATTCTTCTCCCCCTTCCTTTAATGATTGCTAATGTTTATTTATAATGCTTATATTGACTTATGTGAGGACCATGTTGGTGGGCTGTTAGAAATTATAATGGACAAAATTTGGATTCATATGCATAGAATTTCTCTTGAATATATGAATGGAGTTGAGTCATTTTTGGAATTTGCTTTTTGCAATGCTGGGGGTTGTAAACTGATCGTATGCCCTTGTAATAAATGCAAAGTTGGACATAATTGTTGCTTCACAAAAGAAGTAGTGGTGCACCATCTCATGTTCATGGTTTTTGGATATACTATAAAGAGCAGGTTCATCATGGGGAGGAAATTTCTGGACATTCTTCATTGTTTTGTGAGAAAGGTCATAATAGTACTAATACCCAATCAGAAAGTGGTTTTCGTAGCATTGATACTATGCGAATACTTAATGATATTTTTGGGATGCACAAAGATCGTGGGAATTACATGTTTCATCAAGACGGTGATATGGATGAAGAAGACAAAGGTGAGCTAGGGAATGAGGGGAATGAGGGGTATGACGGTGATAGTTCCATGGTAGACAAAGATGCTGGATATAAAAGGTTACTAGAACAAGTTGAATAGGAGCTATATCAAGGTTCAAAATTTTCAAAACTCTCTTTTTTGTTGCACTTACTCTACTTGAAATGTATGTTTGGTCGGTCTATTAAAGCACTTAATATGCTGCTCCAACTTCTAAGTTGTGTTTTTCCCCATATAGACCCATTCCCATCATCATGGAGTAATTGCAAGCAATTACTTAAGGACTTAGGCCTGGGCTAGCTAGTGATGGGTTTAATCCCTTTCGTGTTATGAGTAGCACGCATAGTACTTGGTCAATCTTGCTAATTCCATACAATTTGCCTCCCTGGCTATGCATGAAACGATCCTCAATTATACTATCGATGATTATTCCCAGTGAAAAGGCCCTGGGTATGGACATCGACGTATATCCTCAACCATTGATTAAAGAGTTAGTGCAATTATGGCACGGTGTAAATGCATATGATGCATACACAAATATAAGATTTACATTGCGTGGTGCTCCTCACCCTACTACAAATGACTTTCCTGCATATGCTAATCTATCTAGGTGGAGTTCGAAGGGTCGTTTCGCATGTCCATCTTGTGCAAAAGCAACTCAATCTCTTTGGCTAGAGAATGGACATAAGTTCTGCTATATGGGTCATCAGAGATGGTTAGCAGAAGACCATCCTTTTCAATATGATAAGGATGAAATTGATGGAAATATGGAGTTTGATAACACTCTAGCTTCATTAACAAGGAGTCTGATACTTGCTGAATTAGGGGGAACTATGTTTACATATGGGACGAAACCAATATAGACATTGATGAGAAGGATGAAGAGCAAATATGGAAGAAACGAAGAATTTTCTTTGATCTTGAACATTGGCAGTTTAATCGTCTCGTCATAATTTGGATGTATTGCATATCGAAAAGAACATTTGTGATAACTTGTTAGGAATTTATTGAATTTTGAAGGGAAGAGCAAGGACAACTTGAAGGCCCACCAAGATCTTCAACAAATGCAGATAAGGCCTGAGTTCCACCCAATTTTGTTACCAAATGGAAAATATCATTCGCATGTAGCTCCTTATAATTTGTCTATTAATGAGAGAACCTCCTTGCTAAAAGTCTTGAAGCACATCAAGGTGCCAGATGAATACGCAAGTAACATCTCTCGATGTGTTAATTTGAAGGAGCACAAGTTGTTTAATTTGAAGAGCCATGATTGCCATATTCTAATGCAAGATTTACTTCTAATTGCATTGCGAGCGGTTAAGGATGATAATCTTGTAGATTTGGTGTGTGAGTTTGTCTAATTTTTTAAGGGATTATGTGGAAAAGAGCTGAATGTTGATAAAATGGATAAGCAACAAAGCAATGTGGTTCTCACGTAATGTCGTATGGATAAAATGTTCCCACCTAATTTTTTCACCATTATGGTGCATCTGATTGTTCACTTGACGAACGAAGCAAAGCTTGGAGGGCCTGTATTTTATAGATGGATGTACCTTATTGAGCGATGAGGCCTTAAATTTTATAGGTTTTTATTTATTTATTTTTTCCCCTAGAAATCATATATTAGTGGCAAATTTGTAGGTACTTGGCACGGTTAAAAGCACATGTCCGTAATCACGCACAACCAGAGGGATCAATGGCCGAAGGATACATTGCACAAAATTGCATAACATTTTGCTCAAGATACTTTGAAGGGGTAGACTGTATTCTATCATCCACAAAGAAATGATGTCTCTATTCCTAATGAAGAAATGTATTTATTTGACACTGGTAGACAGCCTAAAGGTCAGGTTGTAATGGTGGAAATGGATGAGTTAAGCCTTAAGCAAGCCCATCGATATATACTCCTACATGTTCATGGTATAGACTTCTATCGCAGGTTAGTAAAATTAGCTTTACAGTCTTTCGAGGCAAATGTGTGAAGTTTACTAATATTCATTTAATTTGATAAAATTCATGATTTGTAGATCTTTCCTGAAGGAACACCTTGTATTTTATTCATAAGAGCCTAGTAATAAGCTTAAGCAAAAATGGTTACTTGAGAACTTTATGAGTTGGTTGCAACAAATGATAACTTCAACACTTTATGATGAGTGCTTTAGAAGTATAACGATATCAATTACTAATGTGAGTGCTCAATTTTTTAGCTTACTGATAGTGATGATAATAACCCAGGGTCAAAAGTGTAAGAGTTGTGGCTCAGGGTCCAAACTCCATAGTCAAAAGAATGAAGGCTTTCAATATCAATGGGTATAGATTCCACACTCAAGCCCGTGATAAGACAAAGAAAACTCAAAACTATGGGGTTATGGTAGAAGCTAATGGAAAACCTTACTATGGAAAGATGATCGGCATCATTAAGTTGGACTACTTTTCTGAATGTAAGGTAGTTCTATTTCGATGTGATTAGGTGAATGTAAACTCAAGTCAGGTAAGAAATGTGGACAAAAGGGGATTCACTCTCTTGAATTTCCCACATAAGATACATAAAGGAAATGTCGTGAAGGATGATCCATATATTCTTTCATCACAAGCCAATCAGGTGTTTTACATTGAAGATGAGAAAGACAGACGATGGGCTCCTGTTGTGAGAGTGAAGCCAAGAGATAGTTACCAATTAGAAGCAAAAATGGCAGATGAGGATGAATTGTATCCTCAATGCATGCTTCCTAATATAGCAAAAGATGATACATTCAGAGATCCAATAAATTGGAATACTATTGATTGTGAGCAATATGAACAATTTTAATTATTTCATTATCATGTGTTGGCATTTACAGATCTTTGTATTTTGTTCTTATTCAGAATTAACTATCATATTACTTCTAATTGACATAATCGTTCAAGCTTGCAAGGATTCACACCCTTTAGCCATATGAACTTCATAGGCCAAGCCTGTGCACAAATGTTTGTACATCAAATTATTGTGTCTTGATTTAAATTTATACTATTTTCAAGCTTTGATTAATTACCTCACAGGCCAAGTAAGTAAAAGGAAGAAATATCAATACATAGGTGTATGTGATTATTTGTTTTAATTAGTTTCCCTTGGTAGATAATGTTTGATTTTTATAATATAGCTTGTATAATTTTACTTTTAACCATTTTTTCCTTGAATTGCATCATAAACTAATACGAGTTTTCCTTGTAAGTTTTGAAGCAGCATAGTCATGTTCCAATCCAGGATTACCTTAGAAGAGTACCTTAAGTCTATTCAACATGAAGATGCAGCAGGTGAATATGTGCCTTTAGATGATATTGAAATGATTCCCGATTTGGAAGAAGAAGAAGTCGAAATTGCTGGAGAGAATATTTTCGAATCAAGAGTTTTGATTAATATGAATCCCTCTCTTATCACCATACTTGATGATTTTGAAGATGACAAAGAGGTGTTAATCATTGGTAAATGAATCTTAATACCCACATAGTCATTTTACTTGCACAATGGTTTCAGTAGCTGCGTTTATTTACTAATATGATGATAATAATTTTTTATTATACAGATGAACATGGCAATGCTAGAAAGTTCAGAGGGAGAATAAATGTGAACATGGCATATAAATTGGTTCCTCCGGAGAGTATTATCATACCTTTAAACAACTTGTTGTAACTAATAAAGAAAGCAAGGAGTTTATTTAATAGATTCCTTGCTGATGGTGCTAAGAGACCTAGCCTATGTCTCCTTAATTATAAGGACCGGTGCTTAGTGCCACAGTACTTTAGAGATCGGATCATAATGTTTATTAGGGTAAGCATTTATTTATGTCCAAGTCGGATGATGTATTTTATCTAAATGTAACTGCTTCAAATACTTACTTGAACTTTTGTTTTGGTAGGGTAAGTTTTTATTACCTGATGATGTACAAGTCAATCAGAAAATTCTATAGTCAATTGGGGAAAGGGTTTGAGGTTTCAAGTATTCCTTGAGATGTAAGTATGTTAACGAAGATACCATAAAAAAGTTGTTACATAATTTGGAAAAGAGTAAGCGCTTGTTTGCCGTAGGTGACTAGATTTGGATAGGTTTGGTCGATTATTTCTTTTCGGAGAAGTTTCAGGTAAGTTAATAAACTATTACTTTCATCGTGTCTGGGTGTTATATGCTTGGGGATGCTTTGGTGAAGATATATGGCTTGTTTTGACTCCCAAAGCATGTCATTAGTTGTTGGTATCACACAAAATGCGGGAATTAATGGGTACTCATCAAAAACCAAAACTACAACTTAAAACTAACGAAAAACTGGAAACAAGGTTCTGTTGACTTCGAAGAAAAGAATTGAAGGTTGTAATTTACATAGTATTCTTTATAGAAATCATGAGCTTATTCTTCTTTGTATTCAAGTACCGTGTTTGTGGTATTACACAAATTCAGAATGCGCTCTGAGTGCTTTGTTAATTGCTTTGCTAACTATTTGGCTTCTCCACCCTTATAACAATATCTCTTATAACAATATAATACTTTTTGTCATGCAGAAATGGTCTACTAATGGAAAAAGAGCAAGAGGGAAGCAACTACATGCACATGCAAACAGCTCACAAAGTTTTGCAATCAAAATGGATAATTTTGTAAGTTATGTATGCTTACTCTGTTTATATTAAGTAAGGTGTAGCTATTATAAGGTATAAAGTTTGTGGGAAGTCTAGACTCTGCATGACCACGTGGGCTAACCTCTTTTGACTGTCACATTTTATTTCCTTTAGAGGGTTGCACTTGGCCACTACAAGTCTTTATGTTAATGATTCTCTAAGATCTAAAATTTTAACTGTTTGTCAGTTTCTTGCTTCTAAGTTTGTTGCTGGAGGCTTGTTTCTTAGAATATTTCCTTTTTCAGTGGGGGTGTCATTAATGTAGCAACATTTTGTAAGAGTAACTTAATATAGTGATTTTTGTCATACTTTGCTATGTATAGAATTTTTGGTTTATGCCTAGCAGCCTATAACATATAGGAACGAGTAGGGAAGGTAAGGGAAATGAACTCTCTTTTTTAATTGGCTTTATATTGTTGGTACTCCGGCCGTGTGGGCTATGGAATTGTGATCTCCGACGTGTAGCCGTCGAACTTGGTGGACATATTTCTTATGTTTCTATTATTATAGGTACTTATTGTAAGGCTATAATCCTAAGACATGATCAGTTTATAGGGGAAACTTTGTCCGTTTATTTCCAAAATTCTTGAATTCCCTAACATCACTAGCCCTGGTTTTAGAGTGTTACACTTTATATACTTCTCTATGTATAAAATTCTTTGTTTATGCCTAGCAACCTACAGCAAATAGGAGCGAGTAGGGAAGGCAAGGGAAATGAACTGTCTTTTTTTATTTGGCTTTATATGTTAATACTCCGGCCATGTGGGCTAAGGAGTTTTGATCTCTGACGTGTAGCCATCAAGCCTAATGGACATATTTCTTGTGTTTCTATTGTTATAGGTACTTATTGTAAGACTATAAGCCTAACATATGGTCAGATTTTAGAGGAGACTCTGTTCGTTTATTTCTAAAATTCTAGAAATCACTAACATCACTAGTTGTGGTTTTAGGGTGTTACACTTTGTATACTTTGCTATTTATAAAATTCTTTGTTTATGCCTAGTAGCCTATAACAGATATAAACGAGTAGGGAAGGTAAGGGAAATGAACTCTCTTTTTTTACTTGGATTTATATTGTTGGAAATTCGGCCATCAAGCCTCTTGGACATATAAGTGACCATAGTATGTTATTGCAGGTAATGTGATCGATAGGTAACACAACTAGTACAAATGAATACATCAGTACAAGTATGATATTCCCGAAATTAATAGGGCACTATACTTAACTAGCCCTTGCAAACAAGAGATCCAATTGGCATACTTTCTTTGCAAGACATTGAGGTTGATCAAATGAGGGGGAGAGAGAGAGAGAGAGAGAGAGAGAAATAGGAGTGAATATCAACATTGTAAGTGGCAAGGCAGAAGGTGCCTTGCTAAGTTATAACTTTCGACTCTTTAGACTTTGATCATGAGTACCTGTTAGGAAGGTGGGGTATCGTTCAGAAGCAATTATCACCCAGAGAAAAAGGAAAACCAAAAAAATTAAAAAAAAAAGAACTTCATTGTTTTGTCTACTTATCTTGGTGGGATGTTATTGTCATGTTAATTATAACTATCTGCTTATGTTATTCATTTATATTTGCTTACTACAAGTGTAATAGATTTCATAAGCAAACTGACCAGTAATCTTCCCTTGGAATGGTTTAAGGGAGGCAGCAAACTACTTATCATGTTAATTATAACTATCTGTTTATGCTTATGCTATGCATGAAAGAGAGCGGTTTACAAGAGGCAGCAAAATGTTGAGTTTTGACCAAGAAAACTGAAATAATTTCATAAGCTGAAAAAAAATGTTTAAATATGAGAACGAACTGCCCCGTAATCTTCCCCAAACCCCAATAGCTAGGCAGGAGGAACACTTGCCTAGTACTAACATCACTTGGCCTGGGTTTAGGGTGTGACACTTAATATACTTTATTATGTATAGAATTCTTTGTTTATGCCTATACAGCGATTTATAGGAGAAGAAGCATCAAAGAGAACCTGGTCCCTTGGAATGGTTTATGGAGATTCATCAAGATAAAGAAGGATCCTACCATGAGCCGGCGACTAAGAAATTTGTTGTATGTGCATTTATACACTTATTGTAATTTGTATAAAGTATGTCATTAATTAATACATACATAAACAACATAATGATAAATGTTGGTATTTATAGCCAATAATTTATATAGGATATTACGACTGATATTGTCAAACGAAAGACGGGTGCTTCAAAAGTGGTATTCTCTGAAGCCACAGTGTCGGTGGAGACTTTTGCTTATTGTAAGTTGATGGGACCTGAAAGTAGTGAGAGGGTTAGAGGAGTTGGGTCTGGAGTAACCTCTAATCAACTTAACCCCAAACGTAATTGTCAAAGCGGGACTGAAACTTCATATTCTAGCACAGTGAGTTTATTGCTAACACAGGTTTGGTCCTTGTGCCTAGAGGTCAACTACGTGAAGTCTCAACGAACTGATGATGTGCATGCTCTATCTCAAGTCATTTTTTAAACCATGGTTTTATCACTTCTTAATGGCTTTATTACTTATTCGGTAGCCATAATTAAAAATACATGATGAATGCATGTATACTTTGGATGAGGTCGATGTTAATTTCTTTCCTTGGTTTGTGAATAAAGTGATGATGTTGAAGAGAATCAAAGGACTAACACACCCTTAACTGGTCAAATTGAAAATTCCAGTGTACTAAGGGATAAAGGTGGAGCTGCTCATACATCTAGGTTGCCTCATGTTCTAAAGCAAGTTGGTTCACATTCTGTATGAGTATAAATGCGCTCGTCCCATACAAAATCTTTTGTTTCGCTTAAATGTTTTAAACACTATCATACCTAATTTTGAGTGTTTAAAGGTGAGTCAGCTAAGAGGAAGTGTCGAAGGCAAAGAAAATATACAGGTGCTAATAAAGCAAAAGAATCACTCTTTTATTTTCTTGATTTAGCTTCATGTTGTGCCGCTTGGGTAAAGATGAAATTCACAATCATGACAGTTACAATTGTGTTCTTATTAGTTATTTCGTCTTACACAATCATATCATTATCTGACTACTACTGTTGTTTACCCGAATTCACTTCAAGAAGTTAACAAGTCCTATGCAACTCAAATCGGCAAGAAACATATTAGTGTGACAAATAGGATGGAAAATTCCACAATAGGCATGCCACGACCCCATAATCTTGTAGATCAAGTAAGTCCTTTTTTTGTGCATATAAACATAACATTATACTGTAATGTGAAAACCTTGCATAGTTAACTTTTTGTTATTGAAGTTTCTTTTCAATTTGTAATTTTTATGTAGTTGGACGATGAAAACACATCTATGGGGGAAAATACAAGTACTTCTAGTTGCTCAAAGCAATCAGACATTGCTAGAAGGCTTAATTTTAACTAAAGAAAGCAGGTAAGATATTTTGGTAATTTTCGTTTTTACTAGACAAATATCCCATCCCAATGTGACAATCTAAAGAGCTGACTTGGAAGTGAAATACTTCTAGTGCCTATTATTTGAGCAATTTATATAATTTGGTAATTATTTGACTATTGTTTTCATTTAGCTGAAAAGCATCCAAGGAGTTAGTGAGGGTCTTAGCTTAACATCTATGCCTTCAACACTTTCGAGAGAACTTATGTGCTCTAGGGTAATTAATCCCTATGCAACAACACAAGTGCGTGTTTTTTTCCTAATACGATATTTGTTAAATTAGAATAGATTATTCAACTCATTTGGTTGTTTTTGTTATCTTAAAGCCAACTTTACTCATCGTAATCACTCATCATCTGAGGAGGTGAATCATTTGCCTCATAGCCTTACAAATTCCGAAGAGCGCTCGAGTTGAATTTGGGACTTGTAATGATGGTGTCACCCCGAATGTTGAGATTTTTGGAGATGGTTGTCAGAGACTTGCGGGAACTGCATAACAAGCATAAATCCGATCAATAGATAAAAGAGGAAGGAAGTAGATACTTCTAATTTTCAGCCAAGTCTCAGTTTGCCTAAAAAGCAAGCAAACAAGACACTGCATAGTCAGGTAAATAATTGTTGAAAGACATTATGGACTCTCTACTTCCAGTGTATTTTTCCTCGTGCATGCATGTGGTTTTCTATGTTTTTCTATCTTTAAGTATCCTCCCCAAATGATTTCATTTGAATGAATCTTAAGTGTGGTCGTGCTGAGATAGATAAGCTAGTCGACAAGGTGATCGAGGAAAATCGGGACACGGTGAGAAGTTTCAGGAATCCAAAAAGAAGAGAGTTTGCTCATTGTTTTCTAGGTGGCATGGTATATAAATGCTTGTATATTCTTACATTTAAGGTTTGATTTTGTCATTTACGTTGGGTTAACTAAGTCTAAAAGTAAAACATCATTTATTGTAGGCCTATATTGAGGGTAAAAAGAAGGTAGACAATGACTTATTCAGCAAGATTCTTTACAAAAAGTTGTTCGCTATTCTTCAGCAACTTAGTAAGAGTATTGTTAGCTAAACCCAGTTGTGGTTCTATCCTGGGTCAAACTCAGTTGGATTCTATTATCAGTTGCTTCTATTGTTAATTAGTTGAACTAGTTAGGTTCTATTGTTCATTGAACTCCATTTGTCGTCCAATTCTTGGTTCAACTCTATTGTGGTTATATTGTTAGCGTTCTATAGTTTGGTTGAACTTACTTGGTTTCTATTGTTGGTTGAACTGGATTATGGTTGTATTATTGGTTGAACATGGTCGGGGTTCTATTGTTCGAATGAACTCACTTGGGATCCATTCTTGGTTGAACCTGGTCTTAGTTCTATTGTTGGTTGAACTCAGTTATGATGAGGTTTTTTGCTATTTCCATGTGGAGTAGTGCTAGACTCGTGTGACCGATGTGTTGTCTGTGTCTTAGTTAATCTCTTTGGTTAACTTTATTAATAATTCATTTTTTTCTGTGCTTCAATTATTGAACACGCTGCATCTCCAAAGCTAACATCACTCAGTGAAGAAAACGAAGATGGAGATATATATTCTTGAACATCAGGCAATTTTCCAACTATAGTTTTAGGTAGCATATAGAGCAATAAAAAATATACAATCAGATAGCCACAAAAAAAAAATTAGCAGGATAGAGATTTATATTCTTGGACGTTAGGATTTATTGTGTGTGCAAGTACGCGTGTGCGTGTGTGTGCGTGTGAGTTGGTGTGTGTGTGTGTGCGTGCGTGTTGGTGCATGTGTGTGTGTACAAGTGTAAATGAGGGTATGTGTGCGTCTATATACATATACAAGCGTACATATATATATATATATGTATAATTATGTATATACATATATATATATATATATATA
>JACYFF010031954.1:70419482-70436668 GCA_017589665.1 Selenicereus undatus | reverse complement strand
ATATATATATATATATCTATTTACACACACACACACACACACACACACACACACACACACACACACACACACACACACACACATATATATATATATATATATGAGAGCTACTGTTGTGGGATGGAATTCTCCGTAGGATGAGTGGGATGGATGAAACTTGGTCGTTTATTCTGATCTAATGGTTGCGCATAAGACTCCCTCACGTGACCTCTGTTTCAGCGCTTTATTTTCTCTGTCCTCTTCATCGAGCTCTTTGTAGCTGCTCTGCCCTTACTGCGTCCTTCATAGATGGGTCCCTGCCTCGCTTTACACCTCTCTGTCTATCTCTCTAGCTGTCACTCTTGTGCCTGGTTGTTAATGTTAGTGTGGCTGGAATTTTCGAACTTGAGTTAGTGTAATGTGCAGGCATTGTTCAAGAAAAATTCAGTAAATAAATGTATTTGAAATTATTTCATGTTGGTGAGTTGCAATCAGTTGTTTCTTTCTCGCTATGTTTGAGTTATTTTTGCTTTAATATACCCTAAATTGCGTGAAATTGATATTTTTTCTTGATTTCAGTAGATTGGTCCTTTTAGTTTGATATAGGAATGTTCTATATGTTTTCTACTGTAAAAGGTCATGATACTTTGATAATGTTTGTTGTTGAGTTTGTATATTACTTGAATCATAGATATAGCTGGTTCTAAATTTGATCATTAACAGCATATGCATTGATGACCTTTCTTAGGCTATCTTATCACTATTCAGTTATCTATTGATCATCATGTCGGAAAGAACCCATTTCTATAAAGATATAGAAATATTTGATGACTGGCTAACCTGATCCTTGATCTTATTCTATTTGATCACCAAACACACATCTAGTGATCACTGAGTGAACAATCAGCGACTTATGAGAATAATACGTGAGTAATATGTGTGTTCATTAATATTGTTCCTACTTATCACCGCTCCTCCTTCTGTTGATCACTAGATATGTTTCCTAGTGATCATCATATTATGAGGGATTGATCCTCACAAACTGCAAAAAAAAAGTAAAAAAAAGTGAACACTCAATCACTTGATCACTATTCTTCAACCCATTAATCATAAAACACATGTCTACTGATCACAAAATATATAAGGAGATAATTATATGTTGTGAGGAGGGAGTAACATGTGTGGTCACTAATGTTATACCAGTTGATCACTAACAACATGCTTGTTGACCACCGAAATTACATGTATAGAATTGTAAGCACTGACCGAACTAGTTAACAACATTGCAAAGTTGATCACTAGTATTATGTTTTGGATCACTAATAACATGTCTGTTGGTCACTAATTCTAAATGTTTTTGAAGGAGATTCTTTTAGTATTGTGAATGGTGGGATAATCAACCATATTTCTCTGCATGGTACTATATCGGTGCATTCTGTTTTTTGGTTACAACTGGTGTAATATGGCAATGAACAGTCATTATATAATCACTGTCGAAGGCATTCACCAAGTGTTGGCATTGCAGAGTGTTCCTTCATCACAAACTAATTCTGGTGCGCTGCTTGTTTAATGAATTCTGTTAGTGGCAATGGTTGAGACGTTGTGTGCTTTCTATTTATTAATGTTAACCTTTTTCTTTTTTAATATTTACCAAGGGCATACTGAGTCATCGACTCTAGTAGTTATTGATTCGTCGATTGATGTCAGAGGTGAGTGGGTACCAAACTGTGATGTCAGGACACTTGTGCCGAGGTTGGGCATGGTGTTTAATAGGGTTGAAGATCGCCTTAAGTTCTACATGAGATACACTATTTATATTAGCTTTAGTATCTATATTGGTCCTACTAGGAAGAATAAGTTGGGAAAGTATTGGAAAAGGTATGCGTGCTCCAAATAAGGATTTTGTTATCCTACAAAGACGCTAAAAATTGCTATGGTTACAACCGAAGCCATGCCTAAACAAGAGACGACCTGAAGGGAGAACATTGAAGCAAAAGCGGCCAAGACATGAGAAGGGTGCCAAGCTCATATTCTTTTGACGTCGACTGATGATGGGAGTTTGAGATAATCAAATTTTACAAGGGGCATGTCCATGCCATGTGCACATCCAGTACAAGGAAGTTCGTCAGTTCAAATAGAAATGTCAACTCCTTACATAAAGACTTGGTCTACAAGTATTCTCGAGCTAACATAGGACCATTAAAGGTTTATCACCTCATGAAAGAGTAGGTTGGAGGGTATGAAAACATTGCCTGCACATAGAAGGACTTGTAGAATTACCATAGAGACCTGAAAGCTCCTATTAAAGACATAGATGCGCATATGTTCATAGACGTGCTAAACAACAAAAAGGAAGTCAACTTTGGCTTCTTCTTTGACTATCAGGTTGATGAAGAAAACAGGTTGAAGAATATGTTTTGGTCAGAATCTCTGAGTAAAGAAGTTCACCATTGGACATGACCCACAGGACCAATAGGCACTCAATCTTGTTTGCGCCCTTTACTAGATTAAATCACCATAGGCAGCTTATTTGCTTTGTTGCCGTTTTGTTGAGGGATGATAAGGTGGAGTCATTCCTGTTCCTATTTAGCAAATCAAGATCACGGAAGTCGACCCTCTGATTCCCTGACGGACCAAGATTCAGTGATCAGACAGGCAATAGCCTATGTTTTTGATACATTTGTCCATCAATTCTACATGTGGCACATCATGAGAAAGCTTCCTGAGAAATTGGGTCACTCGTTAATAGCTTTGAGGATGTCATAAACTCCATCAAGGGGTGCATATGGGCATTAGACTCCCCCGACGAGTTCAAGGAGTCTTGAGATGGTAGAGGAATTTCACCTAACCGACAATGAGTGGTTGCTCCAAATATACCAAATTTGGGATCTTCCGGTGCATGTTTACTTTAAGGAGGACTTCTTAGGAGCATCTTCAGAATGACGTTGGGTTTCGAGAGTCAAAATTCTATGTTTGGTTCCCTAATGCGTCCCCATCTGAGTCTAGTAGAATTATAGGTTCGATTTGTGCATGTCGTTGACTCACAACGCATTGTCAACAGAATGCGGAAAATGCTTCTTTGGCATCATTTCCAGAACTGAAGACGTCCTTTAAGATTGAGAAGCATGCGAGGAATATCTACACTCACAAACTTCTATGTATTCCCGAGACAGTTATATGTTGGTCGGATGTACTGTCATGTGCAAGGTATCACCAATGTAGATGGCGATTGTACCTAAGAGATCAAGCACAATTATGAAAACAAAGCGAGGATCCACTATGTGGTGTATAATGAGGAATCTTTCGAGTGCCGATGCTCATGCCACTTCTTCGACTCGGACGAAATTCCATGTGCCCACATGTTGCTTGTTTTCACATCCAATTTGCTAAGAGAACTTCTGCTATCATATATCATTAATAGGTGGACAAAGACAGCAACAAAGACACCAATATGCAAGTTCTTTAGTGCTTTGGCAGATGCTTGTGGAGAAATAGTCATGCAAAATAAGCTGATATGTGATGCATGGTCTAAGTTTTACAAGTGTATGGATTTGGCTGGGCGCTCCCCCAAAAAGTTGCAGGTATTATTGAGCTTCATGATTTCATTCGAGTATGAACTTCACAACATGGGTGGCGAGTCAGTCAGTAACACAACAACAAATGTACAGACCTAAGTTGGATGTGCAGTCTCAAAACACATTAAGATACATCCACCCCTAACGTCCGTAACTAAAAGAGGATGAAGATAGGGATAGAGAGGGCCGTTGAGCAGCAATCATACATACAGATGTACCACTGCTACAGTCAGGTTGCTTTCCATGACAGTAGAAAGTGTCTAGAAAGGAGACGCTAGCGCACTATCTCTAAGGTATGTATGCCTTCTATGTTTCTTTTACAAAAACAAATGAAAACAAATTAGTTTTGTGATTTACGCATTGGTGGTTTTTTTAGGGAGATTTAATGTGCTTTGGCTACTGCTTGTAGATTATCATTCTCTCTCAGAAGTGGAGATTTATCTTGGACAAGCCCCTCAAATGTCTTCAAATTATGTCAGATTCAGGTACTAGTTAGTGATCAGTAGGATTGGTTTTAGTGATCATTAGTGTTTCTTTTGGTGATCAATTAATGAAATGGCGGGATTGTGTTTACAAAGTCATATTATATGTCCTCACTTACAAATTGATTTGATGATCAATTGTATACATTTTGGTAATTATTAGAACTGTGTTTCATGATCACAAGATCTTTTTGTGGTGATTATCATAAATATGTCAGTTTTTCATTAAGAATATTCTCAGGGATGGTTTGATGATTTTATTCTGTTGTATTTTGTTGTTTATCCTTATGAGAAATCATAGTATATGTTTCTATGAATATTATCAATTAGTGATCACCAATTCCAGTCTTGGTGATTGTTACAACTCTCTTTGGTGATCACTATATCTATTTATAGTGATCAACATAAATATGTTGGTTTTCCACCAAACGTATTATGAGTGATAGTTGGAAGAGCTTTATTCTGTTGTATTTGTTTTTTTATTCTCATCAACGATCATAGTATATGTTTTTTATTTTGTTGCATGGGCTTTTATTTTGTTGTATTTGGGGTTAACTCTCTTCAAAATAACATCATATGCTTTTATAAAGAATCACACCGTTTGTGATCAATACTTCCAGTTGTGGTGTGATAAGTGCTCAATGTGTATATCATTTTAGGGCTATATTGTGTCATTTTTAGGAGAATATTGCGCTTATTGTTATTATTTACTCTCCTATTCTCAATTTATGCTTGGGTATAGTTATTTGATGTGGTTTGGACGATTTTTAGTCTTTTTACCCAACATTTGCCCTTTAATGGCTGTATTTTGACCTCCCCCTCGGTCATCCCTGTTATGCACCCCACGAACCGTGGTGAGCCTGTAACTGTTGCCTCTTTGTTTTTCCTCGGCTGTGTGGCTGAGATTGGTCGAACTTTTCTATATAAGCTGACGTTCTGCAACATGTAGAGACCATCCCAGAATAAAAGTTCATTTCAAGCAAAGCAAAGCAAAGTGTAGAGTAGCGAGATTAGTGCTTTAGTTTCTCAAATTTTGTAGTTTTTAGTTTGGTTTTTGTATTGGTGTGAGTCTTGAGTGTGAGAGTTTGTCATTGAGGCAGTTCTAAAGCCCTTGGTTGAAGGCCATTTCAGTCAATTCCCTTTTTTGCTCAGATTTCATCAATCATTGGTTAGTTTGTTAATCTTTTATGATGTCTGAGTAGTTTTCTTTAGTCAAGGGATTTAGTAGTTTGTGGAATTGTTATTGGATCATGCTTTAATCTATACAATTGTGCTTATCTTCGTGATTAGTTTGATTCGTTTTGTCAAGTGTTATTCATGTTGGGAGTTGATTTTTTGCCAAAATTTGCTTGCACACTTGAAACAAACGAATGAAAAACTGAAAGGTGATATTTAGTTATTAGACTACTTGATGAGGCCCAACGTAACATCATCACATATTCATCTCTACTTCCTGTCTTGTCTTCAGGGTGGCCATGACAAACCTAGTTGCCTCCTTATCCCAACCGTCGTACAATGGTTCACTAGAAAATGAAAAAATCATTACACATTTTTCAAGAGTATAAAAACATAGCATTTGCGTAACTCATCACATATTTATCACCAATCACTTAATAACTGATCACCAACCACATAAGCACTGATCACCAATCACATAGCTATTGATTACTAACCACATAACCACTGATCACCAATCACAAAACTATTGATCACCAATCACAAACTTATTGAACACTAAGTAGACAATACACTGACTTGACAATACATAATTTATCATCAAAACACTTAATTATAATCCATGAGAGAAGAAGTAAACATTTATGGGAAGAAGTAAACATTCACGCAAGTCATCATATATTGATCACCAATCGCATAACTATTGACCAACAAACATAACCACTGATCACCAATTACAAAATTGTTAGTCACCAACCACATATCCATTGCACATTTTTCAGGAATATAAAAACATAACATTTAAGCAAGTCATCACATATTTATCATTAATCACATAACCACTGATCACCAACCACGTAACCACTAATCACCAACCACGTAACCACTAATCACCAATCACAAAACTGTTGATCACCAATCACAAACCTATTAATCACTAAGTAGACAATACACTAACTTGTCAATGCATCTCTTATCATCGAAGCACTGAATTATAATCCATGAGGGAAGAACTAAACATTTACGCAAGTCATCACGTATTAATCAACAATCACATAACCAATGATCATCAATCACAAAACTATTAATCACCAACCACATAACCATTATTCACCATTCACAAACCTATGGATCACAAACTACATATGTATTGATCACTAACCAAACAAGACACTGACTTACCAATGCATCAGTTATCAATGGGATTTGCTTCAGATCTACCTTTAAGAAGGAAGCAAACCACGTTGATCTGACCACCTCAATCTGGGCTTTGTTGAAAATGAACGCATAGCCACTAGTGATGAGAATGAATGTGTAGTCATCCTCATAATGAACACCTGTTGATACGTCCTCTTTTCATTACCACCCTCCTCATATTTAAAGGTTTCTCTTACCAGACCATTTGAAGGTCATGTGCTGAGTTGGTTGTCTTTGCTACTAATAAAGCAGCACTAGCATTGGATTGAACAACTTTTTGCTCAATCCCTTTATCACTTTTAGATTTTAATGAAGGCTTATTCCTCTTTGATACAACCTTTACAGTTTCAGCAATATTGGTTTCTTTTTCATTCCCTCTCTAGTCGTCATCACTAATGACCTCTTCCTCTTAATAAGTTAGATTGTTTACTTCTTTATCCGAACTATCAGAAATTTCCACCTCAAATATGTGGCCTTTCTATACTTCAAGCTTTAATAAGCCTTTCATCCTCTGATATTGCCTAGTAGTGACTGCCTTTTTCTTCGGCTTCTCCTTCTTTCTTTCTTTTGTCTTCTCCCCTCTTTCTTTGTTATCGAGTTTGATGGGGGATTTTTCAAAAGGTTCCTCTTCCTCGTGGGGCTTTTCAGGAGATTTCTCAACCCTTTCATGCCTACTTGAAGCCTTTTTGGCAGCGTTCTACTTGTTGCTCTTCTTCTTCTCCCCCCATTTCTAACCAAACCCTTATTCAGTGCCTCTTTCTTCCACAAGAGATTTGTCTCTCTTTACCTTCTTTCTTAGAGGCTTCTTGGCATTCTTTTTTCGAGCCTTCTTCTTCTCCATGAGTTTCTTGGGAACTACTTCTTTTTTCTCCCGTGCCTTTTTGGGTGACTTATTACCCTTGCCCTTATCATCTACATGCTTTGTGAGGGGGGGGACCTCTTCACTACTCTTCTTCTCGGTCTTTCCCTTGTTCTTAGTCTTCTTCTTTGTGGGCTTATGACTTGGTTTTCTAGAAACACTTTTTTTGTGTGGGACCTTTTGCGATGACTTGTCACCCTTATCCTTCTTGTCGGTCTCCCCCTCTCCTCAACCTTCTTTTGTTTATGTGTTTGAGGGGGTTGGCCTTCATCGCTCTTTTTTTCCTGTGTAGCTTTTTTCGGTATTTTTTAGATACCAGTGTTTGCGTTGCACTGCTCTCGACATCTATGTCACTCTTCCCTTTCTTTTGTGGTTGTCCCTCAGCCAAGGATTTATCTTCGGGCCCCTTGTTTTTGTCTGCCTTGTCTTCATTATCATAATCTTTTACAAAGTTGTCATTATTGTCCCTCTTACGCGCAAATACTTTGTATCAACCCTTTTTTTCTTGGCCAGAACTGCTTCAACTTTTGTCAGCATATCCTCTTTTTTGATCGATGCCTTTTTCACTCTCTTTTGGATCTGAAGGTACTTTAGGACTACAGAATACAAAATGTAAGTTAGTATACGAATTTGAAGTTAGACTATAATTAAAATATGGAAATAAGCAGTAGATTTCCACTTCTTTGGTGAACAAACACCCAGTGTTAACATCTTCATTGAGATTTTTGATGGTTTCAGAAATTTGTTTTTCGATTGGATTATTTTGGCACCTGTAGTGGAAGCACAAATTTATGTACAAGGCATAGAAAAAAGTAGCATACTTCTATGAACTCATAAATATAATGTATCACTAATCATAATCCAAATGATCATGAATCATAGTTCAAATGATCACCAATCACAAACTGCATTGATCACGAATACTCAACATATGATACAAAGTGCAAAGGTAAGGGAGTTATTTATTATATGTAGTATGTGTGTGTGTTTGAGTTAGTGGTGCAAAAGGGCTAGTGACCAATCATACCTCTGTTGATCACCAATCACAACACTATTGTTCACCAATCATAACTTTATTGATCACCAACAAGGCATGGCTAATTTACAAGCAAATCACAGTGAGGAAAAAATGTATATTGATCACTAAATTAATTTCTACTGATCACAAATTACACAAAAAATTCAATTGTAAGAAGCTATGCAAAAAAGGCATCATTTAAATAACTAATCACTAATCATACTCAAAATGATCACCAACTATGAAAGGACTGATCACCAAAAAGACAAGGGATTCAGATATCAACAATTTGGGGTGACGGGGCAAACTAATCATTTAAATAGGTAATCACTAATCATATTTCAAATTATCACCAGCCACAACTCTATTGATCATCAACTAGAAAAAGGAAAATGTTTGGAGTGTATCAGCATTAGGGATCAAACAAAGCTAACTCTATGAAATGTTCAAAAATACATCATCCGCCTAGCATTTGTCCACAATTAACTAACTACGAACAAGTGGATCACGAATGAAAATCCTAAGGTTCACTATTAATATATTAGTGGATCACTAATCAAATTCGTATACATCACAAAGTACACAACCAACTGATTTGTTAGGAATGACGAATACAGATATCATTTTTGATAAAAAGCATTTATTAAAAGCATCATGAATAATTGAAACCGAGACTGCATATTTATTGACCACTAAACACAAAACAGTTCAATACTAATCACCAATATTTTAAGAAAAATATTTTGCTCAAAACAATCTTGTCCAGATTGCTTAACAAATAAGCACATATCCAAAAGGATCACTAATTACCTTTCTAGCAATCACAAACAGATAAACACATATCCAAAATGATTACTAATATTAGATCTGATGATCACTAATTACCTTTATAACAATCATAAGATACAAATGCAGCATCATAAACTACACATGTAAGGTGTGTCATAATTTGAATTATTTTAAAAGAAAGTATTGTAATTCATCAACAAATGAACACATGCAAAAAAAGAATCACTAATACTGTACCTAATGATTACTAATTATCTAACTAATGATCACAAACTTTTTTTGCAAATGTGTTCATATGTATTGTAATTCACTTAAGGTTTGAAATACATTTTTGAAGGAAACAGTTACGCAATTTAAAAAAATGATTTTGTTAAAACAATCTTCTCCACATATCCAAAATGATCACTAATTTCATATCTAACGATCATTAATTACATTTCTAACAATCACAAACTAGACATGTAGTATTAAAAACAATCCCTAGGGGTTTTTATACAATATTTGTAAGAAATATTTAAAATTGTGTCAAAATTTGACTTTTTTAAAAAAGAATGTACTGAAATTCTTCAACAGACAAACACATGCAAATCAATCATGAATACTATACCTAATGATCATAGACTATGCATGTAGTATAAAAATATTCACTTAAGGTTTGAAATACAGTTTTTACCTCTTAGAAGGTGATTATTCTCCATTTCTCTTGCTTGTTGCTTGAACTTTCTTTGTGGCCATAATTTCTTAGCAGCAAACACTAGAGAAAAAGCAAATGTATATCAAACCAAAAGATTAAGTAAAATAACTCCTTCGAAAATACACTATATCACTAAACTCCATCTAATTGTACAATATTAGCAGAAAAATAAATTGAAACTCGATAAAGGTGTCTCATAAGTGAAAGATCAGTGCATGGTACATTTCTAGGAACCAAACGACATTTTGTTAGTTCAAAAGTAGACTATAAGGTTTTAAAAGTATATTTCAAAGCAGATTCGAATGAAAATGTTCAAATTGACGAAAGATTGTCCAAAAATAGAAGATAAATGGATTAAAAAAAACTGATTGTACTAAAACTCAACAACAAAGCAACATCAACACAAGAAGTCCAGATTCCCACCTTTGAAATGCAAAAATGGTCCTAAGAAGTTAAAACGATTTGATGAATGCTGATGAGATTGCAAATAGGAACTATGTCAGAGAGAGAGAGAGAGAGAGATAAGAGAAGAGAAAATAAAGAGTCTCCCATATGCTTTTAAACTTTAAACAATCATTATAGAATTTTTGTAGTTTTTTGTGTTCTCTTTTTCTTTTTGTTTTTTGTTTGTCTGGGTACTTACATGAGCATAGTTGGTTTGCTATCATAACTGAATATTATCTTACCTTGGGATAAAAATATAAATTAGAAAATACAGTTTTCAAAAGCGAAATTGTAGTTTTTGTTTTTGTTTCCAATTAGAATTAAAAGATGAAAATATTCACAATAAAGAAAATGCATGTTTGAATTGTATACAACACAATGAAGTTTGAAATTTTAAACAAACAACATTTACTAATTAAAAATAAACTTCTATCTTTTTCATAAATTAAAACATTTAAAAATGTGTAGAATAAACATATAAGTTTTTATTTAAATTAAAGTTTGTTAAGAATTAAGAAAATAAATGAAAAGAATAATTTTAGTACCAAAAAAATGATATTATATGTTTTCATTAAATGATATCATTTGGTGATCAATAGGTGCAGTTATTGGGATCATTACAACTATCTTTAGTGATCACTATATTTATTCATGGCGATCAACATATCCTTAATTACGTTTGGTCATCAATAGCCATGGTTTTAGTGTTCATTAGTGGCACTTTTTGTTATCGAGTGATAAAATTATATTGACCCATGGGAACATGGTTGCCGATCATAATATGTCCTAACTTATCAACTGACTAGTGACCAATAGTATCAGTTTGGTGATCATTAAAACTGTGTTTAGTGATCACTATATTTGTTCATGGTGATCAACATATCCTCAATTATGTTTGGTGATCAATAGCTGTTTTTTTTAGTGATCATGAGTATCTCCTTTTGTTATCAACTGATAAAATTATGTTGACCCATGAGAACATGTTTGTTGATCATAATATGTCCTAGTTTATCAACTGAGTTAGTGATCAAAAGCATTCATTTTGGTGATCATTAGAACTGTGTTTGGTGATCACTACTTATGTTGTGTATCATCAAAATAAATATGTTTGTTTTCATGAAACATATCCTAAAGTATAGTTGCATGAGCTTTTATTTTGTTGTATTTGGGGTTTACTCTCATAAAAAAAACATCATAATCTATATTTTATGAATTATATTGATTGGTGATCAACATTTGTAGTTTTGGGGATCATCATAAGTATGTTTGGTGATCATTAGTTCTATTTATGGTGATCAATATATCCTCAATTACATTTAACGATATGAGTTTCTTAGTAAGTGGTCAATAGGGGTTGTTTCAGTTATCATTAGCATTACTTTTGGTGATCAACAGAAGTAATTTTGGTGATCATTACAACCATATTTGCTTAATATTATGTCTGTTTATGTTGATAAACATAAACATGTTGGTTTATGATGAAGCCTATAATGAAAGTATAGTTGGATGACTTTTATTTTGTTGTGTTTGAGGTTTACTTTCATAAAAAAAATGATGACATATTTTTTAAAACAATATAGCTATGTCAATCATTATATTATGGTGATTACTAATGTCATGCCCATGGATCACAGTGACATGTAAATTCATCATCCATATTGACCACTGATAAAATTTCTTTTCCTCACCAAGTATACAAGAACTAAATTTCAACCAATGATAAAAAAAACTATACACTTACCTAATTGATCACTAGCGCCATGCATATTGATCACTAGTTAGATCTGTAATGATCGTTAGAGCTGATAAGGACTATAAACAATTGGTATGCCTGAGGTGACCACTGCTTTCTTGAATTTTCAAGAGTTGTAGTTTCATAAACATTTACCATGCTCTTCACATGTTGAAAACTCATGTTTGTAGTTGAAGTGAGGATCTTGTGGTAGTACTCCACTCTAAACTTATGAATTGTAATAGCCTGAGATCCAAAAGAAGTAAGGGGGTGGAAGAATTATCATTATATTTCATGTTTAAGTATCTTGATTGAGAAAAATAAGTTTGCACTAGAAAGTTTTGTTCTTTAAACAGGATTAAGTAGCATGCCCACCTGATCATTTGTCAATCCTACGTCCCAAGGGCAAAGTGCTCCTTTGTATCCCTGCCTGTTCTTTACAACATAAATGGTTTCATTATCATATGCCCTTTAAGCCTCTTGCCTCTAAGGCACATCTATGTATTTCAATTCAAAGTCCTCAATGGATTTTACTCTTCTCTTATCACTCCGTTCATGAGATACTTATGAAAGAGCTTGCTCTACACGGCTCATATAAAATAAAAAATATATATTATCAAAAAGCATCTTCTTCAGTTTGTTTTTAAAGCAAATTAAAATTTTATGAAATTTTAGCAAAATATGTAAAAGGCATTCATATAGGTAATGTTCTCTGTGCTGTCTTTTGATATGGTCAATTATGTCTATACTTTTTTCCTGTGTCATAACAATGGAAGAAAATGAGAAATTATTTTCCATACTTAAAATATTGTCCATACTTGAAATTGAAGCAAATGAAAAATTATTCTCTCACGTCATAACAATGGAAGAACCCAAGAAAGACCAAATTTATTAGAAACCAGTGCTCAAGAATGGGCCACGAAAGAAAACCTTTTTTTTTAAAAAAAAGTGTATCTGCCTAGCTTAATTATTACCAAGTCAACTTGCTTCAAGTTGATATGTGGACTCAAGGACACCTCCTCATATATCTGGTAGAAGAACGCAACTTCAGTTTTGCTTTCGTATTTTTTTCTTATGAACGAATGCTTCAAAAACAAAAATAGAATTTACTATAGCAATCAATCTATTTTATGAAAACCATACATGAACGTGTAAAATATCATTGAAAATAATTTTTCAATTAGATTACAAATGGTTCATTTGAAAAGAAAATCCTTTGAACACCATAACAATCCGCATTCAACACACTTGCATTCAATATATGTGCCTAAATGTTCACAATTATTTTGTCATCACGGTCTCCTTTAGCAATAGTTGAAAGCATGCCTCGGTTAGCCACATAGTATAAGTCATCGTACAACACTTGGCTAGAAAATAAACAAATAAATTGGTCACTAAATTACCGCTTATAACATACGTGCCTAAAATCACTTTTTTGGCAAACATACCTCTGTGCTTCTTCTGAATGAAGACAAAGTCAGTATACAGCTTTAGTTCGTATAAAATTGCAAGAATGATAGTCGCACTCCACTGTATGTAAACGAAGCACAAAGAAGGTCTAGACTCTATCGGAAAGGATAGTGCAAAGCAACAATAGTTAGTACACATGGCCAACGAATTCACGCAAGGAGAATCTAAACCGGAAGAAAAATATAAAATCATAGACATTATTTTATCGTGAAGAAAATGTTTTTTACCTCCTGACAATTCTGTGATGCTACATTGCACTAATCTTATTGTCCGCCTTTTCGAGACTTCTACCACTACATCTTTTCCTTTGTTAGCATTGTTTGTTATTTGTACATCTAGTATCTGAAGATTAGGCCTACAATTCTCATCATAGATCGATCAATGGATGCCTGGTTGTCTTCCTGGGAGCAAACCATTATTGTACATATGAAACACAACATGTAATGGGAAAAACCGTATAAAAATAGATTTACATAAACACAGTGTTGGGAACAACTACTATACAATGTGAAGATCATTTACACAATCGCAATATGATTTAAAAATTAGAGGCATAGCTGGGGGAAAAGGCATGTCTTCATGATGTGATCACTAATTTACACATTAATGACCGCTAATTCATCAAGTATGATCAGTAATTCATCAAGTAATGATCACCAATTTAATACGTGTTTGTTGTAATATTTTGTGATCACTGATTTGTCTCATAAAGAGCACTAATTTTATCAATAACGATCACTAGATTTGAGTTAAATAGAAATATTTAAACACAAAAGCTCACTAATGTGTCTATTTATTATCACTACTTTCTAGGTTAGAGACAAAATCTACATGTAAAAAGATCATTGGTAGCATGATCACCAATTTTTCTACTTACGATCACTAATTTGTATGATGGTGATCAGAAATAATACACAACCATAATGCCATGTACTTCCATTAATGAGCAACAAAAAGCCGGCTACATGACTACAAGAAGAAGTACCTCGCGACAATGGTGTGCTAATGCAGTGTGTGGAGCTCATCATACATCTCGTAAGGACATCTTCCACATCACAGTTTAGTACTCACACTTCTGTTGTCGGAATGTCAGGCTCCAAATCAAGAAGAACAACTCCTTTGGGCAGTGCTTGTTTCTCCTCTTGAGACACCCCAAGGCTGAAATTGGGTGGAGTGAACTGTGGGAATCATGCACCGTATCTCTTGAGCTCACGAAATGCTTCTCAATTGCGACAATCTCCATCAAGAACCCTTCTGATTCATACAACTCTTGCAAGAGTTCTGGGGTTCTACTTTTTGACTTATTAGGCATGTCCCTGATTAGCGCATCACTTGTTGATTCCACAGCTACATCTCTTACTCTCTTGATTGGGATATGTGCTCCAAGAATCAACCCTCCAATTCTGTTATGACTTCGACTAGCAGTTGACTGTTAGTTATTATCAAATCGGTTGCCAACTTATCATCCCAAAAAAGAGCTTGATTTAAACAAACAATAGTTACAATCAAAAGGATATGTCATCTGAAGTGAAAAGAATGTAGGAAAACAACACAAGTACAATTTTTTTTTTCAAGAAATAAATAATAAATTAAAAATATTGACTAGCCTTAACCTTTGAAACTCCTGTTTGATCTTTGGCTTTAGCTTCATCTTCAATGTTTTTATTGTGGCGTTCCTCTTCATTAACTTCTTCCTCCTCACCAGTTATGATGGTCTTATCCAAGGTATCCTCCAGATAACCTCTGCCAAATCCGATTATGAATTCATGTCCCGCCTCATATTTTATTTCATTATTTGTCCACCCACTTAATGTCGGGAATTGATGGGGTACCGACCTTACTTTGAATGCTTAGTCAAAAACAAAAACAAAAAAAAGGCATTGGCTTGATCACTCATTAGGACATTAATTATCACTAATTTTTTTGCTGATGATCACTAATTTGTTAAACTTAATATATTAGAATATTTTCTTTTAATCCCAAGTTTTGTTATACCAATCACTAAACAAACAAATGGTGATCGCTAACCAGACAATCCATATAGTGATGGAATTGGGGATATAAGTTACTTATTACTTAAACCCTATTAAAAATAAATTGATAGTCGTCAGCAGACAAATTACTAATTTGCAATGGATAATTTAGTGATTGTTATTGCAACAATTCCTAAATAGCACATATTGTAGCATGTTAAATGTAACAAATTAGTGATAATCACCCCACAAATTAGTGATCACTAATTAAACATATGGTGATTATTAATTTTGGATGTTATTCACAATGTTCAAATGCAACACAGATTACTAATTTTTTATGCATGATTAGGTTAGTGTCACAGCTGAAATGCAAGGAGTGCCCCTTGGATGATCACTAATTTTCTAATAACAATCATTGACACTTTTGAAAACAATCACTAATTCATAGTTTCATACTGCACAATGCAAACTAAAACATATTTCTGCCAGCACTCTCATCGTGTGTTTTGTGTTATGCATTATGTATAGTGTATTGTAGCATATTAAATGTAACGTCTTCTTTCTCCACTCATCGACTAATGACACAAACACTCTCATCGTGTATTGTCTCCAATTCAGTCGTGTGACTTTGCTCAAATCTACAAGTGCATTCAGTTTAGGTAATTGACTTCTCCTCTTTGGTTCCCACAGAGACATGTAGCCACTATGGACATTACAAAATTTCTTCAGAAGTCCTCGCCGCTATCTACTTGACTCTGCATCATTTCAATCACGTCCCCACATTTAGGGCTATTATCACGTTCAGGCTACTATTGTTTCCAATGGTTCTGGAGGCTTGCAAAATTAACACTCGCATTGCTTTCGTTTTTAGGCTCAACTACCTCAAGAGGGACGTTAGGGAAACCTAACATCATGTGCACATCATGCTTAGTCACCCTTATCCTACCATGGGTGAGTTGTAGGGAGCAAGAGCAAGTGTCAAAGTTTCACACCAACCATAGTGCCAGCTTCCCCACGATCACATCAGCTTGCAGATGCAAGAAGCCACCAAAACCTATTTATTTGATGGCTTCATTTTGCTTATCATTTAGATTTTCAATCAGTTGCTACAACCCCTTAGGTGACATCCAGTTGTTAAACTCCTTGACCTTCTTATGTCTAATTTTTGATTCTTTGATATTCACGCTCACCGTTTCCTGACTCCACGTGCCCTTCTTGGCCCTTGTTCATCATTTGGACATCACCTACATGTTGGTCCTTGTTCATCATTTGCTCATCACCCACATGCACATGTATTTCTATCCCCCCTTGTGCATTACGCTGACCTTTTCAAGGTGTATTCTCTCTTACCCATTCCAAGTCTACCTCAGTGTCCTAGTTTGGATGTTGAATATGGGTCTACTGCATCCCAGTAGATGCAAATGAAGGTGTAGGGGTAGGACTAGGTGTCCCCAAACGTATGTACTCCTCAATACACCAATCACAAGAGATGATCTCAGTATCACGAATCTCAAACTTATATACAGAAATGGCGTAGTTGATATTTGCTATCACATGTAATCTTTACACCTGAGTTGAAATCGTCATTCACTTTTTAGCCCTTTTTGCTACTTAAGACAACTGTTGTCTAAACTGTTTGTTAATTTTATCACAAATCGGGCCTTAATTCACCGAGCAGTGCATACAAGTCATGAGAGGTTCCATCCCAAAACCAATTGGCAATGGGTGGAGTAACTCCCAATCTTATAAGCATGCTCAAGGCCTCTCAATCTTTCAATGTAGGACTCTTACCCAC
>JACYFF010031954.1:70347575-70404482 GCA_017589665.1 Selenicereus undatus | reverse complement strand
TTGTCACTGTGTGACCCTATGGATGATAATCCTTTGACTTAAAGCTATGATATTAAGTCGAAGCTTAATGATGCTACTTTAATCTGATTCTCAAGAACCACCATGTATACGGTTCAGCGAGAACACGTTAGGAAAGCAATTAAGCTAAGATGAGATTTCATGAGTGTTTAAGGAAAAATCTATCCACCATCACCATATCAGGCCAGACGATTATGTTGAGAACATAATCATATGATATATCAGGCATAAGGGATTAGAGATGCCACTGGTGATGTTTTGGGATGGTTTTAGGGTATCGTATTTCGTGGAAGTGTTAAGTTAGTTGGATGGTAACTTAATATAACACTACTTGTTGTTTTCGGTCGCACGTCCTATTCCTGGTATGAAGCGTGAGGAGTTGTGATACATGGAGAATACGTGTTTTACGGCCTAAGTGGCCGAGTGGGAGCTGTTGGACGGGCCTAATGAGATTACGCCCGGTGGCCACTTAAGTTGCCTTGGGCGACAACCCTTGCTACCCCCTAACCTATATAAAGAGGGTTTAGGGGGTTAGTCAAGAAACACAACAACACAAGATCTATTCCCTCACATATTTTCTCGCTTTATCTCTCACGGCTAGAACACCATCCATTGCGTTCTCGGGTTTAGGACGTGGACATCTCTAAAGCGACTCTAGTAGCCGCTTGGTATTCTGATTTGCGAAGACTAGTATTCTTATTATTGTGGACTATTACCGACAGTGTATTTTCGTATTCAGGTTAGTCCTAATTCTTCCTACCATTTCAATGTCACTTCAAATTTGAAAAATAAGTGAATATTTGCAAGATTTCTGAATATGATCTGTAGGATTTTAACATAACACTAATTAAATACAGCACAATGAACAGACTATGCGTGTATTTGCCAAAATATGCCCCAATTAAAAAGCAACTTTGATGGGTGAATATCAGTTGTTTTTTAAAAAAATGGCACGTAAATATGAACAACGTGGGAACTAAAGAAAGTTTCAATTATTTAAGTGGAAAACAATAATGGTATATCATTAGGGTCGATTTAAAAAATTGAAAGTGTATTGTTATACCATAATTAATCTACTGTTAAATTAATATGCTTTCTGATTGTTTTTTTATTTAAATAAAAACAAAAGAAAAAAATTAACTAAAATTCATGCATTACAAGGAATAATGATATATACTAGAACTTATTAATTCCTGATATTATTGTATTTTTACACTATATATAAAAGACTCTATCAACTCTTACATATAGTTTTGTGTTGTTTATTCCATGTAGTTTACGCAAGTCATTAGCCTTTTTTCAAATTTTTTTCTTGGTATTAAACTTTTGTGAGGGCACATAACTTTAACTTCTGTTCAGTTCTGAAAATGTCAAAACAGGAAGAGCTCAGGAACGTATTGGCAAATGTTACTCCTTCCCGAGTGAAACGTCACAGAATAAGGTTTGAATTACAGATCTTTCTGACAAAAGCAAACCGCAAGAGGGTAATGAGAGAAATTACTCAAGCTTGACCTGCTGCTACAGCATCCCTTGTTCCAAATAAGAGCAAACAAGTGGAGGGAATTGTTCATTAGATCAAGGTGACAACGCATATTAGAGGACAAGGCAGCAGAAAAAGAGAAGTTAGAGAATATTTTATTATATGTTTTTGTGTCTACCTGTGAGAGTTTGGCTGTCCCAGGATTGTGCCGAAAATCCTATTTTGCACATACCTCTTATTTGTAGAATTAATGAAATTTTACTTTTCAAATAACATATGCAATTAGAGTTTAGACCATTCATTTTTTGGCATAATTAATTTGAATTCTCTATGTATAGTAAACTAACCCAACTTATTCATTCATCTATCTAGGGTTGGTGGGCCATGTAACTTATACAAGCATTGATTGCGACGAAAAAATGCCTAAACTAAAGGAAGGACGTCTGTTAAACTTTATAAGATAGACAAGTAATAGGTAGCTTAAGATGATTGTGTTTTAATACAAAACTAACTTTTGGTTTCCACAGTGCATGGATTAGTCGTCATGTAATATTTTCAATTTCTTAGAATTATTGCCAATGAGGGTCATATTTCTAATTTTTACTTATAACAGTACTAATTACCTAATCCCCTTGTTCTAGAATTCATATTATTTACTATAGTTTTGCAAAAATTTACTATTATCTTAGAATATTCCGTGACTAATATGTTAAACAGTCGTGTTTAAAAATATCAAAAAGTTATAAATATGTACACGATCTAACCCCATACCATTAAGCAATCCATCTTATTGATAATTATTCTGTGCCATTTCTCATAATGAATGCTAAGTGCTTGATTCACAACATACGAAATTTGATGCCCTATTTTTGTTGGGGATCTGTGGAGGGATCCTTGGCAGCACATGAGGTGATGGATCTTACTGTTTTATTTTTCTCTCTCAAGTGTGAATTTAACGATTTTTATTGTATAATTCACGTATCAATTGAATTCTCTACTTCTTTTGGGGGGGGGGGGATGTTCTATTGAGGTATCTTTTGCACTATGTTAATTAACTTGATTTTTTTTTCGCTTTAATTTTGTTCAATTTTACGAAAACAACTGAATACTTTGGGGGGGGGGTATTTGTTGCAATTATTACTAAATATTGGTGCTTTTGGTTCCTTTCTTTTAAGTAATGAAATGTAACTTCTTAAAATAAATTAGAAAGGGTAGTAGTGATATTGGTACTAAAATTTGGGTTGAAATTAACTTTAAAACAAAGACGTCCATATAAGAATGTTAGATGAAAAAACTAAGCACCAGTTCATTTCAACATTTAGAATTATTAGTTGTTAGCAATTATTAGCAGTTTAATTACTAGTGGCTACTAGCGTTTATTAGTGATTATGAATAACAGTTAACGGTTGCCAGCGGTTAGCAATGGTTACAAGTAGTGTTCAGAAATAGTAAATAACGGTTAGGCAGGGCTTACTAGCAGTTAGGAGCGTTTACCGCTAGCGGTTGGTGGTACTAGCATTTGGAAGCGGTTAGTCATTACCAAACTCTTTCTAAACACTAAAACGAACATGTCTTGGTTATAATCTCAAATAAAATTTTACGTGAAATAATTTGCTCCAACAAAAGCGGTAGTAATTTAATTTGGACACAAATGCATCCAAGTACAGAGGGAAACAGCTTATAATAGCCGGAGGAGCTACGTAGATCGACAGATAGATATAGATAGAAGCCACACAGCAAAAGCAATATCAAATGGGCAACACTTATGCGTAGTTGCAAGCACATGAGGTTGGGATACGATGAAAAGCAGTATCTAGCCATTGGGAAAAGCAAGGAATGAATTAAGAAAAATAATAACAAGGTCTCTTGGATTGACATTGGGTCGCATATCATGCAAATTAAAAGGGGTCGCAGTACAAAAGTAGTGGTAACCCCTGTGATATTACACCTTCATAGCTACGGGCTACCAAGATCATCAGTTCACTGGGCCCCTGAGGCCCTGCCCTTTCTTTTGCCTCATTCCTTGTAGCTTAATTAAGCCTCACATGCCTTCAGTTATTCAGACCACTGGTTGGAAAGAGTGCAAAAGGCAGATAGATTAATTGGCCGACACTGCCCTAATTGCTTAAGCGCACCGTACGTCACGTCCTTTTAATTTTTAACTACAGCAGAATTAGCCCATTATGCTCTTTCTAAACAAATCAAATGAGATTGAAAAAAAAAACCATTTACTAACTGATTCCAGCTAGAAGTGGCTACCTATGGCTATGAGCTACGATATCTCTGAATATTAGTTTGTTTTTACGAAAAACTAATGATGCCAGTAAATGGGAGGTGTTTGAGAGAGAAAGGAATGTCACCCATGTATATTCGAGTTATCGAGGATATGTACATGGGAGGTAGGATGAGTCTTAGGACACCAGGAAGGGTCACAGATGACTTCCTCGTTGGTATGGGCCTGCATCAGGGTTCCGCCTTAAACCCTTTTCTTTTCTCTCTAGTTATGGTTGAACTTACAAAAGGGATTCAAGATGAGTTGTCTTGGTGTATGCTTTTCACGGATGATATTATTCTTATTGATGAAACCATACAGGGAGTAAATGACAAATTGGAGCGATGGAGACAATCTTTGAAATCTAGAGGCTTCCGTGTTAGTAGATCGAAAACGAAATACCTTTATTGCTGTTTTAGTGGAAGGGTAGAGGTGAGGGATGAAGTCACCTTGGATGGGGTGACGATACCAAAGGTCGATAAGTTCAGGTATCTAGGCTCGATCATTCAACAGAATGGGGATATTGACGAAGATGTTAACCATAGAATAAGAGTGGGTTGGAAAAAATGGAAGTGTGCCTCAAGTGTGCTATGTGATAAGAGGATGCCTATGGGATTAAAAGGAAGAGTATATCGTACGATAGTTAGACCGGCTGTAATGTATGGTTCGGAGTGTTGGCCTCTAAAAAAGACTCAGAATCAAACGTTGTTGGTAGCGGAGATGAGGATGATTAGATGGATGTGTGGTTATTCGAGATTAGACAGAATTAGGAATGAAGTTATCAGAGACTTAGTTAAAGTGGCCCCCATCGAAGATAAGATGAGAGTGTTACGATCAGAAAAGAAGACAAACAGATGAATGAACAACTTAATTCATTGATTTACAAAGGTGTAATACATCAATATTTATACACATAGAGAGATGATATAAAAGGAATGCTAAATCAACTATAATCAAGATCTCAATCAAATCGTGATTATAGTAGTCAATTGCTAATCACTAAAATCTCTCGACAATCACGAAAATCTCTCCACAAAGATGCCAAGAATATCTCAACATCCTCCCTCAAACTCAAGATGGGGTAGTTGAAACCAGCTTGAGTTTGTGCACTAAAGTATGAAAGCGGCCAGGAAGATGAGACTTTGTGAACAAATCTGTGGGCTGATTAGAGGAACTAATGGATAGGAGGCGTATGGTACTGCGGACAATATGTTGACGAGTGAAATGACAATCAATCTCTATATGTTTCGTTCGCTCAGGGAAGACATCATTGTGAGCAATTTGTATAGCACTCTCGTTGCCACAGTAAATAGATGTAGCAGTAGTCTGAGGAACATTCATATCTGTAAGTAACCAATGAAGCCAAAGTACCTCAGCAGTAGTGTCAGCAATGGCTCGATACTTACTTTCAATGCTAAATCAAGAGGCTAAGGTTTGCTTTTTGCTTCGCCAAGAAATAAGTGAATCACCAAGGAAGATGCAATAACCTGTAGTGGAACGTCTATCAGTAGGATCACCTCCCCAGTCAGCATCAGAATAAGCTCGTAGTTGAAGAGAAGATTCCGAGGAGAAATATAGGCCATGAAACAAGGTGCCTTTGATCTAGCATAAGATCCAAAGAACAACGGCATAATGAGTGGAACGGGGAGCTGACATGAATTAACTGACCAAGTGAACTACATAGGCAATGTCTAGGCGTGTAACTGTAAGGTAAATTAGGCTGCCAACAAGTTGCCGATAAAGAGTAGGATCTGGAAGTGGAGTACCATCTATTGGAAGAAACCGTACATTCATTTCAAAAGGCGTGCTTTCTACCTTACAATCGGAGAGACCCACTTTTGTCAAGAGATCAGAAGCATACTTAGCTTGAGATAAAGAAATACCATCCTCAGAAGAAAGAACTTCAAGGCCTAAGAAGTAATTAAGGGGTCCCAAATCCTTCATGTCAAATTGTTTAGTTAAAAACTGTTTGACAGTTTCAATACCAGATGAGTCATCCCCCGTAATTATCATATCATCCACATATAAAAGTAGTAAAACAACATCGTGGTACGTTTTCCGTAGAAATAGTGCATTATCATGTGGACTAGAAGAGAAATGAATTTTGCTAAGTGTAGTGCCAAACTTAGCAAACCATGCTTTGGGAGCTTGTTTAAGACCATATAAAGCATGACGAAGACGGCAAACTTTGTTAGGAGGATGATCATACCCAGATGGAGGCTTCATATACACTTCTTCCTCTAAATCTCCATTAAGAAATGCATTTTTGACATCCATTTGATGTAAGCCCCATCGTTTAGAAGCAGCAATAGCAAGAAGTGTTCGAACATAAGTGATACGAGCCACCGGAGCAAAAGTTTCTTCATAATCAATTCCATATTCCTGAGTATAACCCTTTGCAATGAGTCGAGCTTTATACCTTTCAATAGAGCCATCAGATCATGTTTTTATCTTATAAATCCACTTGCAACCAACGAGGGGCTTGTCAGGAGGAGGATCAACCAAGTCCCAAGTATGAGTCTTTTCAAAGGCCTGTAATTCTTCTTGCATAGCTTGCTGCCAACGAGAGTCATTAGAAGCCTCTTTATAGGTCTGAGGTTCATGTAAGTTAAGCATGGCTGAAAAACATTAATAATCACAAATTAAGATATTAAGGTGGGTTTCTTACTCTATGAGGCAGATTAGAGCGAGACAGATTATCAATGGGAGTAGGAGAGGTAGGTGGTTCTTGAGTCGCTGGAGCAGGATCTGTAAGCGAGACTTCATCACGAGAAATAGTCATAGCATTCGGCGTATGTGAGAACTCAGACGGGGAGCTAGCTTCAGATTCACTAGGAAATAGCTCAATTGAGGAATTAGAGAAAAAAGCAGTAGATGCAGGTGGGATAGACTTAAATTTGGACACTGAAGAAAATTTAATGTGTTCCCAAAAGACAACATAACAGGAAAGACGAATTTGATGTGAAATGGGATCCTAACAACGGTATCCTTTGTGTTCTTCCCCATAACCCAAAAAGAAACAAATGCGAGCACGAGCTTCTAACTCAGTGTACTCATGTGGTTGAAGAAGAACAAAGCAAGTACAACCAAACACCTTAAGAGACTCATAATTGGGTGGGTGGTTATAAAGGCGCTCAAAAGGAGACACATTACCAAGAACAGAAGATGGAAGTCTGTTGATGGTACATACAGCAGTCAAGGCTGCTTCACCCCAAAATCGCTCAGGACAAGAAGAGATAATCATAGCACGAATGGAATTGAGGATATGTCGAAGTTTTCGCTCTACGTGGCCATTCTGCTGAGATGTGTGGGGACAAGAATATTGAGAAAGAGTACCATTGTCGGTAAGAAACTTTAAGAGTTTGGAATCACAATATTCCATGGCATTGTCTCTTCGTAAGGTTTTAATGGTTTTATCAAATTGAGTTTTAACCATGGTTGCAAAATCAATATAAATTTGGGGTAATTCAGAGCGATTTTTCATTAGAAAAATCCAGGTGAACCTGAAATAATCATCAACAAAAAACACAAAGTACCGTGATCCGTTTATAGTGGGTACAGGACAAGGTCCCCAAATATTTGAATGAATTAAATCAAAGGGAGAGGCAGAGATGGATGTACTATTATTGAAAGACAAGGCAAGTTGTTTTGCTTGTTGACAGGCAATACAATCGAAAGTTTTGCCGTTGATAGTTCCTAACACACCATGAGAAAGTAAAGGACGAAGTTTATTTAAGGAGCTATGACCAAGACGCTGATGCCATATTGACAGAGGAACACTAGTGGAAATAGCACAGATAGGGGTCGAGGAAGGAACATGCAGGGAGGTGAGTTCAAACAGACGTCCAACTTTACGACCATTTTTGATGATTTGTCCCGTCTTGATATCCTGCACACGACACCCAATAGGTGAAAAATTCACTTCATAACCATAATCACACAATTGGCCAACAGAGACAAGATTGAAGTTTAAGGCCGGAATTAGAAAAGTATCAGGTAATGAGACATTAGTTGAGGAAATAGGTCCTTTATGACTAATGTTCATAATGGAACCATTGGCAGTCTTAATGGAAGAGAAGTTGGCAACGGGCGCTAATGAAAAGAAAAGGTAAGGGCAACTTGTCATGTGATTACAACAGCCATAATCAAAATACCAGGAAGAGTTACCTGAGAGAGTAGCTAAAGCTGTAGTGTTATTACCAGTGGCAGAGACAAGTAGACTAAGAAGAACCTAAAGGTCAATTGAAGAAGCGGGAGATGACTCGGAATTGTTGGCACAAGCAACAGGTCCAAACACAGGCTTGGTAGACTGACTGGGACGAATCTGATTCCTGTTTTGAGGACAAGTCGGACAATCGTTAATAAAATGATCATACTTCTTACAGTATCGACAGCATACTGTAGAATAATTTTTGGCAATATGTCCCTTTTTACGGCATTGACGACATTCAACAATGGGGCATTCTGGGAGAAGATGACCAATTTGATGATAGTGGCGACAAATCTTGGCGTTCTTGTCAGAAGCTACGAAAGCATAATCAACTTGTGTCTTCAAAAGCCCCAATTGAGTTTCCTTTGATTTCAATCGAGGAAGGGCTGCTTCAAGGGTAGGCAAGGGTTATTGATTAAGTAAAGTTGCTCGTACATGCTCATAATCATCAGTAAGAGCCATCAAGAATTGAATTAATCTGTCACCATTACGATATGCTACAAATTTTGCAGCATCTTCAGCATCCTTCCACATAGGCTCAGATAAGGTTAATTGATTCCAAATAACTTCCATTTGAGCGAGAAAGTCATATACAAGTTGTCCCTTATCTTGTTTCAAACTACTGAGCTCTTTTATAAGTTGAAAACGATGAGACAAGTTAGAATGTGTATATCGTTGAGCAAGATGGTCCCATACTGCTTTTGCAGTTTCAAATTGACTAAACTGAAGATGGATGCTTGGAATAGAAGTGTTTCAAAGCCATGTAATAATTTGATGACTTTTGCTATCCCAGTCCTCAAGACGTTCAGCAAATTTCTGATCTGCTTCACCAGTAGCTTTTGTGGGACATGTTATGTCACTTGTAGCATATCTCCATAGTTTACGCCCTTTAAGAAAACTACGCATTGCCTCATACCAATGCCTGTAGTTTGTGCCATTAAGGATCACAGAAATGGGTTGGGAAACATCACTCTTGTCCATCATAAAGAATATAGGGCAAGCTAAAACTTTGACAGGAAGACTTCAAAGATTGAAAATCACCAAAGTTTGATGAGAGAAGGGTGATAAGGATTTAGGCAAGCTTTAAAAAAAAAAAAATGAAACCCAACAACCAATCCTAGGGCTCTGATACCATGTTACGACCATAAAAGAAGACAAACATATGAATGAACAACTTAATTCATTGATTTACAAAGGTGTAATACATCAATATTTATACACATAGAGAGATGATATAAAAGGAACGCTAAATTAACTATAATCAAGATCTCAATCAAATCGTGATTATAGTAGTCAATTGCTAATCACTAAAATCTCTCCACAATCACGAAAATCTCTCCACAAAGATACCAAGAATATCTCAACAGAGAGAATCAAGACTCTGATGGTTTGTTTATGTGAAAAGAAGAAGCGTGGATGTGCCGATAAGGAGATGTGAGAGGATTAATATCCCCGAAGGCGAAAGAGAGAGGGGTTGACCAAAGAAGAGTTTGGACGAGGTGCTTAGAGAGGATTTGAGAGTTGTAGGTTTGTAAGAGGACGTGGCTCAGGATAGGAATCGTTGGCGGGATAGGATTAGGATCTTAGATCATAGTGGGGTGGCCTCGTAGTCGGTCTTTCAGTTGCAGTAGGGTAGCTCTGGCAGTGGTGTCATGTTTGTACATAGGAAATTCTTTCATCTGGGAAGAGACAACATTTGCTTACCTCTGGATTTTAAGGTATTTTTCCTCCTCTGCTTTATTGTTCTTGTTTCATAGCTACGACATCTTGATTTTGCTTATGTATCTTATTCATTTCTGGCTGTCTTGTTCCTCATTTCCCCATTAAATGTTTTCCCATAAAATGTTTTCCCAAAATCCTTCTCCTATAAAATGTTTTCTCAAAATCGTGTTTTTTGTGGGTCTCTTGGAATCAACCTCTCTACGGGTAGGGATACCGGTAGGGGTAAGGTTGCCTACATCTGGATCTCCCCAGACCCCGCGAAAGCGGGACCCAGACTGGGAGGTGTTGTTGTTGTTGTTTTTGTTGTTATTATAATGATGCCAGTACAGTAACTTGGAGATGAATATAAATCTTAATATTGTTTTAACTGTAACTTTTAATTTGCCTTGCTTAACTTTTGATTTGATCATGCATGTGGACTGTTATTTGTGTGTGGGTTACATGAACTCTAAAGATATGGCATGGCCCCTTTATTTTGTACTTCCTCTCTTAATAATGTGATTGGTGCTTCAGCCCTCATTTTAAAATTTTATAATTGTGATATTTGGTAGCATCAATTAAGTTTTGTAAGGAAAAGAATATTTCGTTGAGATTTGAGAAAGTATCTTGTTTTTAAGGGATCATAGATAGTGGAAAACTATAACCGTGACATATATGTTTCAGATAATTTGTTGTAGGGGCGCGCAAAATTTGTTAATCGAAAATCGGTTAATCAATTTTTTGTTCAAGAACATTGTAAACTATAACTGAATCGAAAATTTTCGTTCGTCCAAAACTTGAATAGTAACTGAACGAAAAAGTCAGTTAACCTGTTTTAACCTACTGTTTCGGATCGGTTAACCAATTTTCCAATTTGATTACTTGTTAACCACTCACCAATAACATAAAAAGTATACTTTTTCACCTAAATTTTTTATTCTTGATGTTTAATTTTTAAAAACAAATCTAATTTCGTTTCTTTAATTTTCAAACCAACTAAAGCACTCACCAAGTTTTTTCGGTTCAGTTAACTGAACTGATTTTGTTAGAAAATTTGTTCGGTTACCCAATTTTTAGATTTCTCAATGCGGTTTTCAATTTCGGTTTTTGGCACACCACAACTAAGTTGTATGCACATTTTAGTTACACGTGCTTGACCTATTAAATTGTTAGTTAATTTTGATATTTTTAAACTTAAAAACTCATCGTAATCTTTATTAAGATCATCCAAAGTTAGGCCGCCCAAAGTGGATCGCCCATAATACTAAACTTATGGTTCACTGAATGTATCAATAGGCAAGTCGAATCCAATTTTCATTAGGCTTGACTTGATTAGAAAAGCCTTCGAGCCAAACATACTCAAATGGTGTCCAAGTCAGGCTAGACTTAGTTAAGGGCAAATCTGGCTAAAATCCCAACATTTTACTTTTTATATGAATAAAATTATCATATAATTGGTTTGAAATTTGTTTCAAATTTAAAGGACTGTAAGTCTCAACTTATAGCAATTGTGGTGAAGTATTTGCCTCAATATTGAAATACAAATTTAAATTAATACAAAATTAATTAGAACCACAGAGTGAATAAAGGAACACCACTGTGGGAAATCGAAACAAAACTTCACCGGGCACATGCTCAGCACCTGGTCTGTTCATCAATTATGCTAAAGTCGAGCTTTGATTGAATCTAGGCTAAGGATTCACTGATCAAGCTAGCTAATAGTTATAATTATACTAAAGCAGAGCTTTAGTTGAACCAAGGCTAAGGATTCATGCATCAGGCAAACTCAGCCCGTTTAAAACTCTACTTATATTGGGCTAAATGATGCCATTACATTTGCTTCAAACCATGTGCTACGGTGAGGTGTTTTAGCAGGTATACAATAATTAGATTTGAACGAGAGAAAGTTGGTGAAATATATCGGCCAGACTGAATGAGCAACTCAAATTTGATTAGATAAGTTAGTACAATGAGTGAATAACAGATGTAAGTCAATTGCTCCCAATAAAGTCATTTTGAGTCTAAATTTCATATTGAAACCTTTATTGAAAAAATATAATTAAATATGTTATTGGTTGGCTCCTACAGATAGACTCAAACTCGAAATTAAAAAAAAAATATCAGTCAATTTTGGGAGGCCTGTCCTATGGCTCGGTCGCTTATTACCTTCTTTTGAGCTCGCATTTTTTTGGTTTTCAATGTAACCTGTAGGGGCTTTTTATTTTGGCCTTCCTGAAGAAGTACAGAGCATATATGGAACTATTTCATGTCAGTTAATTGTATGCGCCAACGCGAATGCATGTCCCAATTGTTTGTTCTTTTTTTAATCTGCAGTATCTAGTGGGCTAATGCTAAGTGGCTAAATACATATTTTGAAGTCAATATTTAAATAATTATTCTCGAATATAATCTGCACAAAAATAGAGGTTAATGTGAGGTTTGAATCATTGTGTTGGATCCAAGGCTACGCACGAAAATAATTAGTTGAAATTTAATAATTATATAATATCTGCAAATTAAATACATGTTAAATGTAGGAAATAATTTAATAAGATACTAAATTTGATGTGAAAAATCCTTTAATACAGAAGGAAAAATCACGGGACAATCAAATAGAAAATGTTCCACTAAAAAAATGGTAAATAAACATAATGAATAACCGTTTCATATAATGTGCCCTAATTTAAGACCTACGACAAGTAAGGAACAATTCGAAAGTTTCCTCTAAATTTAAATGCAATTGAATAACATCACCACCTGATTGTACCACTATGTAGACCACCACCCAAATTGTTTTAAAACACCGCGGACCACCACCTTGCTGTCGCCCAAAAAGTAATAGACCCTTCGTTCCAGTAAAAGCTTCTGTCCGTACACCCACAATGTCACAGCCCACAATTTGTAGAATAGCCGTGAGCTCAGTTATTCTTAGTGATTTATCATGAAGGGCACAAGGTGCCTTTCATAGCACATGGCTAGATGAACAAAGCATTGACTTGCCTAAAAATTACTTTCCCCAAATTGGTTAAACCACTGACCTCTTAAGATCACCAAATAGTGATCATGGCCAATCTTTTTGGATATCTCGTAGCAAATCAGCGTGACTTGCCAAAACAAATTCAAGAGTTTTTTCACCGTTGTTCTTCCTTTCTTTTGGCCAATCACCAAAATCAATTAAGTGAATTCACACCATTAATTATGCAACCTTGGGCTAGATCGATTGGGTGTAGCACCAAATCTAACAAATCTCTCCCTCTAGCCTAGGGAAAGAGACATCCGCTTCTTGTCAAACTGCTCGTAGCTCAACCTGATTAACTGGATACACAAGTCAAACTTGACAGTAGGAATAACTTTAGTCAACATGTTTGCAGCATCCTTGTTTGTGCAAGACTGTACCTCTGAGATGTTTTCACGCTCTCTCTCATCAGCTAGAGGAATAGACTTAGAACTAGGATAGCTGGTGGGCGATTTACGATCGCTCGTACTCCTCTTTGCTAGAGGATTTGCAACAACTTTAGGAGATTGCCCCAAATCAAAACCATCATCTACAATAGAAGTGTCATCTATAGTTTGCTTAGTAACATTCCAATGTTCTGTCCCTAACATTGCTGAACTACATCTAGCACCTCAAGATAGGATAGATACTAGTGTCAAATTAGTCATACCGATAGTTACTTTTCATAGAGCGATCAATATCTACTATGGTTTTACGCTTGCAGAAGACAACATCTCGGCTTCTTACTATTTTTCTCTTCTCTTGATCTCATAATCCGTAGTGAAACTCCTCATCACCATAGCCAACGAACGCACAAGAAGTGGCCTTATTGTCGAGTTTCGATCTCTTTTCCTTTGAAACATGCACGAAAGTCATTCACCTAATAACCTTCAAATGGTAGTAAGAAGCATTCTTTCCAAGCTAAACTCGCTATGGAATGTCAAACTATAAAGGAACTAATGAAGCTTTATTGATGATGTAAACAACTATACGAACAACTTCACTCTAGATTGTCTTTGGAAACTTGGACATTCCGAGTATTGATCTCATCTTCTCTACAATGGCCTTGTTCATTCTTTTAGTAACTCTATTGTATTGGGGTGTACTAGGTTCCATCTTCTTATAAAGAATGTCATTCTTGCAGTACTCCTCAAATTCATTAGAGGTGTACTCCCTACCATTGTCTATTCATGGAGCCTTTAATATCATCCTATCTCCCTCTCCATTGAGGCATGAACGTGCTAAAACTTTTGAAATACCTGACTTTTTGCCTTTAACATGCACACCAAAGTTTTCCATGAAGCATCATCAATAAAAGCGACAAAATATTGATCAGCACGCAAAAACTCCACCCCAGTGAGACGTCACACACTAGAATGTATCAATTCTATCTAGTTTTTCTTTCTGCTTTAAGTGCTTGCGAAAAAGAAATATATGATGCTTGCCAAATAAGAAATAATCATGAGGGTTGAGAGTTTTACTTTTAGATAAATGAATGAGGGATTTATTGTTTAGAATTTGTAACCCTTTCTCCCTCATGTTAGCCCGCCTACGGTTCCAAATATTTGGGGAAGCGTCATCTTCAGTAGTAATAATTTGACCACCGCACGTCTTGCCATGTGTCTAGTACATCGTACAACAAAGCTCACACCTTGTAAAACTTAAACATTGCTTGATGAGCTTCCGTGTATAATCACCAAATTCATGCTTGTAACATGTCTTGTGTAAAGCACTGATTGGGTTCAAATTCAGGTATAAGTTTTGAATATGTCTTTCATTCTTCAGAATAATTGTGCAGCCAATATTAGTCTGAATATATGTATCACCTATCCCAACAATATTAGTAACACTACTATAATACTATTACCTTTTACACTGTTATAATCTCCAATCTTGTATGAGTTGAAATACTCTCTCTTGAAAACATAGTAATATGAAGTAGTTGAGTTGACAATCCATCCAGCATCTGAATCAATAATACGGTTGCATTCCCCAGTTGCACAAACAAGTGTAATAACATCATCATCTGAACACTTATATTAGATAGTTGCTCTAGTATTTTTATCATTGGGCCTTTTGTGATTCTTGTCATCACCTTTTTCCTGTTTTTGTAAGTTGCATTATTTCTTAATGTGCCCTGATTTCCCTCACTTCGGATCTGTAGGTCTTCCCTAATTTCAGGATTTGTCATGAGCTTTTGCCTCTTCCATAGGTCATCTACTCTTAGTCCGACCTTTCTTTTTTATGACCAGTGTCTGGTCGGCCTATGCACCCATCTCCTTTCCCTAGAGTTAAGTTCTAAGGTTTTCCCAGCTGTCTAGTAAAGAATTCAAGATAAATAACCCATGCAGTTCTTCACCCAAAACAAGTTCTAAACTGATTAACAATATCTTGAAAATTACTCAAGCGCTCAACAATAGATCTTCCCCTTTTAAGTATTGGGTTAACAAGTTTCTTAATTAAGAAAGCTTTGTTTTGGGCAATCTTTCTACTTGGTATACAAAGTATAGATAATAGTATATGTTAATTCATAATTTACGCATATTTTAAACAATTATTTAGCATATGTTATATAGATTATGTTATCTAATTTACTTTATTTTATTTATTTTTAGGCTAATTATTGATAAAGTGAAAAGGAGAAGAAAAGATGCCAGACAGTGGGTTTTATATATTAAAGGATCAAAGTTGATTTATAAAGTCCTTCCAAAACATAAGAGTTATTAAAAGAATTATTTTTCACGATGATCTACATTATGAAAAGGGATGAAAAAAAATGAAACTACTAGTCCTACTTGGGCGAGGAGGTTTAGAACCTTAGAAGAGAAGCAAAAGTTTTAATTTTAGTTTATTCAATTGGTTTCTAAACATGAGATTCTTAATTAATTATCATGTTTTTATTTTTAATATAAGTGAGTAGTTTATATACTTAGCATAGTCTATTTGAAACCATACAATATTAATTATTTTGTAACATGATTTGTTATTTATTATCTAATTGATTGATCCAAGATTCTATAATGATGTGTGGCTATTGTTCGTGATATTTATGTTGGATTAATTAGAACTTATTTTAATTAGTTTAATATAAATGTATATCATGTTTCAAAGACTTACATAAGTAAAAGCCATGATCTTTCAGGTATATGTATCACCTTAATTGATCATGGATGGTTCATACATGATATTCACATGATGTATACACCCATCTCTTTTAGTTAGAAAATTATTATAGATCTTTGTTAAATCAATTTATTGGTGAGCTGGTTACAAGGTGCTAGATGAGTTTTTCTAATTTTGAATGCTCTAGTTTGATTGAATTTTTGCACTGGTGCTAGGATTGTCAAAACCAATAAAGTTTATAATAAGGTTAGGCCTAAGTAAACTAAAAACTAAGAAAAAATAGGGAAGATCCACTAGGGTTGTCCTATGTAGTCTAGCTCATGCATAAATGAATTTGTCTGTTAATGATAAATGGTAATTTGCATCGTGAATGTAAATTATGCTACATTATTTCCGTTATATTGCTTAATTTGATAATTATTTGTTTAATTTTTGGTTTATTTCGTTAGTTTGTTACGTTTATTTTTAAAGTTTTAATCTTCATTGTTAAAGTTCATTAAAGGAGTGGTCTTTCTAGTATGTCTAGTTAATTTTGGATTTGTCAGATTTTCAGTTTTGTATTGTGGTTTAGTTTTATAGATTAATCTTGTGTTCTAATTTCATTAAGTTTTATCGATTTCTTAGAATTAGTTTTGAGTTGCAAGTCACTTTAGGGTTCAGTTAGAGTCAATATGTAGTGATTAGCTTTTAGAATTTTTGAAATGTATTTGATAAATTTTTATAATTTATTTCTAAACTTGATCCTAGTTTATTACTTAATGTTTTTATTTCATGAAATCCAATAATTATATTTTTATTTTTAGTTTTTGGGAATAGTTGACTACTTGACTCTAAAAAAGTTACCTTTTATATTTTGGTTATTTTTATTAATAATTTTCATATTTTTTAATTGTTTTTTTTTTCATTGTACTTTCTATTCTCATTTTCTGAAGTATTTTTCTATTTTCTTTATGCTAAAAATAATTAAATGTAATTATAAGTGAATTAATTTAAATTTGTCTAAATTTTTAGTATGGATAATTTTATGTAATTTTATATATTAATGTTTTGGTTTATCATTTTCTGTTTTTATTTCTATCATTCTCTATTTTTGATTTTCTAGAATATCTAGGTTAGGTATTTACTATTTTTGTTTCTGGCATTCAGTGTAGAATAATTTCAGGTATTAGTGAGTAACTTTTCATCCCTTTCTTAACTTAATTTTTTTGTTTAGTAATTAAACGAAAACATAGTAGATGATGGAGTAGTAAATTTAATTAGATTTAAACTTGCATATTGGTATAGTCTTTCCTCATGTTATCAATTCTTAGTTACCTATTCTATGAATCTTATTTATAAATCAAATTAGTGGCTTAATTTGTAGCTCTATGAAGAGCTTTACAAATTTTAGCGTTGCTACCGAGGAAAGAAATTAATTGTTGTTATTTATTCAGTTTTGCTACTTTTTATGATTTTGTTCTAACTTTATCGTTACATTTTTTTAGATTTATTTAGTTTATGTGATTAGGGAATAGTCCCATGATCGAAGAAAAAATGAGCATACGTTTGAGGAGTTTGGAAGCAAAATAAGTGATTCCGAATCTATGAACTCTAAATTGATAAGTTATGAAAATGTTAAGGTTTAAATGGCCACTTTACATGAACTTGCTGCACCTAACTTGAAGACACAACCTTTATCTGTTACTTATCATGTATTAGACCAAACACTTAAACTGCACTTTGGATTTTAAACTTGTTGCCTAAGATTCATGGTTCACTTGGTGAGGACCCATATCGTCATATTAATGAGTTCATTATTATGTTCGACCAGGCAACCTAAGGAGATCACCTAGGACCAAATTAGGCAGAGAGTCTTTTCCTTTTCAATTCAGGATAAGGCTAAAAAATTGGCTATATGACCTACCCCTTATCTATAAGGATCCAAGTTCATCAAGCATTTTTCGAAAAGCCTTTTTCTAAATCGACTGGGTCCATTAGAAAAAAAAACTTGTAGCATTAAACAAATAACTAGAAAACATTTCATAAGAATTGGAAATGTTCCAGTAAATTATGCATTAGTTGTCCAAAACATTAAATCTCTGAACAATTATTGATTGACTATTTTTATGAATTTTTATTGCCTATAAATAGGGCTAGCAAAAAAATTCGTATGCACATAAAACCTGCCCCAATGGGTATGGGTATGGGTGGTGAAAATTAAAAAAATGGGTATCGGGTGGGCATTGCTAAAATGGTTATGGATATGGGTATGGGTATAGGTATGGGTATGGGTGTAGATCCTGCCCACCCCATACCTGTTTTATCAATACCCGCCCCATACCCATTTTATCAATACCCATATAAAACTCATACCAGTTTGTTTAAAGTTCTAATTTGTTACTTGTACTTGAATATTTTGCTGGTTGCTTCGAATTGCATGATATTCACGACTTCGGTGGAACATTTTGTTTAAAACTTTAATTGTCAAGTGTGAATTTATTGCTTTGATTATATTGGCAAACTGTTAGTTGTATTTGAAGTGATATGATATGTTGTTGGAAGTTTGGTGTTAGTATGACATATTGGCTATTTGATGTTGAATATGGGTGCAAAATGGGTATAATTCTTTTTTTGTCCATAAGTACTTGAATAAAACCCGCATACCCGCTATACCCAATAGGTATGGGTATGAGTATCACTTTACAATACCTGATGGATATGGGTATGGGTATGGGTATTAATTTTGAATATGGGTAGTCCTCTTATTCGGTTAAGGGAAAGGTAGTCCAGCCTTGTGCTCTTCGACCAACAACCATCCCTGGGAAGTATCCCCACCTTTTAAAGATAGTATTCACATTTAAATTTAAATAGGGATCGAAGTCCAAAGGAGCTCAGTCCTTCTCTAAGATAGCCACTATTTCAAAGTTATGGAGTTCTACACTTTTATGACCATGCTCTATTTCTAGCATTACCCCTTGTTACTGATGGTAGCACACAAGTTGTCTCTTTCAATACTGATCACCTGCGATCTTATTAGCATCTTCAGTTTCTAGTGCAGGGTAAAGCCACAGTCTCCCCAAAAGCAAGTTAATGGTAGTTGTAATATCCAGAACTTGGAATTCCACATTCCTTTCGATAGGCCTGTTAGTTTTGAGAGTACACAAACACAAGAGGGGGGGTGAATTGTGTTGCCAAATTTTCGCAGTTTTCTGGGAACAGGCTTAGGTCCTGTTTGGACAGGCTGTTTGTAACACGCCCAAAAACTGAAATGCAGCGAAAATAAGTAGAAGAAAAAGGTGAACACAGGATTTTTACGTGGAAACACCTCTAGCCCAACTGAGGCGAAAAACCACGACCTAACCCTGTAGGATTTTCACACAATTTCACTATACGGGCTAAACACGTTACAAAGTAACCTTCACCGTTACAACTTATAACATACACGTAACTGTCTTCCCCAAGACTAGTTACCCCACATCCAATAGTCCCCTTGACTTGGACACACTCAACTAACTTTTAAACAAGAGAGAACAAGATGAACACCTTACTTTTGAATGCTTCCCATAAGCTAGTGTAAGGTAGAATTAAGCTCCTAGTATGCCAATTTTGAAAGCTTTATTTTTGCACACACTTTGGTCGGTTTTCTCTTCATAAATTTTGCTCATAAAACTCTTGAAAGTTGCTGTGAAAAACCGATGTTGAATGAGTTGTAGAAAGCAACCTTTTATAGAGAACTTTGAAAGGTAAGATGATTTATCTTCTTATATTTTTTTTTTCAAATTTGGAAAATAAAATCCCTAAAGGAAATAGAGTCCTTTAGCCGCAAGTAGTGGAATAACGAGGGTTGGAAAAAATTTCTTAACTGCTTGAGTAAGGCGGTGGTTCTCGGCCACAATGACTCAACCACTAGCCCATAATTTTCTCAACAGGCTTATCCACTTGCAAAAAATTAGAAATTCTTTTTATTTCAAAAAGATCTTGCAGAACCCCTTAGTTAAGGATAATCGTTTGGGGTTAAAATACTCCACAGAAAATCTTGTTTGCAAGTCTCAGAGACGTTAGCCCAAAAATCAGAGAGAGAATCGTGAAAAATCAGCTTTGCAGCTTTGGCTTAAAAAACACCTTGAACACCCTGTTCTCATAACTGTTCTGAGACAGTATTCTAAAATTATTTTCAAAGAGAAAAAACCATTTCAAAGTGAATGTTAAATCAAGACTTTCTAATTGGCATATTAACAAGAATCTAATAAAATAAAAACCATAGCAAAACAAAGACTCTTGGTGAATCAACCAGACATCTTGTAGAAACTTAACTTGCTGCTCCAAACACTCCTAAGAGCTGTTCTTGAGGTTGTTCTGAAGTTCTGAAAAATCTTGCCAGCCAACTGATCTTGAGTTCCTGTTCTTGAGCATTATTAGCCAAGCAATTTCAAAGTATTCAATATTTGGAACCTGTTCAATCAACACACTCAAGTATATATTACATTTGTGTTTGTTATCATCAAAACCTTACATTACATAAGGATAGGGTCAACAATTTCCCCCTTTTTGATGATGACAAACCAAATGACCATATTGACATAAAAGGCGAAAGCAAGTTAGTGCCAAAACATTCAAGCCATAGAAGAGAAAAATTTTGAGAAGTCAACTTAAGCCAAGTCACACTAAGTCAACCATGGTCATGCCCATCTTCCCCCGTTGGACATCATTGAAAAAGGGTGGTCAGATCAAACAGAGAGAGTCAGGGTGTTTGCAATCACCACCACTTGGGTAATGGAGGAAGACAACCAGCGATAGACTCAAGTATATGGTACGGTAATGATATTGGTCATCCGAGTCACGCACAAACAAACAACAACAAGAAACAAGCAAGGCAGATCATGAAAATATAACCAACCAAGATTAGGATAACCATAATTTATCAGACCGTGCAAGATAAGCAGTTTAGAACAGTGTTGAGAACAGGTTGAAAAACAAGGGAAGACAGAACAGGGAAAGGATCAGGGGGTAGGGCTGATTGAGGGAGGAGGAGAAGAGAATTTGGCGGTGAGGACGGAAAGAATCGATATTAGATCCTCATGGCGCTTGGCATTGAGAACCTTCTCCTCAGCAAGAGCAGCTTTAACCTCAGCGAGCTCGGTCTTCAACCGGGATTGATCTAGTAGCAAGGCATCAACAGAAGGCTCACTAGGGGAAGAACCAGGAACAGGGAGAAAGGGTGTTCTAGACCCCTGTTCCGAAGCTACGTGGGCTCCTTTGTCCAATTTGAACCCGCACCTCATTAGAGTGCTATTCCCTATTTCATTAATCATCTGCACCCCCACTTTTTTCTGAAGAGAAATCCCAAAGTGCTCAAATACAAGAGTCAGCAAGAAACCATACCCCAGATCATGTTCTCTTGAGGTGTTCACAATCCTAGAGATATGGCGAATCATGATTGGTGGAAGATTAATTTGCTCTCCTTTATCCATAAGGTCAATAAAACATTGATCCGTAGCATCCACGAGTTTGTTGCCTTGACCTCTAGGGATGATATTCTTAATAATGAACCAAAAGAGCAATTGATGAAAAGAAATCATGTCACCTTTTTTGACGGACTGGGGGGTTTTCAACCTTGTTTGCTGGCTTAGTGTTTGAGTTAATTGCAGCAGCCAAGCTGTCCCAAGCACGGTCTTGTCCGCCCGGACATACACATCGAAACCCTCAGCAGGAACACCCAAAATTGCACCTAGATCTTTGGCATTGAATTTCAGTTTCTTCCCATTAACTTCACTTGCCACCACAGCATTGGTGACATTGCAATTCGCATAAAAGTCGGCCAAATCTGGGACAGAATACCCTAGGCAGGTGTTTGCAAACAGTTCTAGCCACCCCTGGGCCCTGAGCTTGTCCAGGAACACCTCCAGGCCCTGTTCCTGAAAGTATGGCACTTTCACAATTTTTCCCCGCACCACACTTCTCTGAAGAAATTGGGCCAATTTTGAAGTGGTGGGTGCTGCCTTCTTTGCCTTTTTGGAGCTGGGGAGAATATTGGGTTTTTAGGGTTTTGGGTTTGAGAGGGAGAGATTGAGAGAGAGATTTTTCGGTGGCTGATGAGCGAAGTGTGCGGGTAAGGGAGCTAAAGAGTCGACTGGCTTTCACCGAAAACGAAGAGCATTAAGTCTCCCAGCCGTGCACACTTCGGGGGAAAAAAAATTCTCAACATCTAAATTAACTACCTGATTTGTACACGTTTGACAAACAGTGGCCATACTTGTTCTTGGTGCTTGTTCCTGCGGTCAGTTGCTCGGTAACATAGGACAATAAGCGCAATATCATCAGACCTCAACGATTGTCAGCAGGTTGTAATCCACACATGTGCTAATTTTGACACAAAAGTTGACTGCATCCAATGAATCAAGATGTTTGACCTGAAAAACCTTTTAACTAGACAAGCATTGGGGGTTAATGGAGCATGCTCAAGTTGTTTTAATTAGACCTAATTCCAGTCTGTTCTTCTCAAACTGTTCTCTATTCAGTGCCTTGGTAAAAATATCAGCAATTTGTTTATTAGTGGCACAATAATTCATTGAAACCAATCCCTTTTCAACATTGTCTCTCAAAAAGTGATTACGAATGTCAATATGTTTAGTCCTTTTATGTTGACATGGGTTTTTGGAAATATTAATTGCACTTGTATTATCACAAAAAATGGGAATGCATCGCGTGTCAACGCAAAAGTCTTTGAGTTGTTGCCTTATCCACAGCACTTGAGCACAGCAAAAGGCAGCTGCAACATATTCAGCTTCTGCTGTGGACATAGCAACTGAGCGTTGTTTCTTGGTTGCCCAAGATACCAAACAGGGTCCAAGAAAATGAGCCATACCTGAGGTGCTTTTTCTATCAACCAAAAAGCCTGCATAGTCAGCATCAGCATAACCAACAAGGTTAAAGTTGCATCCTCTAGGATACCATAAAGCCAAATCAGGTGTATGTTTTAAATATCTAAAGATCCGTTTAACAACCTTTAAATGAGATTCTTTAGGCTTCGACTGAAAACGGGCACACAAACCAACACTAAAAACAATGTCAGGTCTACTAGCAGTTAGGTAAAGAAGCGACCCTATCATGCCCCTATAATATTTGTCCTCGACTGAGGGACTCCCATCATCCATTTCCAACCTGGTTGAAGGAGAAATGGGAGTATCAATGGGCTTGGCCGATTCCATTCCAAATCGCTTAAGTAATTCCTTGACATATTTTTGTTGATGTATCATGGTGCCGTTTGAAGTTTGTTTGATTTGCAAGCCTAAGAAAAACTTAAGCTCACCCATCATGCTCATTTCAAACTCACTCCTCATCATTTTTGAAAACTTTTCACATAAATCATTGTGTGTTGCACCAAATATAATGTCATCGACATATACTTGAACAATCAACAAATGTTCCCCCTTAGATTTTAGAAACAAGGCATTATCAACCTTGCCTCTTCTAAAACTATTTTCCAATAAAAAGTTTGACAAACGTTCATACCAAGCTCTAGGAGCTTGTTTTAAACCATAAAGCGCTTTGTCAAGTTTTATAACATGGTTAGGAAATTCTTTATTTTCAAAATCAGGGGGTTGCATCACATATACCTCTTCTTTAAGGTATCCGTTGAGGAATGCACTTTTGACATCCATCTGATATAACTTTATTTCCATGTGAGCTGTAAAGGCTACCAAAATGCGGATAGCCTCAATCCTTGCAACGGGTGCAAAGGTTTCCTCATAATCAATGCCCTTTTCTTGGTTGTAGCCTTGAACCACCAGTCGGGCCTTGTTTCTAATAACTGACCCGAACTCATCAAGCTTGTTCTGGAACACCCACTTGGTGCCAATGATTGATCTATCCTCTGGCCTTGGTACAAGGTGCCACACCTTGTTCCTTTCAAACTGATGAAGCTCCTCTTGCATTGTCGTGACCCAATCTGAATCTGCAAGAGCTTCATTAACATTTTTTGGCTTAATATTAGAGAGAAAATCATAAAAAGCACAGAAATTTTTAAGCTTGGATCTAGTTTGCACTCCTGTATTTATGTCAGACAGAATTTGATCAAGAGGGTGCAAACTTTGGTGCTTCCATGGTCGTGGAGTAAGTGGATCCACAGACACGCTTTCTACTCTTGCTCGAGTACTCGGCGAAACAGGTTTAGGAACTGTTCCCGAGCCTGTTCTGAAGCCTGTTTCCTGGCCTGTTCGAGAAGAATTAGGCTGGTTTTGATCCAAACCAGGTTCAGCAGAACTTCCCCCTGTCTGGTTCAGACCTTGCCCACCTTCCAAGGAAACAACTCTAGGCCCTGATCCATCCTCAGGACTCTTACCTTTCTCATGTGTGAGCAACAAATCTTTCTAGCAAGGCCAAGTTCGTAATCCTCTTCCTGTGCATCATTCTCAATTAGAGAGTTAGTGTCATCAAATAGCACATGCACACTCTCCTCAATACATAAGGTTCGCTTATTGAACACTTTGTATGCCTTACTGTGTGAGGAGTAACCAAAAAATATTGCCTCATCACTTCTTGAATCAAACTTTCCTAAGGCATCCTTTCCATTATTATGCACAAAACATTTACAACCAAATACTCTCAGATGCATAATATTGGGTTTTCTTCCCTTGAGAAGTTCATAAGGAGTTTTGTTAAGAATAGGTCTAATCATGCATCTATTTATAATGTAACATGATGTGTTCAAAGCTTCTGCCCAAAAATTTCTAGAAAGACCACTAGCAATAAGCATTGTTCTAGTCATGTCTTCTAGAGTACAATTTTTATGCTCTACCACCCCGTTTTGTTGGGGTGTTCTTGGGGCTGAGAAGTTGTGGTCTACACCATGCTCATTACAATAGGTAATAAAGCTTGAATTCTCAAATTCCGTACCATGATCAGACCTTAAGCCAACCAATGAGTGTCCTACTCTCCTTTCAATCCTTTTAATAAGTGCAAGAAATTTCTCAAATGTTTCATCTTTGGATGCTAAGAATAGGGTCCAAGTGAAACGAAAGTAGTCATCCACTATCACAAGCACATACCTCTTTCCACCTCTGCTCATGATCCTCATTGGACCACACAGATCCATATGTAGCAATTCAAGCGGTCGGGTAGCGCTTACACAATTTTTAGATTTAAAAGAATTTCTGACTTGTTTGCCTTTGGCACATGCATCACATACCTTGTCATCATTGAATTTGATGGAAGGTAAGCCAACCACTAAGTCTTTGGTTACAAGTTTATTCAAAAGCGAGTGGCTTGCATGACCTAGTCTTTTGTGCCAAAGCATAACATCATTATTTAAAGCACTCAAACAAGTCAAATTATTTTGGGGAAGAGCATAAATACACACTTTATAAACATTTTTGTGTCGCTTCCCCCTCAACACAACATCTCCTGTGTTCATATTAACAACCAAGCAACGTGTTGGAGAGAACACTACTAGGTTGTCTTTGTCACACAGTTGGGACACACTTAGTAAGTTGTGTTCTAATTCATCCACAAAATAAACATTTTCAATTGAATGGGAGAGTGGCTCACCTATCTTACCTATACTGACAATTGTCCCGGATTTGCCGTTTCCAAATGCCACACTCCCTCCTTCTGAAGCTGTAAGTGAGAGAAAATTGGATTTTTTACTAGCCATATGCCTCGAACACCCACTATCAACATACCACAGCTGCTTGTTCCCTAGGTTGTTCCCTGAACTGTTTGCTGGGTTGTTTTCTCTCACTTCAGCCTGCAAAACAAATCAAAGGTTAGTTTTGGGAACCCAAATCCACTTGGGTCCCATTCCTTTAGACGTACACATCTCATCTTTCCTAACCCATATTTGTCTTACATAAACTGTGTTTCTTTCAATGGCATACTTTCTCGAAGGACAAGTGTAACGGTAATGACCCGTTTTACCACAGTGATAACATACAATATTCTCAGATAATCCTACGTATTTTCTATTCACTGGGTAGGTCATTCGCTTAGGCACAAAACCTAGTCCTCTTCTGTTTCGACTGTGATGTGTGTTTAACCATTCAAGCGCTCTTGAGGACCTGCTCTAGAGCTTGTTTGTAGCAAGGTCTGATTCCATTTGTTTTATTTTCTCAAGCAAGTTTTTGTTTTCTCCCAGCAAGGATTCGACCTTTCCTTTTAAGTCAAGGGATTCCTTTTCCAGCTCAGTCAGATTAATGGAACAAGTCTCTTCTTTCATGAATAGGGTCTCTTTAAGCACATTAATGTTTTCATGTAAGGCAAGTGTCTCTTTGTCAACTTCAAGCTTTTCCATTTTGAGAGTTTCATTTTCAAGTTCTAGGTCTCGAACATCCCTTTTTAACTCAGCACATATATCTATTATAGTGTACACCAATTCTTCAAGGGTTGATTTATTGAGACCACATACCTTGTTCTTGAGTTGAGTTAGACTGTTTGTTGATTCATCATCTGAATCAGTGTCACTTCTTGCCATGAGTGCTATATCAGCTTCCTCGGCTTCAGGCCCTTCCTCATCCTCACTTGAATCACCCCAGGCCACTAGCATAGCTTTTGAGAATCGTTTTGCTGAGCTGCTTACACCCTGTTTCCTGCCCTGTTTTCTAGGGTGTTCAGGTTCTTGTTCTTCCTTAAGCAGTGGGAAGTTTCTCACAATATGGTCTAACTTGCCACACTTGAAGCATCCGGAGAACTGTTCCCGAGAGGTGTTCCTGGCCTTGCCGAAGTCCTTCCATTTGCTGTTTTCTTTAACTTTATTGAAGAACTTCTTAAATTTTTGAGTTATCATGGCAATCTCCTCCTCATCAGAATCATAATCATCTTCTAAGGCCTTTAGTGCAAGACCTCGATCTCTCTTTGTCTCATCTTTCTGCTGAGAATTTCTTCTAAGTTCATACGTTTGGAGATTTCCAATCAGCTCATCTAGGGTGATCTTGTTCATGTCCTTAGCTTCTTGGATGGCCGTTACTTTCGCTTCCCAAGAATGAGGTAAAATTCTTAGGATCTTCCTCACCAATTCTTCGGTGGTAAAGGATTTTCCCAGGGATTTCAACTCATTCGTTATGTGAGTGAAGCGAGTGTACATGTCCATCACACTTTCACGATCACCCATCTCAAACAGCTCATATTTTCTCATAAGCAATTCAATCCGGGATTGCTTTACCTAATTGGTCCCTTCGTGAGCTACTCGTAAAGCATCCCAGATTTCCTTGGCAGACTCACATTCAGATATGCAGTATATTCATCAGGACCTAGGCCAAAATATAGAAGTTTCTTGCCCTTGGCATTCTTCTCCATCATTTTGTAATCTTCAGCATTGAATTCTTTAGGGTCCTTGGGGATTCACTTTCCATCTTCAGTAGTTTTCTTAGGGATGAGTGGTCCATCCTTGATGAGCATCCACAACTCATAGTCCTCGGCTTGGATGTGGTTTTCCATCCTGTTTTTCCACCAACTGTAATGTTAGCCATTAAAGTATGGTGGTCGAGTTATGGATTGCCCCTCAAGTATGCCATTTGGTGTACTCATGTTTAGGATCTCTCAAGATGTTAATCTTTCTAATGAGAACCTGCTCTGATACCACTTGTTAGTTTTGAGAGTACACAAACACAAAAGGGGGTGAATTGTGTTTCCAAATTTTCGCAGTTTTCTAGGAACAAGCTTAGGCCCTGTTTGGACAGGCTGTTTGTAACACGCCCAAAAACTGAAATGCAGCGAAAATAAGTAGAAGAAAAAGGTGAACACAAGATTTTTATGTGAAAACACCTCTAGCCCAACTGAGGCGAAAAACCACGACCTACCCCTGCAGGATTTTCACACAATTTCACTATACGGGCTAAACACGTTACAAAGTAACCTTCACCGTTACAACTTATAACACACACGTAATTGTCTTCCCCAAGACTAGTTACCCCACGTCCAATAGTCCCCTTGACTTGGACACACTCAACTAACTTTTAAATAAGAGAGAACAAGATGAACACCTTACTTTTGAATGCTTCCCATAAGCTAGTGTAAGGTACAATTACGCTCCTAGTATGCCAATTTTGAAAGCTTTATTTTTGCACACACTTTGGTCGGTTTTCTCTCCATAAATTTTGCTCATAAAACTCTTGAAAGTTGCTGTGAAAAACCGATGTTGAATGAGTTGTAGAAAGCAACCTTTTATAGAGAACTTTGAAAGGCAAGACGATTTATCTTCTCATATATTTTTTTTTTCAGATTTGGAAAACAAAATCCCTAAAGGAAATAGAGTCCTTTAGCTGCAAGTAGTAGAGTAACGAGGGTTGGAAAAAATTCCTTAACTGCTTGAGTAAGGCGGTGGTTCTCAGCCACAAGGACTCAACCACTAGCCCATGATTTTCTCAACAGGCTTATCCACTTGCCAAAAATTAGAGATTCTTTTTATTTCAAAAAGATCTTGCAGAACCCCTTAGTTAAGGATAATCGTTTGGGGTTAAAATACTCCACAGAAAATCTTATTTGCAAGTCTCAGAGACGTTAGCCCAAAAATCAGAGAGAGAATCGTGAAAAATCAGCTTTGCAACTTTGGCTTAAAAAACACCTTGAACACCCTGTTCTCATAACTGTTCTGAGACAGTGTTCTGAAATTATTTTCAAAGAGAAAAAACCATTTCAAAGTGAATGTTAAATCAAGACTTTCTAATTGGCATATTAACAAGAATCTAATAAAATAAAAACCATAGCAAAACAAAGACTCTTGTTGAATCAACCATACATCTTGTAGAAACTTAACTTGCTGCTCCAAACACTCCTAAGAGCTGTTCTTAAGGTTGTTCTGAAGTTCTGGAAAGTCTTGCTAGCCAACTGATCTTGAGTTCCTGTTCTTGAGCATTGTTAGCCAAGCAATTTCAAAGTATTCAATATTTGGAACCTGTTCAATCAACACACTCAAGTATATATTACATTTGTGTTTGTTATCATCAAAACCTTACATTACATAAGGATAGGGTCAACAGGGCCTACATTCATAGAGAGAATAATGGTGCCCAACACTAGTATTTTTAAGTTATCATATGCTTTTAAATGAGTCAATGGTGTTGAGAGTTGGCCATCCTTGATTCCCAACCTTTTAGCATTTATCAAGGGGCAAACATTCATAGGTGTATGTGCTTAAGAGAAGCCACTGTGAGCTGTCAAATGGTCACTTATGCTTTAAGTTTGTTTAATTGTTTCAACGCAGGATCCTCTTCTTGGAATGTCATCTCCTTTTCTTTTTCTGAGGCTTGTTATGGGCTCTCTTTGGCGTGATGTTGCCTAGCTTTCATGATGTGTTCGACTTTAGCTTAGTCTGCCTCTCCTCAAAAGTCTTCTTGTTCATTTTCTCCCAGAAATCATCATTACTTGCTTCAAGAGGCCAGTAATCTTCCTGAGCTCCGTATATATCTTCTTCATTGCCTTCCCATAAGCCATGTACTTCTGAGCAGTGTGTGGTATGCAAGCATTTGACCTCGGACCATGACTGCTCTATGTGTATATGGATGGTCCCATTCATTTCCTTGATTGTCCTTGAAGGTAAAGATGCTTTCATGGTCCCCTAAGTGGGTTTTTATCGCTGTTAGGCTTCTGAGCTGCTTTAGTCAAAGAGAGCTTCCCTAACCTCAACATCTTTTCCAGCGTATTCTCGGAAGTCCAGCAATTCTCGGTCATACTCCTAAGCCTGATGATATTTGTAATATTTTATGGGATCAAATGACTTCGACTCCCTGATAGCTTCAATTTCTGGCTTGACCTTAGAAAGATCGTTCTTTCCTTTGGCTAGTAGTTGTTCTAGAGCCTAAGTGTAAGTGGTCCCTATGGTGGTATATTCAGTGTAGCAATTTATCACATCCACTTCTTTAGAGTTGCCAGCCTTCTTATCCTTGCTCTGGTAGTTGCCTTTTTCAATTGCTACCAGTCTTTGCAGGTGCTTATCTAGCCTATTCTTTTCTACAAGCATATTACATTCCTCCGCACAGCAAAATTTTCAAATAGTGTGAACCGCAACTACTGCCTATATGTTGTTTGGAGATTGTTAATGAATAGTCTCACTTGATCTGCTATCAAAGGTCTATCCACTATGTTAGCAGCCTTTGGCCTCCATCTAGCAATGCAGTATGAAAATCCTTGTTTTTCTTTTTATTTGATCATTTTTAAATAGACTTATCAACTCAAGTGGGCATGTTAAATACGGGTTTGTTGTATTCGAGTTCGGGTAAAATATGGGTTAGGTGTATTTTGGGTTCAGGTAAAATACAGGCGAGTATAATTTGGTTCATACAGGCGAGTATAGTTTGGTTATGCAGGTTTTGGTCAACCCAACAAGTTTTGAGTGTTTTTTCAGTTATTTTTTCTCTGTCAAAATAAAAAATCGGCATATTTATTACTTATAATTGCCCTTATTAAATAAAAAAACATAGCATCCATAATTTCTTAACAGAAAATAACAATTCAAACTTTTTGTTAAGATATATAAATGTCATGTACAAATTGGCAAAGCGTCGAATCCCCTTCGGGTTTGGTGGGTCGGCCAATGCATTAACATAAGGTCATTGATGGGCCTGTGTGTGTATAACATGTTAGTGGACTACAGCAGTTCAGCTCGGTAATAACTCATTAAATCATTCAACATTTTGCTAGCTAACTTACTATTACCTAATTAGGTACACTTTATTAACGGGACAACCAAACACAAATACAACCTGCCATTGCTCCTCGCTAGCATTGTAGCTCAAGGCCAATTAAAATGGACATCCAATAAAAGAGAATTAGAGAAGGACAAGATATTACAATTATCTTTTATTTATAACATCAAACATTTAGATTATTATAGAGCAACATTATGTAACATATGATTAGACATGCCATGGCACATATTTCACACTGTATGTGCTTATAAGATGTCCCATACATGGACTAACAATTGACTTCCTTATCTCTTGTCGCTGTGTGACCCTATGAATGATGACCTTTTGACTTAAAGCTATGACATAAAGATCAAAGGTTGATGATGTTGTATTAATGTGTTTCCTAAGGATCACGATGTATACGATTCAGTAAGAACACATTAGAAAAGTAGTTAAGTTGAGATAAAATGTCATGAGTGTTTAAGGAAAAATTTTCCATCTTCACTATATCAGCCCAGGCAATTATATTAAGTATATAATCATGTAATCATATAAGTATACGATTAAGTGAGAACACATTAGAAAAGCAGTTAAGTTGAGATGAAACGTCATGAGTGTTTAAGGAAAATTTATCCATCTTCACCTTATCAACCCAAGCAATTATATTAAGTATATAATCAAATAATATATCGTATGGAATAAAGGGACCAGGTACGCCATAAATGCTGCATCAATATTGCTGAATTTGAAGAAACTCTCAAGGCTCTGCTAAGGAAGTTTGGAGGGAGCGTAAAGAAGCTATGAGGATGGAGGAGTTGCTATCTTGGCAATTACCACCACCAGGGTAGGTTTTATTGACCAGTATCGATAAGGCAGTCAAAGGAAATCATGGCCTGACAGAGGGTGAAGGAGTGTTAAGAGTGCAAAGGGGAATGGAGTCATGGCTTTGTAGAAATTATGGTATCCATGCATCACATACGGTTAAATTGAGAACGGTTCTACTGGGTGTCAAAATTTCTAGAAACCTGAATATTGTTAAGCTATGAGTGTAACTGGACTCATTGGTCACAGTGGATACGAAAAGTCAAATGATGACCAATAAGGAGCATGAGCTATTTTAGATGTTATGTTTGGAATTTGGAGTAAAATAATTTTACACTTTCAATAATTAAAAAGAAAAAAACTTAAAATAAATGAATTAGTTGATTTTAAAACCCCTTCCCCTTCCCCTTGCCTCGCTATACCCGTCTGAGTCATCAGCAGAATGAGCGTCATCGGCTGTTCAGTAACCGGCGACCGATGACACTGAACCCGACGAGCAAATCCCTCAACCAGCGGTTGTGTTTATTTTGTTTCAGCCATTGTAAAAAAAAATTAAATTGCACTGGTCGTCGAGATTCGCCAGTAGAAGTTCGGCTGGTGTCGTCGTTGTCGATGGGCTGCCCGGCGTGTTGTTGAAAGAGGTGGAAGTTTAAAGGTCGCAAATGGAGGATTGAAGGGTCTGCTTGAGGTTGAAGATGAATGACGTAATAGCCATATGACGTGTAAGCGTTGGTTTCAAGCAACTAGCTGGAGGTCCGCTATTCCGGACTCGTTGTTGAGGGCGAAGTCAGGGGGTGATCCTATGCAGCCAACAACTGTTTTAGTGTGGCTAACACTAACATTTTGGAAACTCAATGCTCCAAACAAGTTAGTTTTAAAATATTGTTTCCTTTGAATCCAAGAGTTTGTATGCAATAAGAATTCTTTCTTTAATGAAAAATTGATTTTCTTATTTTTAAGGATTCTATAAAATTAGCTTTGCACAATGTTTATAAATTAAATTGTCTACTAAATGTAATTCGTCAATATTTCATAACAATCCACCGTCTCTATTCCTATCATCCTGGGCAATCTTAGCACTAAAAAAAAATATCACCGTGAGCAATCTCCAATGGCGGAGTTTAACACGAGTAGTAACGATAATAATATAAGTTTCTTGTATTATAATGTGTATTTATTTTATCTTTAATTGTATCTATGATAAACTTTTTGCAATTTACTCAATATAGGCCAATAGTGCATATATATATATATATATATACACACACACACACACACACACACAAAAAGAAGCAAATAATGTACTAATCAAAATATATATACAAATCAGAAATGGAATATATAACAACAAAACAAATTGTTCAAAGTTTAATTATGAATTCATAAGTGAGCCAATCAGATGTACTTAAGAAGAATTAAAAATCCGTTATACAAAAGCTTCCCGACATTTTTTTTGATGAAAAAAGTAAAAGCTTCATCAATAAATGAAGCCAAAATATACTCAAAATTGACTTAACCAAAAAAAGAACTCAAGATATCAAAATTATGTATAAGTTAAGTTAGATTTATTTTTTCTAAGGACAAAAGAATTACCAATATCCAAAATTTCTGCCTCCAAAGACTCCCTTGGAAATTAAAGCAACAAATTGTACAATACGAGAAGAAAGAAAGGATAATCATTAAAAACCATTCGTTGGGGAAGAGAGGATTAATAGTTATTTTTAATGAGAAAAAAATGTGTGATGATGGTAGAAGTTGGAGACCATGAGAATTAATGCTGGTATTTTACTTGTCTTCTCGAGTGCCTTGCTATGCCTGAAATTATCAACTATGATCAACTTAGCTTGATCATCCCTAATAATTTTCAACTTTCTATTACCAACAGTTATTATATATCCTTGGGTCCATCAAGTCATGTACAGATGATCAATATATCATTATGGGGTAGTAGATGGAGAGAGAAGATCGAGCAACTATGATTTTGCAATTGACAGTACCATATATACAATGAATTATATCCTAAAGACTTGGTAGGGATTTAGGAAAATGTTAATTATTTTGTTTCTTTCCTATATTTTCTTATTTGTTCGCTTTTCTCAACGAAGAGATCTACCTAATACATTTTTGCTAAGTTTTGAAAAAGGTTACATTTATTTATTTATAGACATAAATCTTGGCTAGTCAAACACTTACCTGATATGATTATTTATGAAATTTGAAATGATGGCAAATGGGAGGAAAGTCATTTCAAAGGCCTGCTTTTGGCGGGATGCAACGTGATGCAAAAGAACTTTTGAAAAAGACGTATTTATAGTATATTAGTATAAACACTTGGGGGGCGGGGGAGGACTAAACAAACTAGATTTTAGTTCATTTTCTTCGCTCCTACATAATATTTATCTCAAACAACCTAGCTTGGCAAAAGTGCAGCTGTCGTTATCTAACTGGCTATCGTTTTGTTACGTTTACCACTCACCCTAATATCATGCATCCCATGCAGAAGCCAATTGTAGTGGAGCATAGATTCCTCCCTATATTGTGCAATGTTTTGAAATTAATGGTTAGTGGCCTCTATGAGTGTCCCTTTTTATTACATGAAAGTTAACAAGTACTAATGAATTTGTATCGGTGTCCATCTAAAAAAAAATGAATTTCTATACAAAATTTCCAAAAAAAATTTTGTTTATGTTAACGTGTGTTGTTGGAATTTTCAAAGAATAAAATAAAAGTGGCAGATTTTCTAGTGCTCATCCGAAAAGATGGATAAGTGTGGTGCCTCTTCAAGTTTACTCGCCTTATCCAATCCATTTCAGTGAAAAGGAGGATAAGCAAGGTGCCTCTTCAAATTTTACCCACCTTATCCTATCCTTTTTGGTGCCTCTTCAGGCAGGATCATTCCTCTATATAAGAATGAGTGAAACCACAATCACGAGGATTGTTTTTTAACATTCAATGCGAGCGATTTCAGCACCCTCATTGATTAACATTCGAGAGAACCTTGAAATACGCACTTGTTCTTCTAAGTAGATTATCCCTAAGATTATTTGTGGTGCAACAAATAAGTCTAATGGAAAGTATTCTATTTCACGATTTACTTAGCTTATCCAGTACCACATTCAATCCCAAATTCTTTAACAATCTTAATACTTATTTGTTAATGGCATCAATTCGTGAAATGACTTCCAACTTTCAGAAGTTGGACAAGTTCGAGGGTGTTGGCTTTCGTCGTTGGCAGAAGAAGATGCACTTTCTTCGTACAAACTTGAAGGTCGTGTATGTGCTCAACACTCCTTACCCATGGAGATGGAAAGCGAGACTTTGGAGCAAGCCCGCCGAAGATCAAGTTTGAGAACGATGACTACATTTGTCGATGCCATATCTTAAATAGCATGTCGAACGCCTTGTTCGATGTCTATGAAGGCATGGAATTGGCAAAGGAATTATAGGAGGCGCTAGAGAACAATTATATGACAAAAGATGCCTCTAGCAATAAGTTCTGTTTAAGTCAATTTAATAATTATAAGATGGTCAAAAGACACTCTGTTCTCGATCAATTGCATGAAATTCAACGAATCCTAAGCCACTTCAAGCAATATAAAATGCACATGGTTGAGACCATTATAGCTTCCTCTATAGTGGACAAACTTCCCCCCTCCTAGGAAGACACTAAAAGAACTTTAAAACATAAGAAAGATGAAAGTTCATTTGAGGAATTGGCTAACCATCTTCGAATAAAAGAAGAGTTACGTGTGCAGGATGAGTCAAATGAGCTGTCTCCAAGATTCATGTTATCGAAGATGGCAAGTCAAGTTGAGTGCCTAAAGGAAACAAGAAGAGGCCTAACAAGTACAACAACAACAAGGGCAATAAGAAGGCTAAAGTGGTTTGTTGGGAATGCAACAAACCGGGCCACAAGAAAAGAAATTGTACCATTTGGAAGCGTAAGCATGACTTGAACAACCAAACGGCAAAGACAAAGGACAACTTTGTAGCCATAATCAATTATCAAATCAACATTGTCCAAAGTGACAATGATTGGTGGGTTGATTCACGTGCTTCCAAGCACGTGTCCAAGGATCGCTCTTTCTTCAAGACATTGGTGCCGGTTGAAGATGGAAAAGTGCTCTACATGGGCAATACTTCTACTATTGATGTTAAAGGAACAGGTCAAGTAGAGTTAGTCTTCACTTCCAGAGAAATTCTTAGTTTAAATGATGTATATTTTGTGCCAGAAGTTAGAAAGAATCTTGTTTATGGTTTTCTTCTTCATAAGTTTGGCTTCAAACAAGTGTATGAGGCCGATAAGTTTAACCTGTCTAAGGGGGGTGTCTTTCTAGGGAATGGTTATGCTAGTGGTGACATGTTTAAGTTAAATGTAACTACTTCTAGTGGTAATGAGATGAATGATTCTGCTTGGTTGCTTGTGTATTCTTTATCTTCTCTATGGCATAGTCATCTTGGGCATGTTAATTATAAAAGATTAAAAGAGATGTCAGGACTTGAGTTAATTCCTGATTTTCATGAAAACATAGAGAAATGTAAGACATGCATGTTAATAAAGATCACTAGAAGTTCTTTTCCAACTATTCAAATAATCACTAAATTACTTGAATTAATTCATAGTGATTCAGGTGATTTTCATACCACTCCCTCTTTTGGGGGAAAGAAACACTATGTCACCTTCATTGATAATTCTACAAGATATTACCAAGTATACCTTTTATATGCTAAAAGTGAAGTACTAGACATGTTAGGATATTTAAGAATGAATCTGAGTTGATTGTGAAACCCTTATTAAAAGACTATGATCGGATAGAGGTCGTGAATATTATAATCTAAGTTATTTCCAATCAAATGGTATAATCCATGAGGTCATGACACCTTATACACCACAACAAAATGGTGCAGCAGAAAGAAAAAATAGAACACTAATTGAAATTATCAATGCTATGTTCTCTAAATATGGTTTAAGTGAAGGCTTTTGGAGTGAAGCAATACTCACAGCATGCTACATCCTAAATAGGGTTCCTAATAAAAGGAATTCAATTACTCCTTATGAATTATGGAGTAAGAAAAAGCCAAACCTGAGTTATTTGATAAACCTCCATTTTATCTCTTTCAGACTTAATTTTAACCTCTCATTTCTGCGGTTTTTGGGTTGAACTTCAAAGTATAGTGGTCGCATAGACCTTCTGTACCCCGAATTTGCTTATATGATATGTTTTTATACTTTTCAGGACTTTGGTTCAAAGAAAGAGGGAAAACCCGCTAATGTCGCGCAAAAAGAAGGCTAGGAAGGCAGGTTTCGAGCCAAAAGAGAAGGTTGTCAAGGCCTAGAGATGTGGCATGGTGACCCCATGCCGAGTAGTACGGTCGTGCCATGCTGAGAAAGCAGGAAAACACCGGCAGGGAAGTGCCACGTGGCACGACCGTGCCACTTTAGTTGATCGTGATTAATTGCGACAAAGCGATGTAATTAGCTATCTTGTAATTTTTCTTCTTTGAGGGGCCATCTCTCGAAAAACAGTGACTTTTAGTGTTTTAGGTTTCAATATTTTCCTTGAATTTTCAAGCATTGCATTGAAGATTGATTGGATACGAATTTGTGGATTGTTGCTACGATTAATTAAAGTACGTCCTTTTCCTTCTTTCTCTTGCGTTCTAGTTTAAAGTTTGTACCTTTAATCATGTTTTTTGCGTTTTTGATTGTGATTGTGATTGTGATTGTGAATGGAAGAATGATTAGGGGCTAAATTAGTTGTCTTGGATTGGGTGTAGCCCCTCTTATGCAAAAGTGAATCATGTTTTAGGTTTATGTGAATCATGTCTATGACTGCAATGTGAATTCTTGCTTAGTGCGCCAACTGTTTGTTGAATTGCTTGAAAAGGTTTTATTCACTGCTTCTAATTAGGGTCTAGGAGATCAACGAAAGTTGAATCCTTTACCTAGTGCGACTTTGTAGGCAATTGATCCGCCTAGCATGAAAACAGTTAGGGTTTTAATTGGGAATAATTGATTTCGAAATCTTGTGGCTTTGATAATTTTGGTTTCATGAAAATAGATAATTAAGATTAGTTTAGCCAGTCTATTGACCTTTGAGAGAAGGCTTAGATGCGCTCTAAATGGTAAGCCTTTCCACTTCGATTTATTCATGGGCATGTTTTGCTTGACCTAATTGCAATTCATATAGCATAATAGTGTCGTGAAACCCAATCTAGGACCCTTATTAACATTGAATTAGATAATTCAGCAGAATAGTATTATTAGTCAGTAACGTTTGCCTAAAGTGGACTTTTGCCTAACTGGAGTGTTAAAGTTGAATTCGGTGATAGAAACCAAGTTCCTTGTGGACACAACCCGTACTTGCTGTTGCTAGCTACAACTGGCGCCGTGCACATGTGGTAACACATTTTAAGACAATAAGTCTTTGGTGCTGTTGCCGGAGAACTTGTCTGTTTCAACATCGAACGCAATTCAAAACGCTCTAGATTAGGCATCTTCTTTTTCTTTTTCGTTTTTCCTTTTTTCCTTGTTCTTTTAGCTTTCCTTGGACTTGCTTAAGCTTGGTGTAGTTTTTGGCTTTGTATACACATGCGCAATCAGAGGGATCCACCACTCATTCCCTTCGACCCTGAGATAGAAGCCACTGCGCAAAGGCAGAGCGGTGCGAGGAAGCGATAACAGCAACAAGTCATCATGGCTGAGAGAAATCCTATAGTGCTGTGGGATTATGTCTTACCGCATGCCACCGGCCTCACTTTGTCCATCGTCAACCCGGCCGTCGAAGCGAACAACTTCGAGCTGCAGCCCATTCTTGTGTCTTCCATGGAGAAAACCCAATTCAGTGGATGTCCCATGGAGAATCCCCATATTCACCTTCGCAACTTCCTAGCGAAGTGTGACGCCATCAAGCTCAACGGGGTCTCCGCCGACGCAATCAGACTACGGCTCTTCCCCTTTTCGCTGACAAACAAAGCCAATGACTGGCTCCTTAATGAAGAGCCTAACTCCTTCACTACCTGGGAGGCCCTATCGACTGCATTCCTAAGCAAGTACTTTCCCCCAGGCAAGACCGCTAAGTTGAGAGCGGAAATCACCTCCTTCTCTCAATGAGTCGATGAGTCACTTTATGAGGCGTGGGAAAGGTTCAAAGATCTTCAACGCCAATGCCCCTACCACAGAGTACCTGACTGGCTTCTAATCCAAACATTCTACAATGGATTAGACCAGTCCCTGGAGGTGTTTGTTGATGCCGCAGCTCGCGGTGCACTTATGGGGAAATCGATAGAGGCTGCGAAGACCTTATTAGAGGAGATGGTCTCCAACAACTACTATTGCTCCAGCGAGAGGGTAGCTCCAAAAAGAGGACCAATGGGGTCTGTGGAGTCGACGTTGTGGACTTGCTAGCTAGCAAGGTTGATGCTTTGGCGCAGCGATTTGACAGGCTTGGGTCTCCTCCTCCGGGGAGTTTAGTGGGAGGTTCATCTGGTGCAATGTTTAAGGATGGGGCTTCATGTGAGATCTGTAGCATCCAAGGGCATGCTGCTTCTGAGTGCCACACTACTTTACAGGGAGTGGAGCATGCCAATGCTATACAAAATTTCAACCCACGCCCACCACCACAGAACAACCCCTACTCAAACACATACAACCCCGGTTGGAGAAATCATCCTAATTTCTCCTACCGCAACAACAACCCCTTGCCACCTAACGTCTCACAACCTCAGCCCCCCTGGTTTTCAACATAGGGCACCCTATAACCCATCCCCCCAACAACCGCCTCCACAACCCAAGTCCAACCTGGAGAACCTTATTAAGAGCTTCATAGCGACCCAAACCAAGGAAAATGAGGTTCTTAGTGAGCAAATCAATCAACTGAACTCCAAGTTCGATGCCATGGCCTCCTATCAAAAGATGATGGACACTTAGATCACACAGATCGCTCAACAAGTTAGCAGTTGTTAAGTTATAATTCATGCATTATTTTTTTAGTTGTTTTGAGTATATTATATATATTATTTCATCTAAATTGTTTTATTTTATATATTTTTCAGGGTTAATATTAAATTAATAAAGAAGAGAAGAGAGGGAATCAAAGCTCGATTTTTACACACTTGGCTACAAGACGGTCCAAAAATAATAATTATGAAAATTATTATTTTCATAATTATTATATTGGATTAGGGTTTCAAGAGTTGGTGAAAAGGTAGAAGTCTTGAGGAAGAAGAAACCTAAGGTGGAAGGAGAAGAAAACCCTAGAAGCTAAACCCTCACCCTATTAAACCACCCCACCACACCTAAACCCATCATCCTCTCTAATCACACCACCATCATCTTCTCTAACACGCAGTCACCATCTATCTCCTCCACGCCTCACGCTTCCTTCAATCTCCTCCATCACACGATCATCATCACCCATCATCTCCTCATCAACCTCCCTCATCTCTTCTTTATACCTCGCAATCACACCACACCGCTTCACTCCTCACGTAAATCATCAACCATCATAGTACATGCCCAACTTCATTCAAGCCACGGCAAACGTCTTCATCTCACGCCTTCAATCCCACCTTCACGCCTGCCTTAGCATCCCACACTCCATGATCTTCCTTCTTCTTCCTTATAATCTCACATCCACGCTCATCACTTCTAGCTTATTATCCATCATCGCCCATCATCATCCTCTTCAACCTCACGCCTAATCTCCATCCTCACGTAGCCTTGCTATCAAGTTTTTTTTTATTTGTTATTTTTATTTTGTTCAATTAGTTAAACTCTTTATATTATTAAACATGAAATTTTTGCTAAAGGCTTGTGATATTATTTTTAATATGAGTGAGTAATCTTTTGTGCTTAGTATAATCTTCTTGAAGCCATGCTAAATTAATTATTTTGAAACAAGTTTTGTGCTTTAATACCTAGTTGATTTATATTCATGATTCTTTAGCGATTAGTGTTTATCGTTCATGAAATTTGTGTTAAATCGATTAGAATGCATGCTAGTTGATTAAATACAATTTTAATTGATAGTTTAAAAGATTGTAATATGTAAAAGTTATAATCTTTTAGGCCTAGGTATCACCCTAATTAATCATGGATGGCTCAAACCCATCTCTTTTAATTAGGTAATCGCTTTAGATCTTTGTTAAATCGATTTGCTGGTAAATTGGTTACAAAATGTTAAATGCAGTTTTTCTAATTCTTAATGCTCTAATTTGGTTAAATTTTTGTGCTGGTGTAAAGATTATCAAATTAGTAGAGTTTATATTAGGGCTGGACCTAAGTAGACTAAAATCTAAGGAAAAACGGGGAAGAACCGCAGGTGGATCTCTTCTACAGTTTAACTCATGAATAAAATTAACTGATGTGTTAATGATAAATATTAATTTGCATGGTGGATTGAGATTATACTAAGTATCTTTCATAAATTTGATAACTTTTGATTATTATTTGTTGCTTAGAATAAATTTGATTAGTTTGTTAATTTTTGTTCTATTTTTATTAGCTTCAATATAATTTCAATACACCCCCCCAAAGTATAGTCTTTTAGGAGTGTCTAGATATTTTTAGATAGCTTAGATTTTGATTTTTGTAGTAGTTATAATTTTAGATTGATTTATATTCAGTTTTAGTATTAAATTACCGGTTTGTTCGAACTTAGACTAAAAATAGTTATTTTTGTTATTTTTCGATTTTAATTCATTCCTAGGGTTTATAAAGTGTCCTAGCCATCTCATATTCAATTTCGTGATTTTTAGAATTTATTTGATAATATTTGAGAATTATTTTGTGAAATTGATATGTGCAGGTTTTTAGGTCATTAATTCTGAATATTTCGACTTTTAATTTTAATTTACGATTATTAAGTATTTTTAGGTTCAGAAAGTTGTGTCCTATAATTAGGGTAATTTTATTAATTATTTTCGTATTTTTATTCATGCACATTATTTTCTTTTTAATTTCAGATTTAATTTTCTGTTGATTATTCTGTAGTAATTGTCTGATTTAATTTTCCTAAAATAAATCAGACGTTATTCTGGAGTTATAAATTTTTCAAATCTAAGATTGTCAATTTATTTTACTGATTGTGATTTTTAATATTGATTTTCTGTTTAATAATTTCTGTTTTTAATTTTTTAGTTGAAGATTGGATTATTAATCTGTTTTTATTTTTCTGAATTATTTAGGGAATATTTTTACTGTTTTATTTACCGAATCTGACCTAGAATTTTTAGGAGCATCATTGGGTATTTTTCTGAATTTTTATTCATTAGGTTTTAATTGTTTTAGAATTATTAAAATTAGACTTAACAAGTTGATTAGTAAAATTATTTAGGATCAAACTAGCCATTTAAAGCAATCTTTCCTCGTGGATCGATCCCTACTTTCCTACGCTATAAAAAGTATTTAATAACCGAAGTAGTGGTTAAACTTGTAGCCCTCGACAGGCTTTACAAATTTTTCATAATTATTATTTTTGGACCGTCTTGTAGCCAAGTGTGTAAAAATCGAGCTTTGATTCCCTCTCTTATCTTCTTTATTAATTTAATATTAACCCTGAAAAATATATAAAATAAAACAATTTAGATGAAATAATATATATAATATACTCAAAACAATTAAAAAAATAATGCATGAATTATAACTTAACAGCAGTTTATCCCGACCACAGAGGCAACTACCGGGCCAGCCCGAGGTCAACCCTAGGGGTCACATCAATGTTGTTTACACGAAAAATGAGGGGGTTATGGAGAGTCCTCAGATGGTACTTCAGGAAGTGGCTACAATTCCTATTTCTACAGGAACAACTACATTGAAGAAGGAAGGGGATTCGAATCAAGAAAAGGAGGGTCATCAACCTCCTTCAGTCCGACCTTATCAGCCTCCTGTTCCTTACCCTCAGCGGTTGGTCTGGGCTAAGCTCTCTCAGCTTGAGCCCAGATTCATGCAATTCATGAATATTCTAAGGCAGGTCTACGCTGATACCCCTTTCTTAGAGGCTCTCAAGAAAGCACCGGCCTATTTTAAATTTTTGAGAGAGATCCTTTCTAAGAAAGGTGAGCCTAAGGGAATTCCAGTGGTCATTATGGGAGACTTCTGTAGCTCAATTCTCCAAAGTCAGTCGTCATCGAAGTTGCAGGATCATGTTAGCTTCTCTATCCCTTGCTGTATAGGAGGTATGCAAATCGAGAGAGCCATTTGTGATATGGGGGCCAGTGTGAGTTTAATGTCTCTCTCTCTGTGCAAGAAGTTTGAGTTATTGAATTTGAAGCCCACTACCACAATCATACAGCTAGCGGGTCGCACCCTCAGACGACCTGCGGGTGTTTTCGAGGACATTCCTATCCAGGTGGGTAAGTTCATCATCCCCTGCAACTTTATTGTGATGGATATAGATTAGAGCTTCCAAATCCCCATCATCCTTGGGAGGCTGTTTCTAGATACTGCAGGGGCGGTGACCGATGTGTAGATAGAAACTATGCCCATCCAGTTTTGTGGTGAGAGGGTTGATTTCTGTTTCCCTCCACCCATACCATCTTCAGTTCTTGCTCGTCCTTGACCTACTAAGGCCCCTACATATTTTGTCTCTCACGCAGCTAATTCTAGTGTCATAGTGTTTGATGGGGATGAAGAACCTTATATGAGGTCTGTAGCGCTGTCTTATTTACATTCACCCATTCCTACTACTCTTGGAGGCACTACCTTTTGCCCTGGGGAGATGTTGGAGGCAACACCATCTCCACCTCCCTCCATCCTGTCATCATCTGCTAGTTTGAGGTAATGGTCAAGCTAAGGACCTAAAACAAGCGCTTCTTGGGAGGCAACCCAAATTTTACTGCTTTTAAAAAAAAAGAAAAAAATGGAAAAAAAATGAAAAAAAGATGAGAGGAAAAAGCTCAAGCGAAAAAAAGTGAGTGACAAAAGAAGCGAGCTACTTGAAAAGAGTGAATTAGGAGGCAGCAAGTTGGCATGGGCACCCCATGCTGGGTGGCATGACCAGGCCACCCCCCTTAAGACTTCAAGAAAAAAAAAAGAGGGAGCAAGAAAACCATGGTTTAATGCTCAGAAAAGTTGCATGGTAGCCCCGTGCCTAGTGGCACGACCGTGCCACTTTTTTAGATTTGCAGCGCAACAACAGCAATGTGAAACGATGCCACCATGCCTAGTGGCAAGACCGTGACACCTTAAAAATTGGCCAAAAGCCCGATTTTCTTCTTCTTCTTCCTTCTTCCCCATTCAAGCTCTACATTTTCTCTATGTACAACCCTAAACCCTCCTCTCTCTCTCACCATTACCCACTCAAATCCTCTCCTAAACTCTCAAATTTCCCCCAAATTTTTTCAATTCCTTTACTTTCCTCCACTCTCCTCTCAAAATTTCTGACCTTTTCACCCCAAATTCACCCCACGCACAACCTATTTTCTCTCTCTAAAACCCTAACTTCCATTGTTGAGGTTGAAGGTTATAGAGAGAGAAATTGCACCTCCTCTTGCCATTCTAAGCTTCTACCCTCACTCTCACGTCCCGATTTGTTCTTCATTCACAATCATGGCAAGAAATGACTTGGAGAGCATTCCAGGGCTTCACCCTAACCCAAGAAGTCCTCCTGAACTACCTCCTCCTCAACTGCAACCGCTTCTGCTAAAGGTACAAAGGATGACTACCCTCTAGTTTTTCCTGCTAGCACTAGAGGTTTGTAGTTTGTTAGTGATGAATAAAAGTCTACATATGAGATTTTAGCCACTAGGAACGCTAGTGAGCAGAAATATTTTCATGCTGATTCATTGAGGACTTTGGGGGTGTTGGATGACATGTTGACTCTGATTGGTAGACTCGGATTGACTGAGTACATTAGCATGCAATGTACATCATATGACCATTTTATGATTGAGTTTTGAGCTCTGTACATGTTGATTGGGATGGTACTTTTAGGGCTCATGAGGTAGCGATTTCATTTTGCATGTTTAATATGGACCACCGGATGAACTTCAGGATGTTTAATGAGTTGTTGAAATTTTCGATGGTCGACGAGACATATAGAGATGTGCCCTCATTGTGGCGAACCTAACCCGTTTGGACGAGCATTACAAGCTCCAAGTGGAAGGACTATACTGACCGGTGGGGGAGGCCTAGAGTTGTTGACCCCCGATAGCCTAAGGCTACCGATATTTGTAATGTCAACCTGCGTTATCTTCACCGCCTGACCGCGAATATCATTTTCAGTTGCAACGACAACCAAAATGGTTATCGCAAGGCAGAGTTGTTCATTATCTGGTGTGCACTGTCTGGCACCCCCATGGACACAAGGCCGTTTATAATCTGCCACTTGGTGAACGTAGCCAAGGGTAGCAGCAAGAACGTCATAAGCATTGGTGGCACTGTTACCACTATTGCCATTGCCTTAGGCCATAGTTCGTGACTCTCTACTCTCGAGCCCCATTTCCTGGGTGGTCACATCGATAGCAGCACCATCCATCATATGCACATTATTGACAACTGTGGTGAAACTATTAGATACCACCACGACAAAACCATCCTTTTCACCCTTCCTAATGTTGAGCGCATCACCATCGCCAACAAGAGGAATTGGAACTATGACCATAAGATTATTCGGGCAACTGTTTTGTCTAGGGAGGAACACTTAGCCACAAATGAGGATGTTGAGTATGATGAGGAGAGGGGTGATGATGACGATGAGGAAGAGGACGACGTTAATGCGGGTCGAGGAGGGCCCGAGCCTGAGCGTATCCACGCTGAGGAGGCAACCATCCCACCACCTCCACCACCACTTCACCCACCTTTTCCCCATAAGATAGGTGGGTCCTCTTCTTCTGTTGCGGCCTATATACCGCTTGACCCTGCACTCCTCCAGTCCCTCTCCAACCTCCAAATGGAGATTTCGGGTCTTCGGGGGGACTGTGCTGGCATGCATGACGACCTTCATCATCTATCTGGACGCATGGACTCCATTGAGGAGGGAGTCTCCTATTTTCGGGGTTTTGTTAATCGTTAGGAGAAGCGGGAGAGGCGGTGGATTCAGCGAGAGGAGGAACAGGCTATGACCCGAGAGTATAAGGATCACCGGTGGATGAATGAGTTACTCTGGCGCCAGTTAGAGTCCATTGGGCAATTGGAGGAGGGCTTTCACACCTTCTCGGGCGGCCAAAGAGGTTTGTTCTCCTTTCCCTCCTACGATTCAGGCCATTCGTCTACCTTCCACCCATTTCCATCATATTTTTTGCCATCTCCTAAGCCCGATGGCACCCAGCGACTATAAGTTGTACCTCCCTTCCCCTTCTCTTCTTATGCATCTCATTTTCGTTGGGGATAATGAACAATCCAAGCATGGCGGGGGGGGGGGGATATCTATACCTGTTTAGTGGGTTGCAATGTGCATATACCTCTTTGCATTTAGAGGTTTAGGTTTCATTCTAGTTTAGAGGCATTCTTAGGTCTTCATTTTATTTCATGCATTAGGTAGGCATGTAGGACATTCCATTTAGGTAGATGATGCGTTGTATATATTTTCTTCCTACCCATTGATCTGAAGCGGGAACGTGATGAGTAGGGTTGTACAAGATCACGAGGTAGCCCTTTCACCCTTCTCATTAGTTATCTGCTTATGGATCTTTTAGCTAATTTTATTGCGTTCGGGAAAAAAAAGAAAACCCCTCTATTGATGACATTCAAGGAGAAAAAGAAAAAAGGTTGCGAAAACCCCTCTATTGATGACATTCAAGGGGTGATGATATGATTGGTTGGTTGTGGTGGTTTGTGGCAAATGAGGTTCAATTTGGGCTAATGTCTTGTGAAACTATTTTGGAAATGTTTTTGATTGTTGGGCTAAGTGTGCTTGTGTATTTGCCCTTGAGGGCTGCTGTGATGTGAATTGATTGAACCCTAATTGTTGGCCATTTGAGCTAGTTCCTGATTTTGGTAGAAGACCCATCGAGATTTTTGAACCTATAATGACCATTCACTTTACATGGTCTTGAACATCCTTTCATGAGTGTTCACCCCTTTGCATAGGCATCTCTAGAACTTGGCCTAACCCTCTTTGAGGTCATGGATGGCATGTGCATTGTGCTAATATGATTGAGGCATTCGTTTGTTTATAATGCCACATGAGCCAAAAAGCCACCCTATGTTATTATGATATGTTTGTCACCCCCTTTGAGCTGCTCCCCTGTGATTTGATTCACCCATGTCTACTTAACCCATGGCCTGAAATATGCTTGTTGGTGCGTTTCATTGGTTGGCTTTAATTAGTTCTTAGAGTTGTACAGTTGGGAGTTGAAACAGTCCTTGGACCTCGGCCATTCTCTTGCCTCGTTTTCTTTCCCAAAAAAGAAGAAAAAAAAGAAGAAAAAGAAAAGCAAAGGCACAAACAAAGAAGAACAAAAGTGCATGAATAAGATGTTTGGCCAACGGATTTATAAAAAAAAAGAAGTAATTTCAACTCCCTTTTCTTTATGTTTTGAATTATGGGATATTGGTAATGATAGTATTCTTGGTGAGGAGATGGTTGTCATTGCTCTCTACTTGGCTATTTAGCTCCTCCCACCTAAATTATAGCCTCCCTTACCTCTAGCCATAACCCCAATACAACCCTTGAAAAGCCCTTATGATTGACACCTGCACATTTTGCCTCTATTGATGGAGAATTGAGAGTTTTGCCAAGCTTATGGTAGAATGCGTGCATTGAGGGTGATCTTGAGTGATCAATTTCTACCCCAAACACATGAAGGGACCGTTTCAACTCTTACTCCTAAGGTGAGAATCTAGCAGTCTAACTAGCTCACCAACAATTCAGAGGGAAGCAGAACACTTCTAAGTGGTTCAAAATGGGGTGTTTACTCTTACACCATAGTCGAGTGATTTACATTTTGAAACATGTGTTTGTGAAAAAAAAAAAAGAAAAAGTTTTGCCCTTGTTGTGTTTCTGAGCTATGAGCTACCATGATCGCTAATTTAGTTGTCACCGCTTACCTGAGGAGGGTGTGACAATTCGGGGTATCTCTTCCCATCATCTTATTAGTTGACAATCTTGCTTGGGAACAAGAAAGAGATAAGCATGGGGGAGTTGATAAACCTCCATTTTACCTTTTTCAGACTTAATTTTAACCTCTCCTTTCTACGGTTTTTGGGTTGAATTTCAAAGTATAGTGTTTGAATAGACCTTCTTTACCCCGAATTTGCTTATATGATATGTTTTTATGCTTTTCAGGAGTTTGGTTGAAAGAAAGAGGGAAAACTCGCTAATGTCGCGCGAAAAGAAGGCCAGGAAGGCGGGTTTCGAGCTAAAAAAGAAGGTTGTCAAGGCCTAGAGATGTGGCATGGTGACCCCATGCCAAGCAGCGCGGTCGTGCCACGCTGAGAAAGCAGGAAGACGCTGGGCCAGGAAGTGGCATGGCGACACTGTGCCACTTTAGTTGATCGCAATTAATTGTGTCAAAGCGATGTAACTAGCTATCTTGTAATTTTTCCTCTCTGAGGGGCCATCTCTCGAAAAATGATGACTTCTAGTGCTTTAGGTTTCAATATTCTCCCTAAATTTTCAAGCAATGGATTGAAGATGATTGGATACGAATTTGTGGATTGTTGCTATGATTAATTAAAGTGCGTTCTTTTCCTTCTTTCTTTTGCATTCTAGTTCAAAGTTTGTACTTTTAATCATGTTCTTTGCATTTTTGATTGTGATTGTGATTGGAAGAATGATCTAAATTAGTTTTCTTGGATTGGGTGTAGCCCCTCTTATGCAGAAGTGAATCATGTTTTAGGTTTATGTGAATCATGTCCTTGACTGCTATGTGAATTTCTGCTTAGTGCGCCAACTGTTCACTGAATTGCTTGAAAGAGTTTTATTCACTGCTTCTAATTAGGGTTTAGGAGATCAACAAAAGTTGAATCCTTTACTTAGTGTGACTTTGTAGGCAATTGATCCACCTAGCGTGAAAACAATTAGGGTTTCAATTGGAAATAATTGATTACGAAATCTTGTGGCTTTGATAATCTTAGTTTCATGAAAATAGATAATTAAGATTAGTTTAGCCAGTCTATTAACCTTTGAGAGAAGGCTTAGATGCGCTCTAAATGGTAATCCTTTCCACTTCGATTTATTGATGGGCATGGTTTGCTTGACCTAATTGCGATTCATGTAGCATAATAGTGTGGTGAACCCCAATCTGGGACCCTTGTTAACATTGAATTAGATAATTCAGCATAATAGTACTATTAGTCAGTAATGTTTACCGAAAGTGGACTTTTGCCTGACTCAAGTGTTAAAGTTGAATTTGGTGATTGAAACCAAGTTCCCTGTGGATACGACCCGTACTAGCTGTTGCTAGCTACAATTGCCATCATGCACTTGCGGTAATGCATTGTAAGACAACATTATTTCAGAGTTTGGAGGTGCAGGGCTATTATAAGAGTCCCGGAACCCAAGAAAAGAAAATTGGCAGAAAGAGGAACTTATTGCATCTTTATAGGCTATGCTGATCGTAGCAAAGCCTATAGGTTTTTGATTATAGAACCAAATGCTTCTATTACAGTTAACATCGTGATAGAATCAATTGATCCTATTTTTGAAGAAACTAGATTCTCTTCAATTCCTAAACTAAATGATCTTATTTCAACCACTATGACTCCAAGTAAAGATCAAGAACAAGGAGACATAGTGGAAGTAAGGAGAAGCAAATGGATTAGAACGGAGAAATCCTTTGGTTTTGATTTCTTTGTCTATTTGACAGAGGGAACAAGGGATTCCATTGAAAATGAAATACCTTATGTTTATACAATTGATTTGTATCCTAACTCTTTTAAAGAGGCAATGGAATCTCAAGATGCTTCCTTTTGGAAAAAAAGCAGTCCAAGATGAAATAGACTCAATCATGGAAAATAACACATGGGTCTTAGTTGATTTACCCTCGGGATGTAAGCCTATCACATCAAAGTGGATCTTTAAAAGAAAAAAGAAGGTAGATGGTACCATAGAAAGGTTTCAAAGCCCGGTTGGTCATAAGGGGCTTTATCCAAAGACATGTGTTGAGTCCAAAAATGTAATATTTTTAATGCCCTTTTCACTTCATTTTGCTTGCAAATAAGTGTTATTTTTAGTGGTTTTATACCTTTCCTTTTTTTTTGTAGGAAACAATGGAAAAATGCAACATTCAGGGATATGAGACTGGATCAGAATTTTCTACGACCCAATCTTGAGCAACTGATATCAATCCTTCCACTCATCTTCCCATGTGCCTTGCACATGACTAACCCCCTCCCCCTTTAATTCATTCTCTCTCCTCTCTCAGCCTCATAATTGATAGTTTAGCCCCATTCTTCTCTCTCTCGGCCTCATAACCGATAGTTTAGCCCCATAAGCTACCATTAATGGTAAAATTCATTCAGCAGGGTTCCTTGATGAGTTGACTGTTCAAGGGAGATGAGAAGGCCCGAAGGTAACCCAACGACTCAATTCCTTGAATCGTGCAAAGTGGGTAGCAAGGAATCCGCCAAGTCCAGATTTTGTGCAGTTAAAGAATGGTTACAAGGGGGTAAATTTATGTATAAATAGAGGGGAAATTTTGAGTGTTTGGCATCAATTTTTCAGCAACTGTATCCCAATCGTAGTGTAGTTCTTTTTTTTTTTTCTCTTCACCTGTTTCAAATTTTAGAGTTCTAGGGTTCCTTTCCATTATTGGTTGAGGGGCCTAGGAAGCCATTGTTGAAAGTTTCGAACAACTGAACAACAACTCTTTTCTCTCAATCTTATGCTTTTTGCTGAGATTTTGATATTGGATTGAATTAATTCACATATTTCTGGTTCAAATTTTGGTCATTCGAATCTTTGCTCTTCAACCTTGACTGCCCTGATCTCGTTGTCTTTCGAGCTCTGTTTTGTTCAAACCCACCATTGCTCGGTTTCGTTCTTGGCTTTCGCATTGTTCTTTTGTGAAAGTAATTACTTTTGTTTTCTTAGTCTTTGTTTTGTTTGGTTCACAGTACCCTTTCCTTTTTTTTCCTTTTCATTTCGTGCTTTTCTCTAACTGCTTGCCCAAAGGTGTAAGTTTTTCTTTTTTTTCATGTCAGTATCTACCAATTTCCAAGTAGTGTTGCTTTGTGCTTTTTTGTTTCCATCTGGTGCTAAGTTGCTTATTCTAGCCTTAGTTTGTCCGGTTCTCAACATTTTGTTAGCTTATTTCAGTGTCTGACCTATTAGAAACCATTCATGTCGTTATTTTATTCTCTTATTTTTTTTCTTTTTTTCCTGATTTAGCATAGGTAGTATTAGTTTAATGTTTGGTTATTATTTTCTTGGATCTTATTTAGTTGGTTAATTGTTATCAATAATTATTATTTAACTTTTCGAAGCCCAAAGAAACAAAAGTTAGGAAAAATTGTCTGTCTTTTTGTCTCCAGGTGGCGAAAGAGAAATAGGTTGTTTAATCCTAATATTAGTATTATTTTATTTATTTATTTTATTCACCTAGTGTCTAATCTTCTTAACTCAATTTATACGTTCAGTAGTTAATTTTATTTTTCCTTTGGCTAAAGACATTAATAGTTTAGCCAAATTGGTTAATTTAATACCACCATTTTCAAGGGACAACATGTATTTGCCGATTCATACTACAAGCTAGACACCGTGCGCTTATGGTTACTATTTTACATCAACAAGTTTTTGGCACCGTTGCCGATGATGGTAAGTGTTAAATCGACCACTTTTTGTACTTTGCTATTTTTGTCGATATTTGTGTCTAGGGGTGTTCAAAAATATCCATAACTAATTAACTCGAGCCGAAAACCCGCTACCTGATCCAAAATCTCGGGTACCCGAGCCGAAATATTTGAAAATTTTGGTTCGGGTACCCGAACTAAAAAAATTTTCGGTTATTGGTTCGGGTACGGTTCGGGCATTTTGAAGATTCGGGTACCCGAAAACCCGAAAAAAATTTTAAAACTTTTTCGAAACTTCTTTTATATCATCCCTTCCCTAAAGACTTTGTAAGTCAAGTATTCCCAAACCCGAAGAAGATAAGTACTTTGACTTCGTTGCATTATTTTATTTGAATGCATTGGGCATGAATATGATGTTAGCAAGCTTTTGTCTTATAGAAATGTGGATTAATTCGAATGTGAATGGTGATAAGATATCCGGTGATATTGTCATATTGTGTAATAATTTAAAGTGCAACTTGGCTCAAGACGACAACTTTTTATAGCATAAATAGAAATAATTATATTATGGGTACAACAAAATTATTAGGCACAGTAGGAAAAAATATTTTAGAAAAAATGGGTTATTGGGTAACCAAAAACCCAAATCGAAATTTTCGGGTACCCGAATTTCGGTTACCCGAAAGTCTCGGTTCCCCGAAAGTTTCGGTTCGGATACGGTTCATCATTTTGCCAACCCGAAATTTCGAGTATACCCAAACCGAAATCTCCTTTGGTTCGGGTACCTGAACCATGAACACCCCTATTTGTGTCTATTATTAGTTTTGCACTTTATTTTTTTTAGTATTAGTTTTTTTATTTTTTATTTATTGTCTTTCTTGTCAAGTTTTAGTTAGATCACTTTTGTTTATTGTATTTCTTGTCAAAGAAAAGACCAAAAATACGATTATGAGTGTGGGATTTGCATGATTGTTTGGGTTAAGGAGCCTAAAAGAACAAGACTGATTAGGATCGAACCTGAACGTGAACGTGAACTTGAAAAAATGGTTGGTCAAGAAAGAACTAAAAGGGTCTTGAATGAGATATTTTACCCTCAGCGTTCAACCTTACCTTCATGTTTTAATCGCCTTAGGTACTAGTTGTAAACCTGAAACTAGAACCACATTACATTCAGATGCTTCATAAATTCACTGGACTTGAAGATGCTTATTTATTTTTAAGTGAGTTTGAAGAAGTATGTAATATGATACATTTTCATAATGTGAATACTGATGTGGTTAAAGTGAGATTTGTTCCTTTTGCGTTAAAAGATAATGTCAAGAGATGGATGTATAGTTTGCTTGCTGACTCTATTTCTAATTGGAATGATTTTGTTCAAGTCTTTTTGCGAAACTATTTTCTGAATGGGAAAACCGTTAAACTAAGGAATAGAATAAATCAGTTTATTTAGTTTGATAAGGAACCTTTTTGGAGGTACATAGCAAGATTTAAGAACTTGTTAGCCCAGTGTCCCCACCATGGTCTTGAACAATGGCGTTTATGTCAACTTGTGTACGAGGGTCTGGACCAACAAACTAGGACTATGCTAGAGTCTATGTGTCAAGGTGGATTCTTATCCAAGAGTCCTACCATAGCTTGGGAATTCCTGGAGGACTTAGCTAAAAAGACAATGCAGTGGGAAACCACTAGAGATGATAGCCTTAGCTCTAGAATTGTCGGTGCTGAGGGGGGTATGCATTAGTGTCCGACTTGAGCCATATAGAGTTCAGGTTTGCAGCTTTAGAGAGCTAGTTAAAGGAGTTGACTATTTAGCAACCTCAGGTCTTTCAAAGTGCTTCTGTGACATATTCTCACTACCAATCCTTAGACTATACCTGGACTGCTTATCCCTAATATGCTCACCAGTTATCAACTAGAACTGAGCAAGTGAACATGGCCTGCCAAAGGCCAAGAAATGACCATTTTGCACTAACTTAGAATCCAAGGTGGCGTAATCACCTCAATTTTTCCTAGAGTCAAGGTCGGAACTTAGGAGGACCTAGCACACAAACCGGAATGTTCCCTGACAACTCTTCTATCCAACCCTACCACCGCACCTAGGCTACCTCCTCCCCCTGTTGCCCACACACAATCACTTCCTGGCTATAATGAGATTGATAAAAGATTTAACAATCTAGAGAGATCACAAAATAGCTTATAGAAGGTAATGAAGAGCATGACAGAACATTTGTCTCAACTGATCATAGCCAATAGGGAAAAAGGAATATTTCCTAGTCAAATAGAGCCTAACCCAAATATAGGTCCATCTTTGATGCGCCCATAAGTCCAAGATAATGTGAAAAGGTTTAATGCAATAACTTCACTTAGGTCAGGTAGTTTAATTGATCATAGCTTAGAAGACCTTTTGGATGTTCCTATTCAGCTCTCTCTATCTCTGTCTCCATCATTTCTCCCTGAGAATGATTCTACTTCTAGAGATGCTACTGATGGCACCCCAGTTGATCCTTCCCCTTCCCAACCTACTGATTTAGTTTACCCTAAGGACTAAGTAAGATGAATCTAGGAAGGAAGATGATACAACTCAGCTTTCGATTGTTGAGCGGGTTTATAAACCTGCTGCACCCTTTCCAAGTAGGTTAAGGAACATGAAGGACCAGGTTCATGTTGATAAGATTAGAGAGTCCTTCTCTCAAGTCAAAATCAACACACCCCTTTTGAATGCTATCCGACAGATGCCTCCTTATGCCAAATTCTTGAAAGAGTTGTGCACCACTAAGAGAACGACCAATGTCCCAAGAAAGGCTTTCCTAGCCTCAAATATGAGCTTAATTATCTCACGCCAGATCCCAGTGACCCCAATTGCCCTACTATTTCTATAGTCATAGGGGACCAGACTATCCATAGAGCATTGTTGGATTTAGGGGCCAATGTTAACTTGCTTGCATACTCAGCATATGAGAAGCTGGGAATGGGAGAGTTAAAACCCACTAGAACGATTCTCAAGTTAGTTGACCACTCCACTGGAGCCCCTAAGGGAATAGTCGATGATGTTCGGATTAAAGTGGGTGAGTTCGTATATCCTATGGATTTTGTTGTTCTAGAAACTGAGTCTGCTTCTAACTCTGAGGCCCAAATACCTGTCATTCTTAGTCAACCTTTACTAACTACTTTGAATGCTTTGATCAATTGTAGGAATGGTATGCTAAAGTTGTCTTTCAGAAACATGATTGTTGAGTTGAATATTTTTAATCTTCAAAGACAATCTACCATTTTTGATGAGTTTGATAGTGGTAATTGGCTCAATATGTATACTTGTAGTGACTCATGCGCTGACAGTTTGATTGAAAATGATATTTGTAATGAGATTAGTTCTCTCTCCCCTGATGCTTCTGACTCCCCATCTTTAGTTACACATGCTTCTGACCCTGCATTAGAGTTGAAACCTTTGCCTAAGGAGAGAGCAAAATTGTTTTATGACAGACATATTCATAAGAAAGAGTTCTTCCCAACTCAGAAGGTCTTGCTTTTTGACTCCAGACTACACCTTTTTCCAGGTAAGTTTAGATCTCATTGGACTGGTCCTTTCATTATTTCTCATGTTTTTCCACATGGTGCTATAAAGATATAAGATCCCACAAGAGGTACACATTTTAAGGTAAATGGACAAAGGTAGAAGCCATTTCTGGAGCTACCTACGGAAGAGAGACAAATATAGTGTCTGATGCTCTATGAACCACAGTATAGAGATTGAAGTTGTGGAGATTAGCTTGGATGCATCCAGCATTCAACCTGGTACTATTGTTCCTTTGTACAAATATTATTTTGAATTTTCCTTTCATTTAATGTTTATTTTTTATTTGTATGCTTCTTATTCTAATACTTTTACATGCAATAAAGACATTGCATTATTTAAGTGTGGGGGTGAGGGCCTTTGAATTTTTTTTAAAAAAATTGAAAATACCAAAAAGATTTTCTTTTCTTTTCTTTTTCTTTCGTCTCTTTTGTTTTATTTTATTTTGGGGAATGTATACTATTTTGGCTAGATTTACTTCTTGTAAATTTGTATTAGGTTCTATGTAGGTGGGAGGTACATGATAAAGAACCTAATTCTAAGTGTGACATCATGTACCCCACTTTTAACCTTATTATTCCATTATAACTACGAGTCCAATCCTTACTTTTAAATCACCATTTTCATAGGATATTAGGCCTCCTTAGTTTACTCTCCCACTTGTCTGTGCACAGTTATTTTTGGTTTTGCTTTCAGTTGCATTAAAAAAAAAATGAAAAAAGAGAAAACAAAGGGAGTAATAAGTTGGGAATGACAAGTACCCTTTAAGGCATGCGCTACTAGGTGCTACCCTTTGAGGTAATACTGCTAATGGAAAAACTTGCCTCCTATGACAATGAATCAATAAAGCAGTTTATGTCTCATCAAGTGGGAATGAGTCGAACTTTGGTTAGCCTAATCCCTAGGGTGATGGTACACTTATACACAGTACAGTAGGACAGATATATGGTTATGCTAGTTTTCGGGGTGAAAAGTTGGACTTAGATGTCATCCATGAGGACTTAAAGTCTAGAAGTGCACATATTGTTTATATACAGGTTAATATCTTGGTTAATAAGGTGATAGGTCTTGTTGAAATTTTATACTATCTGCCCTTTTATATTTGAGTAAAATTTTATTGTTTTCTCTTTTCTTTCTTTTTTCTTTTCTTTCTATTCTGTTCTTTTTCTTGATAAAGATTTTGTGGGTACATCTTCTGTAAACCCTCACGAGGCCTTACTCGTCCACTAGGAGAAACCTATGGGTTTAAAGGGCTTGTTGCATACGCTAAATACAACTGTGATTCCTACGAAAGTGAGTTAAGATTTTTTTTTCAATTTTTTTTTCTTTCTCCCCATTTTTCTAGCATTTTTTCTTATTTTACTCAGGGACAAGCAAAAATTAAGTGTGGGGGAATTTGCTGAGTCCAAAAATGTAATATTTTTAATACCCTTTTCACTTCATTTTGCTTGCAAATAAGTGTTATTTTTAGTACGTTTATACCTTTTCTTCTTCTTTTTTTTTGTAGGAAACAATGGAAAAATGCAACATTTGGAGATATCAGACTGGATCAAAATTTTCTATGGACCAATCTTAAGCAACCCATATCAATCCTTCCACTCATCCTCCCATGTGCCTTGAACATGACTAACCCCCTCCCCCTTTAACTCATTCTCTCTCCTCTCTTAGCCTCATAACCGATAGTTTAGCCCCATTCTTCTCTCTCTCTTCAACCAACTCAAAGAACAACCTCTTAATCTTCTCCACCTTCTTCACCCATAAGCTGCCGTCAATGCTAAAATTCATTCAGAAGGGTTCCTTACTGAGTTAACTATTCAAGTGATGTACCTGTCGATGACCAAGCTAGGGTTCACTAGAATACAACTAACTTAGCAATCAAAGGAAGATAACATCAATGGGAAACCAAGGGAAAATGGATACATATCATGATGGTTGTGAAGCATCAAGCATGTGAGGGAGAAATGGTGCTTAGAATCAAGTGATTCTAAGTGATAAAACAAAGGTTCTTTGATGTATTCAAGTGTATAACACAAGGGGGGATGGAACCAAACTAGTAACCTTCAAGAATACAATGCATAAAAGACCAAACCACACGAAATATATGTGGCACGGTCGTGCCTAATGGCACGGGCTGACCGTGCCAACTTTCTGATGGCAAAAACCGTGAAGAGGAAATGGGCACGGTTTGGGGTGTTTGGAAGTTTGGCTTGATGCTAGGTCTTTTGAAGGTGTTTTATGCATGGAAATGGATTTGAAAAGGGTTATGGAAGTGTGGAATGAGAAGATGAATCAAAGATAAGAATTACTAACTTAAAATTAAAGCTAGCAAACTCACTTTAACTCACTTTTGGACCTTGAGTGTAAACACTGAAATTGGATAGAACTAAACTTAGACTAGGATACAGAAACACCACCAAGCTAAGTTTAAGGCCCTTAAACAAAG
>JACYFF010031954.1:70334115-70347175 GCA_017589665.1 Selenicereus undatus | reverse complement strand
TGATTTGATTCTTTTAAATCAAAGGGCGTGGTGACATCTCCATCATCAAGGGAGATGAGAAGGCCCGAAGGTGACCCAACGACTCAATTCTGTGAATCGTGCAAAGTGGATAGCAAAGAATCAGCCAAGCCCAGATTTTGTGGAGTCAAAGAATGCTTACAAGGGGGCAAATTTACGTATAAATAGAGGGAAAATTTTGAGTGTTTGGCATCAATTTTTCGGTAGCCATATCCCAATCGTAGTCGAGTTCTTTTTTTTTTCCCCTCTCTTCCCCTGTTTCAAATTTTAGAGTTCCTGGGTTCCTTTCCATTATTGGTTGAGGGGCCTGGGAAGCCATTGTTGAAATCTTTGAACAGCTTAACAACAACTCTTTTCTCTCAACCTTATGCTTTTTGTTGAGATTTTGATATTGGATTGAATTAATTCGCATATTTCTGGTTCAAATTTCGATCATTCGAATCTCTGTTCTTCAACCTTTAGTGCCCCGTTTTTGTTGTCCTTCGAGCTCTATTTTGTTCAAATCCACCATTACTTTGCTATTGCTCTATTTCGTTCTTGGCTTTTGCACTGTTCTTTTGTGAAGGTAATTACTTTTGTTTTCTTGGTCTTTGTTTTGTTTGGTTGACAATACCCTTTCCTTTTTTTTTCCTTTTCATTTCTTGCCTTTCTTTGACTACTTGCCCCAAGGTGTAAGTTTTTCTTTTTTTTGTGTTAGTGTCTACCAATTTCCAAGTAGTGTTGCTTTGTGCTTTTTTGTTTCCATCAGGTGCTAAGTTGCTTATTCTAGCCTTAGTTTGTCCGGTTCCCAACATTTTATTAGCTTATTTAAGTGTCTAACCTATTAGAAAACATTCATGTCATTATTTTATTGTCTTATTTTTTCTTCTTTTCCTAATTTAGCATAGGTAGTATTAGTTTAATATTGGGTTATTATTTTCTTGGATCTTATTTAGTTGGTTAATTGTTATCAATAATTATTATTTAGCTTTTCCAAACTCAAAGAAACAAAAGCTAGGAAAAATTGTCTAGTTTTTTGTCTCCAGTGCCGTAAGACAAATAGGCTGTTTGATCCTAATATTAGTATTATTTTATTTATTTATTTTATTCACCTAGCATCTAATCTTCTTAACTCAATTTATACGTTTAGTCATTAATTCAATTTTTCTTTTAGCTAAAGAGATTTATAGTTTAGCTAAATTGGTTAATTTAATACCACCATCTTCGAGGGACGACCCGTATTTGCCGATTCATACTACAAGCTAGACACCATGTGCTTGCGGTTACTATTTTATATCAACAACATTGTATTGACTACTTTGACAAATACACCAGTGGCTAAGATTGCAACCATAAGAGTTCTCATTACTCTTGTTGCAATTCAAAAGCTAGTAATTCACCAAATGGATGTGAAAACAGCGTTCTTAAATGGTGAATTAGAGAAAGAGGTGTACATGAAACAACTAGAAGGTTTTGTTGTTCCAGGCTAAGAAAACAAAGTATGCAAACTCATAAGATCATTGTATGGCCTAAAACAAGCACCTAAACAATGGCATCAAAAGTTTGATGAAGTAATGCTATCTTATGGGTTTAGTATCAATGAATGTGACAAATGTGTATATTCCAAGTTTGAACATGGAAAATGTGTGATTATATGCTTATATGTTGATGACTTGATAATTTTTAGCACTGACTTAGAGGAAATAGAGAAAAGCAAGTGTTTTTTATCTTTCAAGTTCTCCATGAAAGACATGGGGGAGGCCGATGTTATAGTCGGTATTAAGATCATTAGAAATAATGACGGAATCCACTTGTCTCAATCTCGTTATATTGAGAAAGTGCTTGGGATGTTCAATTACAAAGATTTCTCCCTAGTGGCCACTCCTTTCGATCCAACTTACAAGTTAACTCGTAATAGTGGGATACCTATTACACAAATTGAGTATGCAAAGGTCATAGGGTGCTTGATGTATGTCATGACAAGCACGAGGCTGGACATTGCATTTGTCGTTGGAAAGTTAAGCAGGTATACTAGTAATCCTAGTAAGTTTCATTGGCATGCAATACGTCAGGTGTTGAAATACCTAAAGAAAGCTCAAGATTATGGCCTATGCTGTTCAGGTTATCCTTCGGTCTTGGAAGGATATTCAGATGCAAGTTGGATAACTAACAAAGAGGATTATGCTTCTACGTCAGGTTATATATACTTGCTTGGTGGAGGGGCAGTGTCTTGGGCATCCAAGAAACAAACTCGCATTAGTGACTCCACCATGGCTGCTGAGTTTGTAGCTTTGGCTGCAGCCAGTAAGGAGGCAGAGTGGTTGCGGAATTTGCTATTGGAAGTGTCTTTATGGCTAAAACCAACGTCGCCACTCTCTATACTTTGTGACAGCAAGAGCACACCGTCCAAGGTTTATAGTCATGTCTATAATGGAAAATCAAAGCACATTGGACTTAGAAATGCGTATGTCCATCAGTTGATCAAAGATGGAGTGATCACAGTTAATTATGTGCAAACAAATGAGAATCTTGCAAATCCTTTAACTAAGGGTTTAGCAAGAGACTTGGTGTTGAGAACATCAAGGGGGATGGGACTTAAGCACATATCTACAATTACTAGCAAGGAAGCCTCAACTTAGTTCGTGGTATTACATCACGTTCTACGTTCAACAAGTGACAACTTTGCATAATGATTGGAAGCACTAATATATTTTATCCCAAGGTAAGAGTGCTTGTGTACTGTAATGTTGTAAGAGGGTGAGTTTTATACTTTTAATAGATCTTAATTGAATGGCTTGTGTTACAGGAGTATATTTCTAAGGTCTACCTAAATGAGTGTGAAGTGTGGCCGCTTCAAAGAGCAACAAGGCTTGGCTTGATGCACTCATGATGGATATAGACACATGGTCGGATAATAGTGTCAAAATTTTAAGTGTGTAATGAGATTTGTGTGTGAAATGTATCCAGTTAATCAAAGAGGATGTATAGTTCAAAGACTTGTTTACTATTTACGTTCAGATTAATTGAAATTACATTTCACTAAATGGAAGTTCAAATCGCGAGATACTTCTCTTATGCATAAAGCTCCTTGTGTTCTCGGTTGTGACTGTGGGTTTGCTGGAATGATGGGGGTTTGTTCTATATCTTTAAAAAGGCAAGGGATTGCTGGAATTTTCCAAAAATAAAATAAAAGTGGCAGATTTTTCTAGTGCTTATCCGAAAAGATGGATAAGCATAGTGCCTCTTCAAGTTTACCTACCTTATCCAATCAATTTCGTTGAAAAGGTGGATAAGCAAGGTGCCTCTTTAAGTTTGCCCGTCTTATCCTATCCTTTTTTGTGCCTCTTCAGACATGATCATTCCTCTATATAAGGAGGAGTGAAACCACAACCACTAGGATTTTTTTTTAATAATCAATACGAGTGACTACAGCACCCTCATCGATTAACATTCGAGAGAACCTTGAAATACACACTTGTTCTTCTAAGTAGATTATCCCTAAGATTATTTGTGTTGCAATAAATAAGTCTTAAGGAAAGTGTTCTATTTTACTATTTACTTGGCTTATCCAGTACCACATTCAACCCCAAATTCTTTAAGATGTGAATGGGACAAGTCCGCCACTACTGTTCGAACTTGAGCTCAAGGTTAATTGGCGACTCTAAGCAGCCATGTTGAGAACCAATTTACTCAATTAAAAGCTCAAAATGGGGATTGAAAAAGTTGAAGCCTAATGTCAATCCTTTCCTACACTCAAATGATTTTGAAACCAAAAATTGATTTGTTTTCTTCCAATTTTTAGTCTAGAAAATTCCCATACGCAAGTAAGAGTTTTACTTTTAGTTTTTACACAGTTAATTCTAATAATGAAGCAACGGAAACCAGTAAAAAGGTATTTTCAGTCTAATTTTAGCAGCTACACAATTAATTTTAGCCATGCCAAAAAGAGCACTTGCATTTTAGTTCTCTTTAACTCCCTGTCGCAATTTGCTGCGGACGTATGTGAGAAAGATCAATCGATGACGTAAATTAAATTGATTAGAAGTATCAACCTCCCACAAAAGACGGGAAAAGGTTTAATTTTAGTTTTTGATAGGGGTCATCTATGTATACTATCATTCAGCATAATTTCCACTCAACTTCCTTTTGCCTTTGTCCCTCGACTACCTCATTTTGAGCCCCTTCTCAAGCAGCCTAAACATGTTCATGGTGTTGCCTCATACTCATAGGAAGTTGGAGCGATATGTGGCTTTCATGCTAATGAACTTTGAAAGATGACAAATATTTGTTTGCAACTTTTGTTATGATGACAAAATTTGCTAAGGTATTTTTATAATCTTGATATTTTCAAATTACTATGTGCCTGCCGACTTTTGTGTAACAAGGTTTTTGAGCCCCAAATTGCTGACATTATTGAAAATCACTTCAATAAAGATAAGTAATTAAATATGAAATTAGCACATTTGGGTTGAAAACTAATTTATACAAAGGTTAAGGGCCGAAAAAAATCAAAAACATGAGGGTATAAGAACAATTTAGCAATTCTCAACAGTATGATAAACCCCATATTAGAACTACTGAAGTATTTCTTTAAACCAAATTAACATGCCACAATAAATGGTCATTATACATCCTCAAATAACCATATTAAATATAGCTTTTGAGCGTCCAAAAATTGATCTATTTCATTGCTTTACTTTTGCAATATTTTTAAATTTAATATCTCAATCATGTATAATTTAGCGCCAGCAAAATATGATTGAAAGGGGTGGAAGGGTCACAAAATAGTTGGGCACACAAATTGTATTAATATAAAAGTCCAGAAAAGCAGTCTTAATATGAAAAATTCATACATTATCTAATTCAACCAGAATATTTAACATGTTGCTCAACCATGGCCCGCAGTGAGTTCTCTCAGTGATGAGATTCTAGGGGCCTGGCTTACGAATTTCATTGGTCATACCAGCCAAGAGTTGCTCTACATTCACAATATAACGTAAGTACCATATTCCAGGGTCAAATTATACTGGAAAGAATCAAGTGCATGCTGGAAAAGAATCTTTTTACAAAGCACATCATATCGGCCATCAATTGAAGTCAGTCAAATAACTTTCGACATAATATTAATCAATTCTGTGGTACAACATGAATGCCAGACCCAAAAAGGACGGAGGGGCGCAAATTAAAGTACAGCAGCAAGACCATTCAGTCAAGTAGTTGTAAGGAAAGTGGAAGAAAGTCCTTCATAATTATGCTTGGTCTAACTTGTTGACACTTTGGTCTAGCATGTTGACACCATTAATATTTCATGCATTATATTTATAAGTTAATTAACCATACTATAATATTAGATGAAACTAGACCGTTTGGGCGATTTTTAGTTTGGGGGATTATAGGACTTTGTTCTTAGAATGAAGTGGGCAGGCAATGGATCCCCTATTTACGACAAATCTAATGGTAGAAGTGGAAATATTAGTTCTGCAATTGTTAAGATGTTTTGGGCAATTATTAAGATGTTTTGGGCAATTATTTTAGTATATAATGAAAATCAAAATTGGAATTATAGGATTACAATTAATTAATTAATTAATTATTAATGATCTTTCGAGGGTGTTTATCATTAGTGATTTAAGCGAAAATTTATCACAGATGAATAAAGAAGGTTTAATGCGTCCTGCACACTTACTTTCAGAGTAATACAAGAGCCTCTTTTTCTTTTTGGGGGGGGGGGGGGTGGGGGTTGCTAACTTTGTAGGAAGTTTAGAGGTCATTGCACTTGTGTAACTACCCCAATGATTTTCAGTGTTACGTACATCTTATTGGCCAGGAATCATACATAGTAAAATGAATAAATGTGCAACATAGCTACTAAGGTCCAATACTATGATGATATCATGTCATTGTATGAGAATATGCTTCATATAGTCGTTGGTTAGTTAATGTCTTGCTTGTTGAGTTATTTTACTTAAGTTTTGATGATAACAAATCCAAGTGTAAAACTTTGTCCAAGTAATGTTGCTTCAAACACGATCTCCAAACAGGCCTAACTGGTGTTTGTAATCCTTATTGTATTAACTGGTTTGCTACATGTGAGAACAAGTCCTTAAAACAGGTTTCACGTGGTGATTCTTTATTAAGTCAAGAACGCCATCTCGACAGTTGATTGTAAGGCATGTTCCTGAACTCTAGCAATGCAAAGAACAACCCCAGCAAACAAGGTGACCTTGATGTTCACAGCAGCTCTACAAATCTTGGACAAGATGATTGTTTCAAAACAAGAAGTCTTGGGTATATAGGTTTTATTTATTTAGACTCTTGTTAATATGCCAATATTGAAAATGCTTTTAAACACCTCTTGAATCGGTATTCGCACTAAGTACTTCAGAACACCAGTTGCGAACAACCCTGCAAACAGGGTGCCTAGGGTGTTTCTGAACTGAAGTGGCCATACCCGGTTATCTTTGAAAATTCATTTCGGTTGGCCAAGATCTCCAGTATACCTTCCTTAAACTCCAAGGTTGCTATTTTTCTGGAAAAGATATTTCTTGAAAATATTGTGGGAGATTTGCGAAAATAGGTTTTTGGGAATTTGCCAAAACTAAAAGATTTCCTTTGCCCATATTTTCGGATATGATAAAAATTCCAAAGCTGAAGATTTCTGGTTGCTTTTTGAATCCTCTTCACGGCTATGGGAAGATAAGGGTTATCTCTTAAGATAACAAATCCCTTATACTTTGGGAAAAAATTGTCACTAGCCGTTGGGGAGTATTTTTCTTGAAAAATCATTTTTCATACTTAGCTGATTCTCTTGGTTTTGACCGTTGGAATTTTTGTTTAAATATAGCATTTTACTCCCATTGAATGAGACATACACACACGGTGAGAATAGCAAGAAAAGAAAGCAAGAGAATATCTAGGAACACAACACACGCAAAAAGCAAAATTCAAAAAGTGGTTTTTCTAGTGGAAAGAATTTTTCGAGCTACACTTGAGAAAAGAAAAACCGATACAAGTTGTGTTTAAACCAAGCTTTCAATATATTGGCATACTAGGACTTCATTGTACCTTACATCTGCTTAAGTCAGAAGCACCCAATAAGGTGTTTTGTAACCCTGATCTTGAATCAGAAAAGTGAGTGAGTGGTCCTCAGTCGTATGGACTTTGGACGTGTCCAATCTGGTGAGATTTGGATGTGGTGTAATCTGCCTTAGAGAAGGAGGTTACGTGGTTGCAAGGTGTAACAAGGTGTGTTACAATTGTAACGAGTTATGCCCGGTTTAGTGAAGTGGTTAAATCCTACACGAGGTAGGTCGTGGTTTTTCACACCTCAGTTGGGCTAGAGGTGTTTTCCACGTAAAAATTGTGTGTGCTTTATTTTCCGCATTTATCTTGGTGATTTCCGCATTTGCAATATTTGAGAACACCCTCTGCAAACAAGTCACAAGGGTGTTTGTTATTTACAACGCGAAAATCAAACACCACAATTCACCCCCCCTCTTGTGGTAGAATACTCACGATCTTAACATTGCTCCTCTCATATCTAGGCTTTAAAGTGAACAATTAATGACTAACGAATTAATAATGATTATGTTAATCAAGAAAACAAGTACATCATGCTTATACGTCATTCATTATAGTATCACTTTTTGTTGATCATTAATTTAGATATTTTCTTTTTCATGAGGTTTAAGAGCAATGTGCAACTGTAAATATCATATAAGAAAATACTCAAAATTACAAAAAAAAAGTTACAAATTTGAATTGATAGATGTGTTTTTTAAATTTTCAATGTTTTTTTTCCCTAACTTTAATTACTTAAGTGCCTGGCTACAACTGGACGATAACATATATCTCATTAAACAACACTTCTTAGATGTCTTAATTTAACAAAAATTAATATATTACATGATTTACGATCACCTATTTTTTATTAGTTATAAGTAACTATGACTGGTGCAGTATTAATATTTGTCATTAGTATCCGTCGGCTATGCCAATGAGTAAAGACGACACTTTAATAAGATCAATCTTATCTATAAGGACATATTGCATGCATAATTTTATAGTTGTGAAAACTTATGGATAAAAGATGATTTCACACAATTTATATAAATTGTAATACCCTTCTAGTATTCAACTCTATCATTTTTGTTAAATTTAACTCATGATGGTATAATGTTTAAGCTAAAATATTAACAACCGTCTTGTAGCAAAATACATTTAGCATTTCACTTACTAATTTTCAGTTTAAAATCATATATCTTGAATGTGAGCATGAATGTGAAGCTCTAACATTCTCTTAGCATTCTTGATTTTCTATATCTATGATCTCCTAATTCAATATGACGTATATAACTTGTTCTGTCCTACATATTTGCTAGGAGGAGGAGCTTCATGAAACAAGCCTATCTGTGAACCTTTATTCTGGTACCTTCTATATATTATCTTGTTAAGAAATTAGAGCAAACTAATTGCGGAAGCATTAGGATGAACAATGATATCCAAAAGTAAACAACGATAACAAGAACAATAAAGAACACAAATATTTACGTGGAAACCCAATGCGGGAAAAAATCACGGACGACGACGAGCACAAACAATCCACTATGAGAAGGAGTGAGTACAATGCGAATACAATCACAACGAGTAATTCGATCAAACAACTACATTACAATATCTCTTATAATCTCTCTCAAAACTCTCTCAACCTCTCTCACAAATCTAAGATAGTGGAAACAGAATACTCTATAAGTATTTCTTACTGGTCTGGGATTCAGGGATGAGTATTAGAGCCTAGGCAAGGCCCTTTATATAGGGTTTAGAGGTATAAGGATGCAAAAAACCCTAAGAGCAACCCTAGCCGCCAATACGACGAAACCCTAGCTGCCACAATCCGTAGCCCAAACTCCTTGAAGCCTGTGATGGATCTACGGAGCTGATTTTGGACCATTAAACCCAACAATCTCCACCTTAGACCAAAATCACCAACTCTCGCACACCGTCATAGCACCTCGAAGGGTAATGCCCCGCGCGCAGGGAAAATCCCGAAAGGTATTTAAGCGATCCGAATGCTGGTTGAATTCAAGTGATACTTGAACTTAGCTCTAGTAAAGGACCTGTATGAACCTTTCTTCATATAATTTGTCGCAGTAGATGCCTGCAAGACATAGAGGCTTCCTTGCCTCAAACTCTTCAACATAATTTGACTGCCCTTTGAAACCTTCAAAACTCCACCTTCAGTTGAATATTTGCACCCCTTGGATTCAAGGGTGCCTAAAGAGATGAGGTTACGCTTCAAGTCAGGAATGTGATGAACATTCGATAAAGTCCTAACAGTACCATCATGGGTCTTGATTTTAACAGCACCGTGCAGTTACATTACATTGGGCATTATTAACCATGTGAACAACAGTTGAGTCCAGTGGATCATATGTTGAAAACCAATCCTTATGAGGATACATACGATAGATACACCCAGAATCAATAATCCTATCAGAATCGTTCTCCATTTCAGTAGAGGTAGCAAATAAAACGTCACCATCAGAATCAGATTCAGTAAACGAAGCTTCTGCAGGCTCATGAGAATTATCTTCTTCTTTCTCCCTCTTGTTTTGCAGTTACCAATAGTTAGCAACAATATGACCCAATTTACCACAGTAATTGCAAGTCTTACCAGCGTAAGGATTTTTAGGCTGGTTCTTCCTCCTATTATCGTTCTCGTTTTCAGTTGTTTTATCCTTTACTACTAATCACTCAGCAGAATTAGTATGAATGTCAAGATCAAACTTCTCCTTAGACTACGGGTTTGACTTACCATCCTCAAACGATATAGTATCAGAATTTCTATATAGCATGATCTCCTTAAAGTGTTTATATGAAGGGGATAGAGACACAACCAACAAAATAGCCTTATCCTCATCATCAATTTTCACATCTAAACTTTCAAGGTCAACTACAATCGAATTGAAATCATTTAGATATTTTTGAATAGTAGTACCTTCTGCCATTCTAAAAATGTATAACCTTTCCTTCAATCGGATCACGTTTGCGAGACTCTTTGTCATGTGGAGTTCCTCCGCCTGAACCGAAAGACCCACTGCAACTATCTTATCAAGCACCTCTCGTAGGACATGTAGTGCCAAGCACAACTGTATGGCAGAAAGTGCCTTCAGCTCCAATTCCTCCCATTCGTCATCTGTCAAAGAACCACACTTCTTCTTCTGCTGTTCCGCCCATTGTTCATCTGTCATCGTACTTAGTTTTGTATAAAGTCCTGAAATAACCTTCTACAACCCATGTTGAATGAGAACCGCTCTCATCTGTACCTTCTAAAGATTAAGACTAATCTTCCCATCAAACTTTTGAATATCAACCTTCATGATTGAAGACATCCTAAACCAAATAAAGCTCTGATAACACTTGTTAAGAAATTGGAGCAAATTAATTGTGGAAGCATTAGGATGAACAATGATATTCAAAAGTAAACAACGATAACAAGAACAATAAAGAACACAAAGATTTAAATGGAAACCCAATGCGGGAAAAAACCACCGACGGCGACGAGCACAAATAATCTACTATGAGAAGGAGTGAGTACAATGCGATCACAATCACAATGAGTGATTCGATCAAGCAATCAGATTACAATATCTCTTATAATCTCTCTCAAAACTCTCTCAACCTCTCTCACAAATCTAAAATAATGGAAACAGAATACTCTATAAGTATTTCTTACTGGTCTAGGATTCAGATATGAGTACTAGAGCCTAGGCAAGGCCATTTATATAGGGTTTAGAGGTATAAGGATGCAAAAAACCCTAGGACCAACCCTAGCCGCCAAGACAACGAAACCCTAGCAGCCACCACAACTCTAAACCGAAACTCCTTGAGACCCGTCGTAGATCTACAGAGTTTATTTTGGGCCATTAAACCCAACATATCCTATTCGGCATGGTTGTCACTATAAAGCACTCGGCCTGCAAATTTTTTAGGCTTGTATCTTTGAGCTTTGGCTCGTAAGCATTGACGGGGCCTAATTCCTAAGCTAATTGAAGAGTAGTAAAGAGAAGACCTATTATCATGTACCCTTAGATATTTAGATAAATCTTATGTTTAATTTTTTGTTTCTGGAAACTATTATAAAAATCCCTCACTCAAAAAAAAAATTTTGTACATAGGAAAACTATTATTATTTAATCCCTATTACATACAAATTTTTGATTCAAAAAGCATAACAATTTCTAAAGCGAAAAGGGTTAAAATAATAATTCTAAAAGTAAAGAATTAAAAATAAGATTGATGTAAATATTCAGAAAGCATATCATAATAATTGATAAAAGAAAAGGGTTTGTACACTTGCTTTATTTTGCCGCTTTAGATATGTAGTTGTGAGAGCTTTTTGTTGCCGAAAACTTCCTTTCTGGGGTTTTATATAATGGAACGTCCTTCATATCACACAAAAGATTTTGTGAGACTTTAATTACAACAGACTGATATTTTAAAGGATTATTGTGAGTTATTATTGAGTTACTTTTAATTTGAGAGGCTAACTAATAAATTGCCAGAATGCCAGGGGCAACGTTTGCACTCGTATTAACAAAAGTGCCTTAAATGGATTGTATTAATCATGTAAAAATTTTACTAGTCAGCCATTAATTTCTGTTTATTAATTACATATATAATGTGAAACTTAACTTTTCATACAAGACACGCTTTTCAAGTGTTGAAAGGAGAGGGCAAGCGGTGAAAATCAAGCACAAATGCCAACGAGGAAGAGGTGAACTGAACCTTCTCTATAGGCATGTCTTTAAGTAATTTTAACAACATCAAATTTGACATCCATGCATCAAAAACACTTTACACACGTGATTTTGTGATTTGTCTTTAATTATAAATTTATTTTAGATGTGTGAAAAGTACAGCTAGTTCATTAAAAAAAAAAAAACTATACTTCCTCATGAAAAAAGCTAAATTCAACTGCAGTAACTTAAAACTTTGAAAATATACTTATTTTAGATGTGTGAGAAATACAGCTAGTTCATGCCACAAGAGCTTAGTTGCATATAGTTGTCATTAGCCTGTCATTGTGGTTATGGCGTCATTATGTGGAGAGACAACATATCGTCTTTACATTTGAAGCAAGTTTCTCGTATAACTAATGATTAATTTATAGAACTTCATCTACAAACTGCAAATTAGGCTAGAAAATTTTCATTGGTAATTATACTATATAAGTCTAGTGCAGTTCGTGCTGGGTGCAAATGTTTCCAAAAACTGATTATGCTAGTTCAATGCCACATTGTCGGTACAAATTTGGGTTGATTTCTTTTATTTATCGTATATTGAACATCTCATACTAACTTATAATAGAATGATTTTTACCCTAAAAGTTTTGTATTACATACCTTATTTGTGTATGAATATATTTATCAATTAGATTCCATCCAAATGCATTAAAGAAAGCTGATGGTAAAAAAAAAATATAAAAAAAAACTATTGACTTCTACAAGGCGCAGTGTGCACGATACCTATTGGTGTATTCCCAACAACAATTGATCAGTATTTCAGGAAAACTTCTACGCTTTTTCACCTCTCTCAAGTCTTCCCTCCAATTAATTAAATTTCCTTGGAGTTGTCCAACCCTAATTTACAGCTTGATTTCCATTCACTCTAACTGTAAAGTATTTATAAAATGACCATTTATATCCAAGTGAAGAAACTATGGAAATGAACCTTCTTCCCTAGAATATAGTATCCTTCTTCATTTTAGAACTTACATTAAGAACCATACTAGGTTGTAAATACAAACTTTTAGCACTTTCTTTCTTGTTTAACTCAATGAGTAAACATGCATACATGCCGTCATTGTTTTTTTATTTCTTGTGTTAATTTATCTATTCATAAACTACTTAGAGCAGTTTAGATTGACAAAGAAGTAAAAATCAAATTTTATTATTGAGTCATCTTTGGCATTTTAGAATTTTAGAAATCTATTAAAAATTTTCGATCAAAAAATTCTGAATCGCATATATATATATATATATATATATATATATATATACAT
>JACYFF010031954.1:70307871-70319115 GCA_017589665.1 Selenicereus undatus | reverse complement strand
AGGTAGGTCGTGGTTTTTCACACCTCAGTTGGGCTAGAGGTGTTTTCCACGTAAAAAATTGTGTGTGCTTTAATTTCCACATCTATCTTGATAATTTTCGCTCCTGCTACATCTGAAAACACGCTCTGCAAACAAGTCACAGAGGTGTTTGTCATATATAACTCGAAAATCAGACACCACAATTCACCCCCCCTCTTGTGGTAGGATACTCTAAGATCTAACATTAAATTTGTAGCTCTCGACAGGCTTTACAACAGGGGTGCAAACCAGATCTAAACTCAGAAACTTTTGTGCCTTCTACGCTTTTCTATCTAACATTGAGCCAAATAATGTTCTTGAAGCTCTTGCAGATTCTGACTGGGTTACTGCCATGCAAGAGGAGCTTCATCAATTTGAAAGGAGTAAAGTCTAGCACCTTGAACCAAGACCTGAGGACAGATCGATAATTGGCACCAAGTGGATGTTCAAGAACAAACTGGATGAGTTCGAAACAGTCACTCGGAACAAGGACAGGCTAGTGGTTCAAGGTTACAACCAACAAGAGGGAATTGACTATGAAGAAACATTTGCACCTGTTGCAAGGATCGAGGCTATCTGTATTTTGGTGGCCATTGCAGCTCACATGGAGATCAAGCTGTATCAAATGGACGACAAGAGTGCATTCCTCAATGGATACCTTAAGGAAGAGGTGTATGTAAGCCAACCCCATGGTTTTGAAAATCATGATTTCCTTGACCATGTGTTTAAACTTGATAAAGCTCTTTATGGTTTAAAACAAGCTCCTAGGGCTTGGTATGAACGCTTATCAAAATTTCTAATTGATAATGGCTTTCAAAGGGGCAAGGTAGACAATACCATGTTTCTCAAATCAAAGGGGGAAAATATGTTGATTGTTCAAGTAGATGTCGATGACCTTATATTCGGTGCAACCAATAGTAATTTATGTGATGATTTTTCAAAATTGATGAAGAGTGAGTTTGAGATGAGCATGATGGGCGAGCTTAATTTTTTCCTAGGCTTGCAAATCAAACAAACCTCAAATGGAACTATGATACATCAACAAAAATATGCCAAGCAGTTAATTAAGCGGTTTGAAATAGAATCGGCTAAGCCCATAGACATACCCATCTCTCCTTCAACCAGATTGGTTGTGGATGATGGGAGTCCATTAGTTGAGAAGAAATCCTATAGGGGCATGATAGGGTCGCTTCTATACCTGACTGCTAGTAGACCTGACATTGTTTTCAGGGTTGGTTTGTGTGCCCATTTTTAGTCAAATCCTAAAAAAACACATTTGAAAGTTGTAAAATGGATTTTGAGGTATTTGAAATACACCTCGGACTTAGCTTTATGGTATCCTCGAGGGTGCAATTTTGATCTCATTGGGTATGTGGATGTTGATTATGCTGGATTCTTGGTTGATAGAAAAAACACCTCTGGTATGTCTCATTTTGTTGGACCCTGTTTGGTCTCTTGGGCAACCAAAAAACAACACTCTGTTGTCATGTCCACAATAAAAGCCGAGTATGTAGCAGCTGCTTCTTGTTGTGCTCAATTGTTGTGGATAAGGCAACAACTTAAGGACTTTTCTATTGACATGGGATGCATTCCTATATTTTGTGACGACACATGCATTTAAAATTGCGAAAAACCCATGTCAACATAAAAAGGACTAAGCATATTGACATACGTCATCATTTTTTGAGAGACAATGTTGAAAAGGACTTAATTTCAATGAACTCTTGTGCCACTGATAAGCAAATTGCTGACATCTTTACCAAGGCACTGAGTAGAGAGCAGTTTGAGAGGAATAGACTTGAATTTGGTATGATTAAAAGAACTTAAGCAAGCTTGTTTAACCCCAATTATTGACTAGTTAAGGGTTTTTAGGCCAAATAAATTGTTACAATGGATGTATTCAATTTTTGTGCTTTTACTGGTATATGTGTTGAATGTAACATGCTGACAGTCATTAATGTCTAATGATATTGCCCTTAGTATCCTAAGACATCGAACTTTTAACAGTAAGAACAAACTCTAGGAACAGACCTGACCACTGTTTGTATCATGTGTTGACTAAGTAAAAAGGAATGTTGGAAACCGAAATTTCCTTTTTTATTACACCTAACCTATAATTTATACCATACTTAGTGTAACGATGTGCTGTATGCAAAACATTCTCTCTCTTCAAGAAGGGCTGAAGTAAACTCTCCCATACTCATGCTTACCATTAAATCCCTCCATTCTCTCTTTCCATAACCCATCCATCCATCCCTCTCTCTCTCCCAAGAACTCGATTTCCCTCTCTCTCCTTAAACCCCTTCAAAATCCTAATTCCAAATCACCTGCAATCCTCACAATGGCAAGAACTCGTGGACGTAAAGCATTCTCCAAGTGCAAGACTTCTCACCCAAGATCACTACAAGATCAACTATCAAGAAAAATGGGCGGAATTGGGATGAGTTCTGAGGGAACGTCACCGACGCCTTCATTGCCACAAACGGTCTCGATTGGTATGGAAAATATTGCCCGCTACTAAAAAATCGGATTTTTTCGACGGAATTTTTCGACGGATTTTCTGTCCGTCTGAACGGCCGACAGATTGTCGACGGAATATCAAAAAAGGTGAAGTGGCCGACGGAATATAAGTCCGTTGGGATTTCTGACGGAATAACCACAGTCCGTTGGAAATTTTGAATTTTGAATTTTTTTGAAGTTTCAAATTTTTCGAGAAAGGTGAAGTGTCCGACGGAATTTTCGACGGAATATAAGTCTGATGGAATTTTCCGACGGAATAACCACAGTCCGTTGGAAATTTTAAATTTTGAATTTTTTTGAAATTTCAAAATTTTCATTTTTTTTGAATTTTTTTTAAAAATAAGTGGTCCGACGGAATTTTCCGTCGGACAGCCCTTATTGTCCGACGACATAATTCTGTCAGACAACACTTTTTTCTGAATTTTTTTTAAAGAAATAAGTGGACCGACGGTGTGGTCGACAGCATGTCCGTCGGACCACACCTCTTTAAAAACCTGATTGCTCGAGCAATCGGGCACTTCACACACACACACACACACACAAACCTTTCTCTCTCTCCACCATCGTTAGTGTCGCCGCCCTTCCCGGTGCTTGCTACTCGCCACCGCCAACCTTCGCTCCTCCCTCAAAATCGGCCCCTTCCACTGGTGGTCACCACCTTTACCAGCCGCCGCCTCCACCGGTCGCTGCATTCAATGTAGCACTAAGAAACTCCTCATCTTTCAAGTGAGTAATTCAACCTAAATATTATTAGAGAGAACATTAAATTGCCATTGAAAGATGATGAGTTTCTTGGTGTTACATTGAATGCGCCTGATGGCAAGCATGTTTTGATCCCGTCAAACGGTCTTTTGCTGAACGACATCATGATTTTGTAGTGGAAAGATGCGTAACTCAACCTAAATTTTCAAAATATTTTTTTAAAACAAAAATAAATTTCCGACGAAATTTGCAAATTCCGTCGGACAACCCGGCCGGATTCTTGCCCCAAAGTACCAGAGGGCTCGACGGAACGGATTCGTCGGACACCTGATATTTGTCGGCTTCCGTCGCCCACTCCGTCGGCCCGCTTCCGGATGGCTGTCTCTTTCTGTCGGAATGTGTCCGACGGACGAGAGATTCCGTCGGAGCCAGTGGGTCTACAGGAGTTATTCCTACGGCCGTTTTCCGTCAGATTTTCCATCGGAAAATCATTTTTCCGACAAATCCATCGGAAAAAGCACGTTTTTCAGTAGTGCCTCACCTTCGTTTTCAATTACTCCCTCTATTTTTGGATTCTTGAAGAGCTTGGACTTAAGATCAGTAGACTTGAACCCCGATATAGTACCTTTGGTACACCCAATTATGGGTTGGAAGATTGTGGTGTATGGCTCGGTTGTGGCAGAGTCTAGATTAAGCGGGAATGAGGCCGAGTCAGTTGGGGAGTCAAAGGATTATGATGTTGGGCATATTGATAATGAATTTGTTGTTGAAGATGCTGAGGATAGTGATGAGGATGAACCAATTTTGGAGTTCAAACGAATTGTTCCAACTAAGTCCCAAATCACAACCAAACCAACCTTTAAACGCCAAAGAAAGACCACCATTTCCCCCAATGTACCTATTACTGCATCCTTACCACGGCCTCGAACTCGAAGTTCGGGTCCTCCCACTGTGTTGCCCCTGCCAGAAGACAGAATTGAACGCCTTGTCAATAAGAACAAACCGACCCATAAATCATTCAAAACACCCCTCAAACCAGTTCCATCCAAGAAACCTGCCCAAAAACGGGCAACCCCAAAACAAGTGTCAGAACTGGTTGAGGAATTTGATGAACGAAAGAAAAAGAAAGTTATGAAGAACATGACACTAGCTGAGAGATATGAGTATTTCCTCCAAAAATCTGTGGTTCGGGGGAAGGTAGTTAAGGTGTCATACTTTCAGGAACAGGGGCTTAGGGTGTTCTTAAGGAAGTTATAGGCCCAGGGGTGGTTGGACTTGTTAACAAATACTAAGAGAGGATATTCGGTTCTAGACTTGGCTCAGTTCTATGCGAACTATATTGTCACCAATGGAGTGATGACAAGCACAGTTAATGATCATAACCTACGGTTTGATGCCAAGAAATTAGGTGAGTTACTTGGGGTGTCATCTGAAGGTTTTGATGTGCATGTGTGAGAGGACAAGAGCGTCTTAGGTGAAGAATGGTTGCTGAAATTGACCCAGAAGCTAGCCTAAAACCCCATCTGCCTGTGTCCCAGTCTATGAGAAAGGGGGAAATAATGTCATTGCATCGACTATTGTTTTGGTTTGTGATTAAGAATGTTGTTTCCCGAGGTCAGAGACGCAACTTTGCTGATCCCATTGACATGTGCTACATTGATTTGCTAGATATGGGTGAGCAAATTAACTTGCCTGCAATCATGATTAGTCATATTGGGCGAATTGCTAACACGTCCAAAGATCATGACATGGGGTATGGGTTCTTACTGACGTCAGTGTTTGAGAAGCTTGGGATTCCCTTGCAGAAGCGAGTAGGCTTTTATGTCAGTGATGAGATTGGCAACAGCACATTGATTGGGTGTGGTTTTAAAGTAACAAAAGGCGGTAGTGCAACTTCAGAATAGGGCTCCAAACACCTCTTGGACCTGTTCCTAGTAAAGCTTCCATATCCAACGCCCCTACCATTGATACACTGTTGTAGGATCAGAGCATGTTGAAGGGGGAGATAGCTGAAGTAAAGCAAACACTTACAAAGGAAAAGGCGCTCAATGCAAAATGTCACAAGGATCTGCTGAGTGCCCTTCTTGCCCTCACAGCCAAATTCCCTCATCCACCTTCCTCTACCTAAACCGGTTCCTTCCCCTGTTTCCAACATTGTTTTTCTAACACTTGGTTATGTATGTGCTACTAATGGTTTATGGCTGTTTTTTAGATGGTTAATGCATTTATGCTATAAATTTGCTTGTTGCCTGTGTTATTTGGTTGTGCGTGACTCGGATGGCCAATATTATTATTGTATCATATACTTGAGTGTATCATTGTTACTTCCTGCATTACCGCTTTGGTAGTGATTGCATCCACACTAGATTTCAGCACTCGACGTCCTCACCCTTTTCGATGATGTCAAAAGGGGGAAGATGATTATGACCTTGTTTCAATTTGTTTGCCTAGTTTGAGTTGACCTCTTAACTCTTGTTTTCTCTCTAGTGTGAGGGTGGATAATTGTTTTGGCACTAATGTATATTTGTCCTGTCATCATCCAAAAGGGGGAAATTGTTGACCCAATTAATGTGTAAGGTTTTGATAATAATAAACCAAATGGACTAGCCAATATGCAGTGCTTGAGTTGTGTGTTGAGACAGGATCCGAAAATACTTGGAGCGGTTCGAATGAGCGTGGAGCATCAAAGTCGATACATGTGCAAGGAGTCCAGCTGATAAAAAGCTAAGAGTCTTAGGCTTAGCATTGGTTTTATCTTTTAGATTCTACTTAATATGTCAATTAGAAGGTCTTGACTTAGCGTTTGCTTTGAAAGGTTTTTTAAGTATTTCAGAACACTGCCTCAGAACAGTTCTGAGAAGTCAAGTCTATGGTGTTCTGACGTCAAAGACAAAAAATGAATTTGAAGTTTTTAGAATTTTTTTTTTACTAACGATTTTCTTGAAATAATTAGGATTAATTTCGCTGTGTCAGTTGAGTCTAAAAAGATTTTTTCTTCAAAGATAATGTTGAGAGATTTTAGTTTCTTTCCTTAAAAATAGTTTTGAAAGATCCTTGAAAGATTTTATCCTATCCTTTAAGGGAAGAATATCAAGTGGAGAGATTGTGAGGAGCTTGGCTGCTAAGTTGCTAAGTGGGCGTGGAATTCTCTTTGCCCTACTCATGCACCATATGAACCACACTATTTAAGTCTCCTCCTTCTCTAGTTTTTCTCAAGATTTTCAAGGGTTTAAAATTGTTTTTGTGAGTTTGAATTTTCTGAGAGAAAACCTTCAAAGAGAGTGCTAAATCGAGCCTTCAATATTGGCATAATAAGGATTGTATTGTACCTTACATTTAGCTTGTTTAGAAGCATTCAAGTAAGAAGCATTCAAAGAGAGTGCCAAATCAAGCCAGAGGTGGTTTTCTACGTAAAAATATTGTGTCTCCTTTCTTATTTCTGCAATCAATTTTGTTTCTGCTTCACTCCAAACACACAGTCCAAACAGTTTTCACGAGTCTTCTGAAGCAATTAGAAAAGTCGGTAGACACAATTCCCCCCCCCCCCTCTTATGTCCTTGTGCGATTAATTATAACAAGTGGAATCAGAGCAGAGTTTTCATATTTAGGTTAACACATTGAGAGATCCTGAGAAGATGAATGCACCACAAGGAATTTTGGAGGGTCAATTTGTGACTTGACCACCATACTTCAATGGACAACACTACAACTGGTGGAAGAATCGTATGGAGAACTACATTTAGGCTGAGGACTATGAGCTATGGATGATCATTGTGAATGGTCCTTATATTCTAATGAAGACCACGGAAGATGGCAAGACCGTTACTCAAAAGGCAGAGGAGTTCGACTTGCAGGCTTTCAAAAAGATGGAGAAAAATGCTAAGCCAAGAAATTGCTGTACTTTGGCCTTGGACCAAATGAGTACACTCGGATCTCAGAGTGTGAGTCCGTAAAAGAAATATGGAACGCTCTTCGCGTGGCACATGAAGTAACTAACCAAGTTAAGTAATCCAGAATCGAGCTACTGATGAGAAAGTACGAGTTGTTCGAAATGAGCGACAAAGAGACGATAATGGATATGTACATTCGCTTTACTCACATCACCAACGAGCTAAAATCATTGGAAAAATCCTTCACCACTGAAGAATTGGTAAGAGAAAAATCCTTCACCACTGAAGAATTGGTAAGAAAGATCCTGCGATTTTTACCTCAGTCATAGGAAACGAAAGTCGTAGCCATCCAGGAAGCAAAGAAGATGAACGAGATCTCATTGCATGAGCTCATTGGGAATCTTCAAACATATGAGTTAAGGAGAAGTGCCCAGGTGAAGGAAGCAACAAAGAAAGACCGAGGCCTTGCTCTAAAAGCTTTGGAGAGTGATGATTCGGACCTAGATTGTAAAGAGATAGCCATGTTGACTCGAAAGTTCAAGAAATTCTTCAAGAAGGTTGAAGGTAATGTCAAGAAAGGAACTACCAGGAAGCCACAAAACAGTGATCATGATCAGTTTTCACGGTGCTTTAGATGTGGAAAACCCAATCACATTGTGAAGAATTTGCCCCATACAGAAGGAGCAACAGGGGTCAGAACAGTTTTGAAACCATGGCAAGAGGCCGCAACAGAGCACCTCCTCAAGGCATTTAGCTAAGGCAATGATGGCAGCCTGCGGTGAAACTTCAGAGGAGGAAGAGGACTCCCAAGAGGAAGAAGTTGTAGAAGCTCTCATGGCTAGAAGCCAGTCTTAATCGAATCTTGAATAAGTCAAAAGCTTGTCCCAACTCAAGGATATGGTACGTGGTCTTAGCAAACCTAAAGTTGTGAAATTATTATTTGCCATAGTGAATGAGTGTGAGACAATAACTGCTGAAAATTGCATGCTTAAAGATGTTTATGTTAGAATGCTTGAACGGAACAAACTAAAACTTGAACATGTCAATGAAGTCCTCAAATGTGAAAAACTTAAGGCATAAGAAGAGGCCCTTGCCCTATGTAAAGATCTTGACACACTTAAAGACCTTATGAACACAAGAGAAGAAGTGCTTAACACTGATCTCTCTACGCTGAAAAGTGAGTCCCTAGACCTAAAACTTAGAGTAGAATCCCTGATGAGTGAAAATAACCAGCTGGTTGAAAGGGCTCATAAGGCCAAATTTGACCTTACTGAGAACAGGCACTGGAACAGTTCCTCATAAGCGCTTGACTGGCTGAATACTCACCATAGCCGAAACAGAAAGGGACTAGGATTGGTGAATAGGTGTGTCACTAGACCAACTAACAAAAAATATGTCGGACTTCTAGAAAATATAATGTGTTTTCACTATGGAAAAACTGGTCATTATCGCTATGCTTGTCCCTTGAGAAAAGAGGCCATAGAGAGAAACTCATTGTATGTTAAACAAGTGTGGATTAGAAAAGATGACTAACCTCCATGTCAAAGAAAATAGGACCTAAGTGGATTTGGGTTCCCAAGACAAACACTTAGCTGTTTTGCAGGCTAAAGTAAGATGAGGCAATCAACTATGGTTCTTGGATAGTAGTTGCTCAAGGCACATGACGGGAGACAAATCAAACTTTCTCTCACTTACAGCCTTTGATGGAGGGAGAGTGGCATTTGGAAACGACGAATATGGGAAAATTGTCAGTATAGGTAAGATAGGTAAAGCACTCTCTCACTCTATTGATAATGTGTATTTGGTAGACAGTTTACAACATAATTTGCTAAGTGTGTCTCAACTATGTGATAGAGGTAATCACGTTGGTTTCTCTTCGGATCAATGCTTGATTACCAATATCAAATCTGGTGATGTTGTGTTGAGGGGGAAGCGATACAACAATGTGTATAAAGCGTGTGTTCTTTTACTTCTCCAAAATCATTTGACTTGTTTGAGTGCTCTTAATAATGATATTATGCTTTGGCATAAGAGGCTAGGGCATGCAAGCCTTTCTCTTTTGAATAAACTCATTTCCAAGGACCTAGTAGTCGGACTACCTTCCATCAAGTACAATAATGACAAGGTGTGCGACGCTTGTGTTAGAGGAAAACAAGTTAGTACTTATTTCAAGTCAAAGAACTGTGTTAGTACTTCCCGACCTCTTGAAGTACTGCATGTTGATTTGTGTGGTCCTATGAGGATCACAAGTAGAGGAGGGAAGAGGTATGTATTTGTTATAATGGACGATTACTCTCGTTTCATTTAGACTCTATTCTTAACATCAATGGATGAATCAATTGAAAAGTTTCTTATTCTTCTTAAGAAAGTTGAAAAGAGAGTAGGACACTCATCGGTGAGTCTTAGGTCTGACCATGGCAAAGAGTTTAAAAACTCTAGCTTCATCAAATATTGTAATGAACACGATGTTGATCATAACTTTTCTGCCCCCAGAACACCCCAACAGAACGGGGTGGTAGAGCGTAAAAATCATACTCTAGAAGACATGACTAGTACTATGTTGGTCGATAGTGGTCTTCCTAGAAACTTTTGGGCAGAAGCATTGAACACATCGTGCTACATTATTAATAGATGCATGATCAGACCTATACTTAATAAGACTCCTTACGAACTTTTCAAAGGACGAAAGCCCAATATTATGCACTTGAGGGTGTTTGGTTGCAAATGCTATGTGCACAATAATAGGAAGGAACCCTTGGGAAAGTTCGACCCTAGAAGTGATGAAGTCATATTCTTAGGGTACTCCTCACACAGTAAGGCATACAAAGTGTTTAACCAAAGAACCTTGTGTGTTGAGGAGAGTGTGCATGCATTGTTTGATGAGACTAACTCTGTGGTTGAGCATGATACACAGGATGAAGAGTTTGAACTTGGTCTTGTAAGAAAGACCTCTCGCTCACTCAAAGCTCCATAGTTGATAAAGGTAAGGCTCCTGAAGGTGAACCAAGTCCTGGAACTGATAATTTGAAAGGTGGGCAGGGAGCAAACCAGTCAAGGGGAAGCTCTGCTGAACCTGAACAGAACCGACCCACTCAACCCAATTATTCCCGAACTAATACGGGAACAGGCACCATAACAGTTGCAGAACCTGTTTCACCAAGTACCCAGGAGAGATTGATAAGTGTATCTGTTGTTCCATTTATTCCAAGACCCTGGAAGCACCAGAGCTCGCACCCCCTTGACCAGATCATGTCTGATATTAACACAGGTGTTAAGTCAAAAATCATGCATTATTTTTATAATTATTTTGAGTATATTATATATATTATTTCGTTTAATTTGTCTTGTTTTATATATTTTTCAGGGTTAGCATTAATTTAATAAAGAGGAGAAGAGAGGACGTAGAAGCTCGGATTTTACACACTTGGCTACAAGACGGTCCAAAAATAATAATTATGGAAATTATTATTTTCAGAATTATTACGTTGAGTTAGGGTTTCAAGAATTGGTAAAAAGCTACAAGTCTTGGAGAAGAAGAAATCTAAGGAAAAGAGGAGAACAAAACCTAAGCAAAAACCCTAAACCCTCATCCTATTAATAAACCCACGGCCTTCTTCCTCCTTCCCCATCAGCACCACCTTCTTCAGCCCCTCACGCATCACCATCCTCATCACTCACCACCACATCCCAACTACGCGACTGCTACACCTTCACTTCCTCCCCCAGGCACTTCTTCTTCCTCACCACACACGTACACCCTCACATCGCCTACCCATCTTCAATCTCCTCACCCATCACCAACATCTTCCTTCATCATCTTCACGCAGCCATCATCTTCATCAGCTAGGCATCGTCACCATCATCAGCATCACCATCATCTTCAGCATCAGCACCATCGTCATCGATCACCACTCTCACCGTGCCCATCAAGTCTCACCATCATCATCACGGTCCTCACCATCATCATCACCATCGTCATCAGCATCAGCATCATCGTCATCAGCCATCGTCAACTTCTCAAAGTAGGATTTTTTTTGATGTTTTAGTATTATTATTATTATTATTATTATTATTATTATTATTATTATTATTATTATTATTATTATTATTATTA
>JACYFF010031954.1:70274325-70294597 GCA_017589665.1 Selenicereus undatus | reverse complement strand
ATATATATATATATAAGTTATTGGGTCATTTCATCCATTACCATTGGTTTTGGATTAGAACTTCATTAAGTTCACATGCATTGCTCTTTTTTGTTAAGGCCTAATTTAGATAGAATTTAACAGTTACTAATTAAACTAAGCCTTGTTTTAGTGGATGTCTACGTCAGTCGTCAATTTAAGTTTAGGTTTTCTATGAATGAAGTTTACCTCAGAGTTTTTTACCCTTTGATGAAATATTAATCTTTCTTATAAGAGTTTTGATGAATTGGCGTGGCCCAAAATATCGGATGAAAATGGACTTTTAAACCATTGTAATACAAATTTAAGGCCATACATGAAAGACTAAAGATGCAAAGTTATCAAATATAGTTCATGAGAATACTAAATTGTTTACAACGTTGCACATCAATAAGATTTGTTGTAGCTTTATAAAAATTGAATTTCATGTATGCGTTTTAAATCTGCAATTACTTATATGATTTTCATTCTAAAATATGTTTGTTGCTTTAGTAATAAATTCTCCATAGTTTTTTTCAGAAAATTATCAAACCAAAAAAAATTTTTGAAAAAAAATGGAAAAAAAATTCTACTTTTTTTAGTTATTCAAAACTTCCCAACACGTGATTAGTTATTCAATACAACTGTTGTAATTTTTTAATTGAAACTATTGTAAATTGAACAGGAGCAGAATAAGGGGAAAAACAGAAAAGTTTCCCTTTTTTTGTGTTTTTGATGGAAGAAAAAGAAAAAGTTGGATATGAAACTACGAAGGAACGAGTGAGGATGCTCATAAATGATGACATTCACTTGGGAATGGCTCAATGGCCATGCCTAGGTTGGGAGTACAATCTGTTGAGAATGCAATTATTATTGCTATTCACTTTCTCAAATTAGCTTTTAAATTAATTTCGTAAGTTTGGTGACGTGAAGCATGAAAATGACACAAGAGAGACAAACATGGAAGAGCAAAGCATGGAAGGAGGAAGGAGGGAGAATGTTGGCATGCATAATAGCACTAGTTCGCTACCCTTAATTTTCTTTCCTTCCGTAGGGAAAAATAGAAAAACTTAAAAAAAGAAAAAGAGAAAGAATTTGAATCTCGTGATATAGCACGTGAGCCAATATGAGCAGTAGTCTGTTGCGTTTAAAACGGCTCAACCACTTCTCATTTGCGTTTCTCATCTAATTTCTTTGGCTTCTCCCCTTTTTTTTTTTACCGCGTTACATGAATGCAACAAGTTTCTAGTTTTATTGGTTAAATAAATTATCAAGACAAACGAACAAGTAAATAAATAAGCAAGCCATTCTTAGGCTTATGATTTTGTTTTTTTGGTCCAAATATAATATAAATGTTAGCATAAATGGACAAAGAGGACTTCTTATATTTAATGTACTTATGGATTCAACTTAGTCCTAGATAAGAGTAGCTCATTGTCTCATTGAAACTTATGTGATATTTAGTTGAATGTAATGTAATGCAATCAATTTTATAATGCAATCATCATTACCTAATTTGCGGTAATCATAAATATAAGATAGTTGTTATCTATAATCCTCTCTTACTATATAACAAGATATGCAAACATAAATACAAACTTGTCTGTATAGCAAGGTTATTTACATCCAACCAAACATTACCTTAGAAGAAAAAGATAGACTTTTACAATAACCTATTTTTATACAAAATTGTCGCTATGGCGATCTTTGAATATAAATCTAATTAGGTTTTATGTATCAATTGAGTTGCACTTTTTATTTTTTATGTATTTTTATTTAAAGGGTTAAATCAGATCATCCTACTAAACTCACATAATAGGATAACTCAATGGGTTGTCTAGGCCTAAGGGGAGGCGGCATATATTAAAGGCCTGATAGCCACTTTTTCCAATTTTTGAACAAGAAATTGGAGGCCGCCATGCTCTGAAGGTGTTGGTGTATGTAGGCCGGGCCTAATAGAATTAGGCCCGACGACCACGCATGTTGCCTAGGGCAACAACCCTGGCTATTCCCCAAAACTATATAAGGGGAGTTTAGGGGATAGCCAAGAGACAGACAATAGAAATCTCTCATACTCTCCTATACTTTCTCTCACGGCTGAATCACCATTAATTGGATTCTCGGGTTTAGGACGTGAAACCCTAAAAGCGACTCTAGTAGCCGTTTCATACGCTTATTGGCGTGGATTGGTTTTCTTTATTATCATGAACTATTACCGGCAGTATATTTCCGCATTCATGTTAGTCCTATTTCTTGCTACAGTGGTATCAGAGCCTAAATTGTTCGGATTAGTCCCGATTGAAAGATTAATAAGTCTGCTAAAATAGATTCATTGAAAGCATGCTCCTTTATTCGATTAAATTGCTTGATATGTGTAATTATGCAAACCTAATTTTATAGCAGCATGTTTTCACATTTAAGTTGCCCAGAACTAGCTTTAAAGATTACGTCTTTCGTTAAATTTCTGGGTTGAATGTTTCCATGCATGTTATTCAAAATTCAACGCATACACTAGAATATGTAAAGATTTAGTCTCTACAAAGACTGAATTTTTCACCAAAGCATGTTTACTGGCCAAAGACTGAATTTTTCCTTTTAGTATAGTTATGGAATTACATGCAAGCATGTTTCTTCAGTATAGATTATTTACCAAGCATGGTTCAACAAACTAAAGACTGAATTTTCTGTCAATTTGGTCTTGCGATTATATTCAGAGCATGTTTTCAGTATGAAATTCAACTGGCAAATTAAATTGTTCAAGTTGTTGCTATTAACCAGAGGCATAAATTGAAAAATCAAACTCATAAACATCGTGTTTCATGCCTCTGTGAATATATTCGTGTGCAACATTTGTGAGTGGGCATAATTTTGTTTCGATTATGAATATTGGAAGACACAAAAGGAGTTCTTTTGTCAATGATGTTCATAATTATATTTTGATAACCCTAATCGCCTCTGTCCAAAACAGTTTCATAGCTGAACCCGAAACCCTAAGCCCCCACAGCCCCTTTGCCCAAGGACCAAACCCTAACCCTAACATTCTCTTCGCACCACCCCCCTAACTCCAAAACCTCAATACCCTGAGGTGGTGACGGTGGCAAGGACCTCAGCGGTCTGCCGCCGAAAGGCCCCCACCACCAACGCCTTTCTGGCGGCGGCGGCAGCAGAGCTTGGTGACCGAAACCGGGAATCACACAAAAGGAGGGGGGAGGGGGTAGAAACGAATACCCATCAGGAACCGACGAGGGAAGGGTGGTGCATGTCTACATGCGCCGCCGACGAGGCCTTCTTTCGGTCCTCTTCTTCCTTCATTAGCCACATGTACACGCCGATCTACACAACCACCGAGAAAGAACTACGAAAACGCCACCCATGGAGGTGCGTGTGCCCACGCGTCGCCGCCTCAGTGGCGCGTTGGACGCATGGGCGGCTTCACTAAACGCGGCTTCGGCCGATCTACACGGTGATGGTGTCAGTTCTCATCGAGTTGGTGTGGATCAAAGGGAGTATACACTTTTTGCGGCGGCGGTTCTGCATCACTTGGGTGGTTTTTGGCATGGTGGTCATGGGAAAACCACCGTCAGCGGATGGCCGAGGGGTAAGGGTGCTGGGTGGAGCTTGGTGCTCCACGGCCACGACACCTAAGATGTCGAGGAACAAAGACAGGGGAGAAAGAGAGACTTGGGCCAACAAAGAGAGAAAGAGAGCCTCGATCGAACACATAGAGAGGAGAGAGAGTGTTTAGGATTAGTAGGTGAGGGGGAGAAAGTGAGTGTTACTCACTTATATAAAGGCCCTGGTAGGGCTCCATTTAATGGGTCGGTTTGCTTCTTACCGTATTTCAATGATATGGGCCAGGCTGTTTTAGGCCGAATTATTTTTCAGCCATTGCTGTTTAATTATTATCATTAGTCACAGTATGATTTTTAATTGAATTGTGATGATATTCAAGTTGATAAAATTTCGTGCATTTAATTCATTCGTTGAATTAAGGTTTCGAATTAGTTTTAATCCTGAATATGTGAATTCGTTACAAAACATTAATATGTTTAATGTCGTATATAAATTCGTTTTATATATGTGTCGACTTGAAATTTTCATACAGAGTAACTTGTTATCGATCAATTGGGTTAAAATTATATGAATTCGTTTCATATATATGATTAGTGTGCATGATGTAAATTTGTTTTCGTCGAACTCAATAAATATCTATATCATATAAAGATCCCCTTGATCGGTAAATGAATATGTTTCATAAGTTACATTATATAAATATGTTTTATATAATATCCCATCACATGAATTTACTTCATGATTTAATAATTTTATGCAAAAACATGAGCAATTAAGAATCAGTTAATTGTTCTATCATTCTTGTAGTCAATAAAAATGATTAATTAAGGTTTACATGAACAAGTTTCATGCTATTATTTGGATATATAGGGTATTTAATTATTTTATGAATTTGTTTCATGAAATTTAAGTTTGCAATATTATATGAATACGTTTTATATAATTTGTGAGCTTTATTATGAACTTGTTTCATCCAAATTTTAATGTTATATAGATCTGTTCTATGTATGATTAATTGCGACTAATATTTGAATATATGTCATGTTACAAAGTATGTTGCGTTCAATTACATGGATATGTTTCATGACAATCACCAATTACTAGTATTATATAAATGTGTTTTATATATATGAACTACATGAGTTGTAGTAAATTTGCTAATTGTCTTAGCACTTTTTCCTTACCCAAATTAATGAATGTAGATTCGTTTCATGTTACCTGCTAATTGTGTAATATAGTGGTATTTCACGAATTGGTTTTATGAAATTTGAATTCATAATATTATAAATGTGTTTTATAAATTGCGAGTAACATTTGAATAAGTTTCATGTTATATATAATTATATAAATGTCTTTTATATAATGCTATTTGGGCATTTTGTGAAATTCTTTTGTAACATGTTATTATTCAAATATGTTTCGCAATATAGATTCATCTTATTATACACATGTGTTTTATATAATAAATTGAATTTTATGTTGGGTATGTCATTGATAGAGTTCTAAATGACATATTAGTAGTTATAAATAATGAGATAACTTCATGTAAATTTGGATTATATAAAGTTGGATATCTTTGTAATATTTCTGAAATGTTAATTTGTTTAACCATAATGTTCTCCATAAATTTTGTGTTATGGAAAATTGTGATAAATAAGTTATAAAAACTTCTAATTCATGTTTGTATGAGATGATTATGAGCTTAGCGAAATTTTCGATCATGCAACATGGATAATGGAGTTTTTGATAGTTTATTTATTTGAAAATATGCCTAATGTCCACTTTACAAAATATATACCTTTAGATATGGCAATTAAAAAAATAGTTGGTAATTTGTTTACCAATAAAGAACTTGATAACGCTGACTATGATATATAATGTCAGAGGATTCAGTTTCTTCTGAATGAACGTGAAATGTTAGGACACTCATTAGGTTCTAGGTCTCATAGGATGGCAAAGATGGTACTATTAGTGAACAGTATCGATAAAACTTAAAAGCATACCAAAAGGGGTTTGAGAATAGATTGATCAACATACTATACTTTGTAATATTGCATGAATGACAATCTAGTGAGGGATTGAAAGTTACCCCACTGTTAAGTATGTGTGCGATCAGGTTCGTCCGACCCATTCCCTCATAAAGTTCTAGACCTAAGATTGGTATTGCAAAAGGGAAAAAGGCTAAGGGAAATAAAGAGAGGCACATAGCACGTGCAAGTGCGATGACTGTGGAAATTAGAGATCTTATACTTGGGATTATCCTGAGCCGATTGAGTTACCTTCGTTCATAGCCTGGATAATATGTGTGCTCCCAAACATTTGTTGCGAATTGTGATCCTTAGTGGATTGTAGATGCGGGAGGAACCAAGCACATAGTTTGTGAACGAGTTGATTTTTGTGAACTTTCACCACTACACGGTGGATTCACAAATTGTCGTTTTAGGCAACGACAATGGAAAAGATGTCCTTGAATTAAAGAAAAGTCATTCGAGGCTCCTTGAAGGGACTACGTTGTCTCTTCCCGATGCTCTCATCGCACCTGGGGTGCGATGTTTCCTTGTGTCTTCTGTTCCTAAGATTAGTTTTCTTTAATTTTCGTCTAGATGTATTAGACATCATATGGAATGGTGATCTGTTTGACCTTGTCACATTGAAAAGTGTTTTCAATGGACGAAAAAGAACATGTTCCATCCTTGTCTCATTTTCGACTCTGTTTTAGGCATGCTCAACTTGACCATGAGAGTCAAGATAGAGTTAATAGACTAACTAAAGATGGCTTCTTTTTTAAGACCAACTCACTAGGCTTAAGGTGCAAAATGTGAGTTATGTCTAGCTACTAAAGCAATAGGAAATTCGTTTTGTAAGGTTTCAAGGGCATCAAATCCCTTAGCGTTCGTTCACTTTAGACATCTGCGGGTCCAAGAATATGAAAGCACATCATGGAGCCATATATATTCATGATTTAGGTATGCGTACCTACTATCTCACCGTTATTAAGTACTCGATGTGTTCATATACTTTATAGCGGTAGTAAGACTCAATTGGGACGAAATATTAAAAACTCTTCGAACCAATTGAGATCACGAATATTTTCTTCGTGAAACAAAATCCCACAATGTTGATTTTGTTAAGGATGAGTTTCTTAGCACTTGGTGAAATTCAAAAGGGCCTCAATTTGTATACGTTATGATAAGACCTTCAACCACCTCTCGATGAGGGGGAGGATTTGAATTCTCACTAAGTCACCGAGGATGGTACACCTTCTTTATTTGATAGGAATGGTGAAGGTTTGTCTGTTAAGGAGAATAAGATTCGTCCTCAATCTCCAAATGTTGAGGGGAGCCATTCCTAAACATGCAGTTAGTCCTCATGTTCAGGATCCCACCTCCAATAGATAGTGGGAGTAATCTTCTCTCCCTACTTAGGGTTTCATACCTCTTAAAGAAAATGTTAGGAACACCTGGTCCTTTATCTCTTAGAGAAAGGGGGAGGGATTTCCCACGTAGGCAGATAAATAATGAAGGTCCCAGGATCCCAAGGACTGAGCATGGATGAATTCTTCAATGATATTTTTAAATCGAAGAGGAAATATTCCTATGCACTCCCTTGGGAGTTGAGGGATCTACCTCTTATCAAGAGGCGGTTGGTTCACCAAATTACAAAGAGTGATTGGATGCTATAAGGGATGAGATGGACTCACTGACAGGTTTTGAGAACTCGTTGAAACTCTACCCTGATGTAAGTCTTCAAGATAAAACATCAGGTGGATAGTTCAATTGATAAGTTCAGGCCCAGATACTCCTAGCCCTGGTTGCCCATTCGGACTTTGAGTTGTTCGAAATGGATGTAAAGGTTGCCTTTCTCAATGGTGATCTTGAGAAAGAGATTTATATGGACTAACCCATTGATTTTGTGTCAAAGGGATAAGAGGACAATGTGTGTCATCTTAAAAGGTCCACATGTGACCATTGTGTATGTTGAAAGATCAACATGGGGATTACATTCCTTATGTTGATGACATACTATTGATTAGGGAACAACTTGGAGATGATCAAAGCTACTAAAAGGTAGTTATTCCATATCTTTGAGACAAAGGACACGGGTGAAACTAGGTATGTCCTAGGAGTGAAAATAATCTAAAGCCGTCCGAAGAAGCGTGCATCAAAATGCCTTGGAACGATTTTGGGTTTCTAATTCCTAACCCGTAGATACTCCAGTTGAGAAGGGTCCAACCTTGATTCTTGCTCAATGTTCTAAAATAGATGACAAAATAGAGATAATGAACAAATGTCCATAACCCTAGTGTCATAGTAAGCTTATTGTAAGCAATGTTATGTACATGGCCTTGACATTGCTTTGCGATTAGTTTGATAAGTCATTATCAAGGTAACCCAAGCCTTGCTAATTAGCAAGTCGCCTATAGAATCAAGCGCTATCTTCGTGGCATTGATAACTCTGTCTTTTGCTATCTAGGAGGAGGCCTCAAGTTGAGAGGATACTCAAATATTGATTGGGGTGGTAACTCAGATGAGTCTAAGTTAACCTCAGGACATGCCTTCAACCTGATTGGGAAAGCCATGTCATGGTGCAGCAAAGAAGCACAGCTGCACAACAATGTCAGCTATGGAGGTAGATCGTGTGTCTTGTACCATAGAGACAAAAAGCATTGTCATTAGGTATATATATACACTAACAAGGTGATATGTTCCCTTAACTAAACCTATTCGTAGTGATGTGTTCAAAACTCATTGGTTGAGTCTTGAAGTTCATAAGGTTTGGTATTTAGACATGTTCTGTTACGTGATGGACATATTTCTTTTATGGGCAAGATGCTCATTGTTGTACGTTAGGTATATTGAAATGTCATAGGCTTCTGATTGGCCTAGTCACACAGACAATCACCCTGACGCTTGAGTAGCGGGCAGGATGAGACTGAATCATATTGGCACTAGGTGTGCAATATTGATTACTCACACTGGAAGTGTATGAGTGGAATGAATATAGTCTCTTTAGTAAGACTAAGATGAGACTCGAGGGAGTCAAGTATGAAATAAGTTTTCATATTGAAGCCTCAAAAGCCGAATCTTGAGTGTCAAGATTAACATTCAGTATGTTAATCTAGTGACTCAAGTTAGATTTTTTGGGTGAAAATCTAGACTGTCGATTCGCATGGCATAAAGAGTGACGTACCCCAGCTGAGTGGGAGCTATGTCATGACACACATCTCATACTCTCTGTGCTTATAAGATGACCCATGCATGGAGTGACAATTGATTTCCCTATCACTTGTCACGATATGACCCTATGGACAATGACCCTTTGACTTACAACTATGATATTAAGTTGAAGCTTGATGTTGCTACTTAAGTGTGATTCTCAAGAACCATGATGTATACGGTTCAGTGAGAACAAATTAGGAAAGCAACTAAGCTAAGATGAAAATTCATGAGTGTTTAAGGAAAAACCGATCCACCATCACCATATCAGCTCAGGCGGTTATGTTGAGAATATAATCTTATGATATATCAGGTATAAGGGATTAGAGATGCCACTGGTGATGTTTTGGGATGGTTTTGGGGTATCGTATTTCGTGAAAGTGTTATGTTAGTTGGATGATAACTTAATATAACACTACTGGTTATTTATGGTCGCACGTCCTATTCCTGGTATGAAGCTTGAAAGAGTAACAATATGTGGGGAGCATTTATTTTTGCAGCTTACGTGGCCAAGTGGGAGCTGTAGGCCGGGCCTAATAGTATTAGGCCCGACGGCCACGTATGTTGCCTAGGGCAACAACCTTGACTATTCCTCAAAACTATATAAGGGGTGTTTAGGGGATAGTCAAGAGACAGACAATAAAAATCTCTCATACTCTCTTATACTTTCTCTCAAGGCTAAATCACCATCAATTGGATTCTTGAGTTTAGGACATGAAACCCTAAAAGCGACTCTAGTAGCCGTTTCATATTCTTATTGGTATGGATTGATTTTCTTTATTATCGTGGACTATTACCGGCAGTATATTTCCGCATCCAGGTTAGTCCTATTTCTTCCTATAGTGTACAAATAGCAGTGGCGTACGAATCGAGAGGACTTTGGCAAACTTATTTATTTCTAATTATCGAAATTGTTAAAAGTGAGAGTTTGGTAAGCATTTTCATGTTTAAAAAGGCCTACATGAGGCTTTTGTTGAGAATTGCTCCAGTCTGTCGACACGTTAGAGACCAAGGAGCATAATACTGCTGGAAAGATGTCCAAAATTGATTTCTTGCTTGCAGCTAGTGTAGTAACCATCCTTACTGTACATGTGAATCCACGAACATAAGTTCTTGGAGGGACAATTTAGCTAAGAAAATCATTAGCAGTTGTATAAATTTGTGCAATGTGTAGTTAGTAGCAACAGTGGGGTGCTCGGGATGTTAGTTTTGTGTTTATCCTTATGCATGCTTTCAACTCTGCTGAAGGGACGAAACATATCTTGCCTAGCTGGATTGCTGTTGGGCAGATGACTAAGTTCCTATTTGATAAACAGCTGTTAGTTATTAGCTGTTAGCTGTTTGTATTAATGTTAGCCGTTAGCTTCTTAAATTAGCTGTTTGCATTAGCTGTTTAAATTAACTATTTATAAAAGAAATATTTGATAAAATTAGCTATTTTTAAAAAAGCTATGCAGTAAAATTTCATTTGTACCCTTATCTCTAAATTACTTTTTAAATGACAATAATTTTTGCATTTACTAGTTATCTCATTTTCTTTCCAAAAAGAATTAAATTGATGTCATATGTACAAATTAATTTTATTGATAAAACGTTAAATTTTTTACTAGTTGTACATAATTTGTATTCTTATTAATCTTTTTTTTTCTTTTCAACTTGTGTATAGCTATCTACATGATAAATATGTCTTAAACTATTATTTTGTTATTTGCTACATATTTTATTATTATGATTTGAAATTTATATATTTGAATGATTTAATATTGGATAGATTAAATTTAAATAATACATAACATCAAATATCACTACAAAGGTTAATGGCATGTGGTGTAATTTTTTCAAACTCCTGGATAGTTATGTTATTTTCACAAACAATTATTCCCAAAAGACTAATGAAAATTACACCATATGCCATTAGCTCTTCCAAACAGCCCTTAAACCAAACACCAATTTAGCTGTTTTGACTAGTCAAAACAGCTAAACCCCCCTCCCCCCAAAAAGTTCTTACAACCAAACACCCCCTAAGCTTCCTTGTTTGATTGTGGATTCGTCATTTTGATGTTCTCATAGCCAACATGAGAGAATTAAGTCTATCATGGTATTGAGGATTATATGAGTAGTCTGTAGTCGTATCACTAGCACTGACAAAAATTTGACTTTAGATTCAATTCAGATCGAGAAAATTGGAAAATGTTAAAATTCAACAAGAAATTGATGTCCAATACCTCTTTTTTCAGGTTGGACAATTCGGACAAAGCTAAATTCGAGTCAAAATCATATTCTAACAATAGAAGTAATAAAAATATAATGTCCGAATTTAAAATTCGAATGAAAAATTCATGACCATAGCTGTTTTTTCTGGATCAAACAAATTCAGGTATTCGGATCATACACTTTTTACCTGCACTAGATTTATCAGTTATTAGGCGGGGGTCTCTTTTAAATGTGAAACAATCATGCTAGTAGTCTAGACTAAAATTAAAAGTATTTTGAAACGAACTATTTAAATGGTGACTGATTTTTACCTGATCTCATTAATGATGTTAAATTGCTAATTATTTAAAATAACGTGCAAAAAATGACTCCATACATATCTATTGTTAGTAGGTCTTATAATAGAACTTTGCTTGATACTTATGTGGAGGTCATCTAAAGTTTTTGTTTACTTGTTTAAATTTTATGAGAAACTTTACGCATACATTTTTATTGTAACTTATTTGTTATATGTAACTAGCGACGTTAAGCATATAAGATTTATGAGTTATCCCTATCATGTATATATAAACATGTTACTTGCGTTTAGGTAGTGTTTGGTTAGAAGAAAAATGGTTTTTCTGAAAAATTATTTTTTGTGGAAAATGTTTTTCCAAGGAAAATTTATTTTCATGTCACATTTTTCGTTGTTTGGTACAAGGTAAATCATTCTCCATGGAAAAAATGAAAACATCAACTGAATTGTTTAAATGCCAAAAATATTGACTGAATGGTCATAAGAGAGATAAATGTTACCAAATGAAAGAATTTTGAACTTAAAATTTATATTTGAGTTTTCTTTAAATACTTCCTCTTGGATATCAAGTTTCGCTCTAAACTGTTGAAATTGATTTAGTGACAAAAAAGATCAACTAAATTTTTTGAGCAGTGCAAAATGTCGATTGAATTGTTGCGGTGGAGAACCAAATGAGAGAATGTCGTGCTCAAAACCTGGATTTGAGCATATTTTAATAATTCCTATCCAATAATTAAGTTTTAATCCAAAATATTAAAATTGTTCTAGTAATGAAAAATATTGACTACACTGTTTAAGTAGCAAAAAATATTAATTGAATTGTTGTTATGGAAAAAACTTTGACCAAATGAAAGAATATCGAGTTGAAAATCTAAATTTGAGCATATTTTAATATTTTCTATTTGATGATCAAGTTTCAATCCAAACCCTTCAAATTATTTTAGTGTCGAGTCAACTGAATTATTTTAGTAGCAAAAAATATCGATTAAATTATCATGGCGGAGATAAATATCGACCAAATGAAAGAAATTTGAGCTCAAAATTTAGATTTGAATTTATTTAATCTTCTTATTAGATAGACAAGTTTCGATGTAAACTGTTGAAATTGAATTTTGTACCTAAATTTCAGCTGATCACATTGTCAAAGAGTTAAATGAAGAAAATCAACTGTATATTTTCTCAAAAAAGAAATTATTTTCCTCCATTAGGGGGAAAGCCATTTTCCTTGGAAAATAGTTTTCCGTCATTTTTTGTGCCAAATAACAAAAAATTAGAAAATTATTTTCTGTAAAAATTATTTTCCATCCAATCAAATACTACCTTAATTAAATTAATTTTCTCCCAAACTGAACAAATAATTTAATCGGTATTTTCAAGGAAGAGTCCAAAATGCTTTGATTATATTTAGTGAAACGAAAAGTGATGTTTGTGGGCTGCTCACGCCTTACGTAGAGTTCCAATTTGTTGCACACTTCTTTGACAATGAGGGCACTACACAAAAGCATGATTGTTGCTGCAAATGATTGATGAGCGTCTCTATACGGCCAGATGACATATTACGCACTCTAATTATTAATTTTCAAGATTCGTGAATGAAACAGTCTCACAAAACTCTTTCAAGAGATTGATAATTTTTTGTTGACTGTCTAGCATTGATCAATCGCTTGTTTCTTATAAATTGCTTGCACATTGATTTACGAAAGCTAATATTCCTATGCCCATGCGATGCATGAAAAACCTCATGACTTTAAAATCGTAGTAATTAGCATCTGTTTTTTTATTGGATATTGTCTTTTTCAGAAAATTATTTAAAAAAATTTGTGAGAATGATTTGCATAAAAAGATTAGGAGAGCCGAAGTGTAATCGCCACTTTGAATATGAAATTTAATGGGATCAAGTAAGAACAATACTCTGAATCATAGAATTAGAAAAAATATACCATCAACCACATCCTTGTCATTTAATATAGTTTTATACCCATGGACAAAGAGGATGAGCCTGATTTGATCTCCATAGGATAAGCATAGATGGATTATTGTGGTGAACCCTCGTTGATTGTCTTGGCAATCCATATTCAATTCTTGATTTTCCTGTAGTGAAGCCCCTCGTTGTCAATGCATCGACCAATCTTTCAGATATAACGCTCACTGTCGTTGGCCTTAGCATACTACCACATGCCCTATCTTCGCTCTGACCACGCCTGCACTTTTACATACAACAGAAGGAAGGAAAAGTCACCGCCGATTGTTTGAATTTGAGTCTTTGCCAAGTTTTTATGCAAGATAATTTCATCCAAGATTTCTCAACGTAAGTCTTTCAAATTGTGTTTTCTTTAAAATTAAGAAACGTAACACTAATAATATTAGGGTCAGAGTTTTTTAATATGTATATTTTTTGAAAAAAAAAAATTAGAAAGACAATTGAGTAAATATTTTATCACAATATTTTATTATTATGTCTATAAAAAATGGAAGGGTAACAATAATAATATTGGAGCTGGAGAGTCTATTAATATAGATAGTTTTTAAAAAATGGAAAGGCAAAAATAATAATAATGAAAATCAGAAATTTTTATCATTTTTTAATTGATTTGTATTTAGGTTAGAAATTAATACCAAAGTTGTGAGAGCTTGACATGTACCAAATGTTAGGCTTGAAATGTTTGTTTTAATATATGTGTACAGACGGTGGTGTCACACATGGAGTCATTCACTTAAGCGTATCTCATTTATATCATTCTATGATAATAGGTTGAACTCAAAATTAAATTAAATTTGTCTAGGGTTATCTAATAGGCCCGATTTGGCTAGTTAAATTACTCAGAAGGCGGTCAATAGGGTGATGATCAATATCGCAAATTAATTGAAATAAAGAGCGAAAAGATAAACGTGGACAAGACACAAGAACTTTTTAACGAGGTTAGCCTCAACTAGGTTTAGTACCCGTTTAGAGTTCCCTAACTCTAGGATTAACTCAATTTTATTAGGATGGATTACACAACTCTAGAGTACATCTGCTCTAAGTTCCAAGCTACAAGTTGACCATTCAAGAAATTGTTGGTAGAGTTGACCCTTCAACTCTATATCCCACCTAATTATAATATTGAACAATACCACTCAAATAAGTGAATAGCAATTTGCAGCTCAAAGTATGCAAGTGTATGTTGCTGATCTTTTCTCTTTGTTGTACGCCTTGCTCTAGCTGCAAAAACCTCTTAATTTATAGCCAAATGATGTTGAAGAGGTTGAAACAACTTTAGGAAAGTGATTGTTGCTCCAAGGAAGGAAAGGATGGTTTTCAACCTTGCTTCAAGGCCTTGAATCCCCTATTTTAAGACCTTGAATCTGCGACTTCTGCTGCAATGTCCATGATTTTATTCCAACGGTTACTTGCTTTCCTGGAGAGATATGCTAGAGCTGATTCTTAGCATCAACATCCTTCCAAAGAATAAACTCAAAATATATTATCATAATTAGGCAAATGATGATTATTTCAAAAGTATTAGCATATAGAGAATCATAGTATTATGTCAAGATCAAATGATCAAATTTGAATATAAAGATCACATATTCAAATTTAAATACTAAATTATCCCAAAGATAAAATCAATCATGTCAATATCTACTTATAATCATATTACATTAAATAATGAAAATACTAAGGTAGGTCCAAATAAATATACCAATAAACCAATTCCTTTTTATATTTCATCAAAACACATTAATAAAATATATTGTAAGTTTAAGAAAGCTAACAATCTCCCCCTTTTTTACGAAAGACAAAACCCAATAAGAACAACGAATGAATACAGTTTTGACTGTTAGACCATGAATGCATTGCCAAATACTTCTCCCCCTTTTTGTGTTTCATCAAAAACGTAGCACAAGAGGGGAAAAAAAAAGGCGAAGCATGTAAAAGTTATGGCAAACATTTAGCTCCCTCTCAACAAATCAATGACATATAAAGATGCTCCCTCTCAATTTATGGCACATATAAAAAATATAAGGAATTAGGCACTAACATTTTGATCAAATAATATATCCTAACATGCATGCAGAGACTTGATATTCTCATGAGCATTGCAAGGGATCAACATATTAATATAACAATTTTCCCCCTTCAAGAACAAATCAAGACTGCCAAAAAATCATCAAGTAATATAATTCTAACTTTTAGAAAGAAACAATATCATTTATGTATAAAGATAATCACACATAATAGCATAAGATATGACATAATATTAATCATGCTCACCTTCCGAAGACAATTAAGCAAATTAAAATTCAAAAATTTTACAATCAAAAATTCTCAAATAGGAAGTAAATCATGCAAAGATAACGTCACATTCCATTTGGTAAGGATTCAAATTTTGATTTCTATTCATGTTGTTGAAATAGAAATTCAAACCCTTGATTCAGTCACACCAAAATTTTCAATTTCTACCTACAGTTCAGGGCCTTGAACTGTATTTCAGGGTCTTGAAATCTAGGTACTAAACTGATTACCTATTATTTCAACCTCCTTGGACCATAAAGCAATTTCCATGAGTACTTCAATATTTCACATGCATCCAATTTCGCAATTTCATGTTTTATTCTCATGTGGATGCAAAATGCCTTGTAAAACAGACCTATACCTTTCTCAAAACACATGTAGAAAATTCAGTTCCATAATCATAATTGCTCGCCACAATGCATGACCTTGTTACTTTTGGTACCCAAATTTATGTGCTACTAGGACCATTTCTTTTAATAGGACAATGAATTGAAATACATCCTATTTTACAACAATAATTACAAGTAATAAAAGTCTTACTTTTGGAGTAAGTCGATTTAACAAAGAAGTTTTTATAACACTTCTTTTTATTGAATGGATTAAAACCGATTCCTTCTTTGTTAAACGCCGTTTTTTGTGTACCAAGAATTTTATTTAAATTCTCTTCCCCTTCTGAAAATTTTAAGACACTTTTTTCAAGACTGACACACTTCACTCGAAGCTCATCTTTTTCTTTCTCAAGAATGACAACTTTCTCTTGAAAACCTTTTAAATCATTAGACACTAAATCATTTGATTTTTGAAATTCAACATTTTATTGAGACAATTCAAAATTCTTTTTCTTCAAATCTTTAATTTTAGAAATGTGTCCTTCTTGACGTTTAATATAATAAAGTAAGACTTTCATTAACTTACGTTTAGAATAATTGTGAAGAGACTCATATACCTCATCTGGAAAGTCATATTCCATTTCTTCATCTTCTTCTTCATCATCACTTGTGCAAGCATCATCATCATCATCATTGTCACTTGCATCCTGAACTTTAACTTCTTCATTTGCCATTAGATAAAACTGAGCAATCTCTTTTTCGTCACTCAAATTGCTAGGCATGTGGTCCCTTCCTGACGAATCGACATTTTCTTGGCTTTTGTCTTTATATAGTAAAGTAAGTTTCTCCCAAAGATCATTAGTTGTCTCACAATAGCAAACATGGTTAAATATTTCATCATTTTGAGCACATTGCAAAATATATAAAACCCTAGAATTTTTCTTAAGCATCTCGTGGTCATCTTGAGTATATTCATCCTTTTGCTTGATAACAGTACTTCCATGATCTCTTGTCCAATTTGGTACAAAAGGACCATTCGAAATGATGTCCCAGAAATCAAAATCGATGGATCTAATAAATGATTTCATCCTGCACTTCCAAAGAGAAAAATCAGTTCCATCAAATATTGGAGAACAATTGATAGAGTCATTTGATAAACTAGCCATGGATATAGCTACAAATGGCCAAGTCTTAAAATAATAGCCCATGCTCTGATTACCAATTGTTGGCCCGATTTGGCTAGTTAAATCACCCTAGAAGGCAGTGAATAGGGTGATGATCAATACCGCAACTTAATTGAAATAAAGACCAAAAAGAAAAATGTGGACAAGACACAAGAACTTTTTAATGAGGTTAGCCTCAACCAGGTTTAGTCCTCGCCTAGAGTTTCCTAACTCTAGGATTAACCCAATTTTATTAGGAGGAATTACACAACTCTACAGTACAACTACTCTAAGTTCCAAGCTACAAGTTAACCCTTTAATAAGTTGTTGGTAGAGTTGACCCTTCAACTCTATATCGCACCTAATTACAATATTGAACAATACCACTCAAATAAGTGAATAGCAATTTGAAATTCAAAGTATGCAAGTGCATGTTGTTGCTCTTTTCTCTTTCTTAGGCGTCTTTCTCCAGCAGTAAAAACATCTTAATTTATAGCCAAATGATGTTGAAAAGGTTGAAAGAACTTTACGAAAGTGACCGTTGCTCCAAGGAAGGAAAGGATGGTTTTCACCATTGGTTCAAGGCCTTGAATCCCCTATTTTAAGCCCTTGAATGTGGGAATTTTGCTGCAATGTCCATGATTTGATTCCAACGATTACTTGCCTTGCTGGAGAGATATGCTAAAGCTGATTCTTAGCATCAACATCATTCCAAAGAATAAGCTCAAAATATATTATCATAATTAGGCAAATGATGATTATTTCAAAAGTATTAGCATCTAGAGAATCACAATATTATCTTAAGATCACATAATCAAATTTGAATATAAAGATCACATATTCAAATTTAAATACAAATTATCCCAAAAATAAAATCAATTATGTCAATATCCACTTATAATCATATTACATTAAATAATAAAAATACTAAGGTAGGTCCAAATAAATATACCAATAAACCAATTCCTTTTTATCTTTCACCAAAACATATTAATAAAAATATATTGTAAGTTGAAGAAAGCTAACAATCTCCCTCTTTTTGATGAAAGACAAAACCCAATAAAAACAACACGTGAATATAGTTTGAATGTTAGACCATGAATGCATAGCCAAATACTTCTCCCCCATTTTGTGTTTGATAAAAATGGTAGCACAAGAGGAAAAAAAAATTATGGCAACAATTAGCTCCCTCTCAACAAATCAATGACATATAAAGATGCTCCTCCTCAATTTATGGCACATATAAAAAATATAAGGAATTAGGCACTATCATTTTCATCAAATAATATATCTTAACATGCATGCATTGACTTGATATTCTCATGAGCATTGCAAGGGATCAACATATTAATATAACAATTCTCCCCCTTCTAGAACAAATCAAGATTATCAAAAAATCATCAAGTAATATAATTCTCCCTTATAGAAAGAAATAATATCATTTATGTATAAAGATAATCACATATAATAGCATAAGATATGATGTAATATTAATCATGCTCACCTTCCAAAGATAATTAAGCAAATTAAAATTCAAAAATTTGACAATAAAAATTTCTCAAATAGGAGATAAATCATGCAAAGATAACATCACCTTCCATTTGGTAAGAATTCAAATTTTCATTTCTATTCATGTTGTTGAAATAGAAATTCATGCCCTTGATTCAGTCACACCAAAATTTTCAGTTTCTACCTACAGTTCAAGGCCTTGAACTGTATTTCAAGGCCTTGAAATCTGGGCCCTAAACTAATTACCTATTATTTCAACCTCCTTGGGCCGTAAAACAATTTTCATGAGTACTTCAACTTTTCACGTGCATTCAATTTCGCAATTTCATGTTTTATTCTCATGTGGATGCAAAATGCCCTGTAAAACAAACTTATGTCTTTCTCAAAACACATTTAGAAAGTTCAGTTCCATAATCATATTTATTCGCCACAATGCATTACCTTGTTACTTTTGGTATCTAAATTTGTGTGCTACTAGGACCATTTCTTTTAATAGGACAATGAGTTGAAATATGCCCTATTTTACAACAATAATTATGAGTAATAGAAGTATTACCTTTGGTGTAAGTCGATTTAACAAAGAAGTTTTTATAACACTTCTTTTTGTTGAACGAATTAAAATCGATTCCTTTTTTGTTAAACGACGTTTTTTGTGTACCAAGAATTTTATTTAAATTCTCTTCCCCTTTTGAAAATCTTAAGACAATTTTTTCAAGATTGACACACTTCACTTGAAGCTCTTCTTTTTCTTTCTCAAGAAGGACAACTTTCTCTTGAAAACTTTTTAAATCATTAGACAGTAAATCATTGGATTATTGAAATTCAACATTTTCTTGAGACAATTCAAAATTCTTTTTCTTGAAATCTTTAATTTTAGAAATGTGTCATTCTTGACGTCTAATACAATAAAGTAAGACTTTTATTCACTTACGTTTAGAATAATTGTGAAGAGACTCATATACCTCATCCGGAAAGTCATATTCCATTTCTTCATCTTCCTCTTCATCATCACTTGTACAAGCATCATCATCATCATCATCATTGTCACTTGCATCTCAAACTTTAACTTCTCCATTTGCCATTAGACAAAAATGAGCAATCTCCTTTTCGTCGCTCAAATTACAAAGCATGTGGTCCCTTCTAGACGAATCGACATTTTCTTGGATTTTGCCTTTGTGTAGTAATGTCAGTTTTTCACAAAGATCTTTAGCTGTCTCACAGTAGCAAACAAGGTTAAATATTTCGTCATTTACAACACATTGAAAAATATATAAAACTCTAGAAGTTTTCTTAAGCATCTCTTGGTCATCTTGATAGTATTCATCATTTGGCTTGATAACAATACTTCCACGATCTCTTGTCCAATTTGGTACAAAAGGACCATTTGAAATGAAGTCTCAAAAATCAAAATCGTTGGATCTAATAAATGATTTCATTCTGCACTTCCAAAGAGAAAAACACTAAACAATTCCAAAGACAAAATCAATCATGTCAATATCTACTTGTAATCATATTACATTAAATAATAAAAACACTAAGGTAGGTCCAAATAAATATACCAATTAGCCAATTACTTTTTATCTTTCATCAAAACATATTAACAAAATATATTGTAAGTTCAAGAAAGCTAACGCTGAACTTGACTCCATTGCAGAAATCCCATCATCATATACATATACATATACATACATACATACATA
>JACYFF010031954.1:70239234-70259325 GCA_017589665.1 Selenicereus undatus | reverse complement strand
ACATAAACACACACACATACATACATACATACATATATATATATATATATATATATATATACATACCTACATACGTACATACGTACGTACACACATACACACGCACACACACACACACACACACACACACACACACACACACACACACACACACACACATATATATATATATTTGTATATATATAAAGTTGGATCGAACTCATGTATTAGTGACACGTAGATGTCACATAGGATGCCATATAGGGTGTCACTTGGGATAAGAATGCCATGTAGGATAGCAACGTAAATGACTTATATCATGCAATTAAGATGGATGCAAGCTACCAATGCAATTTTAATTCAATTTAATGTTAACTTTTCTCATATGTTATGAATAATTAGTAAGTAAATTGTTTCTTTTAAAAAACTTAAATATAGACCGAAGACATGATTTAGATGTTGCCCAATAAAAAATTGAAGTGCATTAAACATTATTCTTGAGGAAAGTATATATAGGGCATCTAAATATAAATATATTTATTTTTATATATTTATTTTTGAGTGAATATATTTTGAGTTGACACTTGAATGCTAATTGGGCTGCTTATTTCGCATACTGTAAAGGTTGATTACTTAAGTATGTCACATAATTGGATTTAGATAATATGAAATACTGTAGCACCTTAATGTGATTGTGGATTTCACTTATGACTACTTTAAGTTGGTACAATATTTAGTTTCTTTTCATATTAGTAACTTACATTCATGATATTAAAAGAACATTTCAATGATTTATTCAATTTATATTTCAGTTGAAATTATATTTCAGTTGAAATTATATTTTGTACTCAAAAAACACATAGTATAATTAGTTCTTTTAGCAAATTTAAATTTAAATTTAATAGTTAAATTAATATATAAGAGTAGTTTGTCTACATTCCCACAATGGGCCATAATTGACTTCAAAAATTTGTAGTATCCCCCCTCTAAAAAAAAAAGAACATTAAAAGTTTCCCTAAATTCAAATTGTACTAAAATTTATTCATCTACTACTAATCTCACTTTATTCTTTTTAAATTTTTTCATTTTTCTTTATTTTTTTAAAAATAATTATAAACCAAAGAGATAGGATTAAGGCCAAAGGCTTATCTATCTTTTTGTTACTATTGTCAGTAATTGGCCTATACTTTGTTGATCATGAGAATAATTAATCAAATATTATTTTTATTCAAATCATGGCTCAAATAGTAGGAAGGACCATCATTAGTATTAAATAATATTAAAGGTATCGCTAAATTATTGAATAATCTACAATGTACATATGAAGTGGATGCGTAATGAATACAATTAAGCCAATAGGAATCTCTAGGGGAAAAAGTACACGTTTTGTGATGATTATTAATTTTAATTGGCATGCATGACCCTGCGAATTTGACACTTGGTCTCATATATGATAACTGATCTTTTGCTAATTTATTCTTATTGGTAAATTACCTCATTATTTCATTTGAGTTCCCATCTTTAATATTATATAATCTTTGCTAAATTACCTCATTATTTCATTTTAATCTCACCTTTAATTATTATATTATATATTATTTTTTAAATTAATTACCTCATTTTACTCTAGGGTTTATCTTAATTTGCAATTCCTATAAATAGGGACTTAATTTTGTAGTATCTCATCTAAGTTTGTGTCGTCATTTGTTGAAAAAGAAAATTTGCATCCCTATATAATTCTTAATTGTGGAAAGATACAAAAATGAATCCTAACAAGCGTTGGTTGGCTAAAACGGAAGAATCTTATTCTTTTTTCGATCAATGTCAGAATGAAGGTTACAATTCTTAGAATTGTTTTGCTCTCATTTGAGACAAAGTGGGCATTCGCATTAAAAGAAGGCAATTTCCTATTCATGTTTGCTATGCAATGACTATAAATAAAAGTCAAGGAAAATCACTTAAATGTATAGGAGTTTACCTTCCAAAGTCGGTATTAAGTCATGAACAACTGAATTGCAGCATCACGGGTGACTTTACTAGAGGATTTGAAGTTTATCATTAAACATGACAACGAACACTATGAAGGATACACAAGAAACAACGTCTACAAAGAAGTGTTCAACAACTTATCAATGATATATATGCACTCAAGATAATTTCACAACTACAAATTACCAAAAAAAAAAAAATTGGCACTATACATCTTCTAGTGTTAGCAAACTCCTACAAAATGTGAGTTCTAATTATGTAAAGACCGTGACATATTATGATTCTTAGAATTAAATGTAATCGAAGATTAAAATAATAACAATTAATAAATTCTGCCAATATTAGACGGACAACTCTAGGCATATGAAATATAAAAGAAGTCCAAAATTGAAATACCTCTCTGTAGGTAAGTACAAATTAATACAAAAATATTATCGTATATTTTTTTTTACTAAATGTATAAGCATGTAAAAAATCATTACATAATTTTAACAACACATAATTGATGACAAGTAGTTAGGAACAAATGAAAAATCAAAACCTAACTTAGTATAATATATGTTACTTTTGCAGGTTACTTAATATGAGAACGGAAGTTGGCGACTAATAGACAGCGGAGACGAGAAATCTGATGTGTTTATTGAACATTTCATATTAGAACAACTTTTTACACATTACATTTCATATTACCATATGATGCTTTTTTAAAAATAAAGTCTAAGTTTAAGAAAGACAACATTAAATTACTAAAAATACTATGGTTTTCCTTTGCTCCTTTGCTCCCTCCATCAATGTGGTTATTTCACAAAATCATGTTGAACTTAAAAACATCACTCAGTGTCAAACCATATAATATCTTAAAATAGAAAAAACAATTAAAAATTTCTTGACTAACAGGATTAAAAAAGATAGGCTACACATTAAAAGTTCAAGTACATATAATTAAGGTGACTTCATATCAAATAAAGTTAGAAAAAAGGTGCTACCATCAAGTCCGTAGAACTCAATATGATATAGCACCAAGGACTACATATACAACAAGATACTGATACTTATCAACCAAGAAATGATAACCATTCTGCAACGCACGTGTAAAAAACTAGTACATAGATAAACTTGACTAAAGTGCTAAACACTAAACACAAGGGTTTCCTATCTTGCATTGGGCAACTACATTATGCTTTCAGATGCTTATTCTGTCTCCCCCCCCCCCAACAACCGTCCTTCTAGCATTTCCTAAATATTTCATTTGTTTGAGTGTTGGAGGATCTGCAACATTACTATTGGGGTTTAAGTTCTTTTGTGGAATCACTGACATTGCTAGACTGCTCTCATTGACACCACTCCAATCGCCTTTTGTCTCTATATTTCTTAGAGAACAAGCAACTTTCTTGATGGGTTTGAAACACTTCCCACCAAATCTATACAAAATTATAGAAAATTGAATTTTACTTGGCTCACCTAAATTGTATAACCATAAAATATTTTTTAGGAAAATTGATATAACTTCGAGCGTATGACACCAAAGTGGCTTGATTTTGACTATTCTGTTATTTTTCAAAATAATGGTAAATTTCCTCCTTTTGAGCTAGATTCAGGGGGCTGACAAGTGGGTAGGGAGGCGGTAAATGGGTTGTAGTCAATCTGTTGAGATACAAGCACTTCCCTTGCAGGGAAAGTGTCTCTTCTCATGTTCAAATATGAAATAAATGGCGCTTAAAAGCACTTGATCGGTTGGTGCAAATTGATGACTATTCCATTAGTTGCTTCTATTCAAAAACTAATTAATTTATACCCCCCAAAAAAATCTTCGTGAACCTGACAAAAATCTTGAGTTGGGTTAGATTCACTTTTCAGAATCATTTCATGTAAACTGCATCAGTCAAGAAAATAGTCATCATTCCAAACCAAAAAGATAACATTCATCATTATGTTGCAATCTCTCTCATGTCTTTTCTCATATCGTTTCTATTTTAGGAAGTGACAATGACATAACATAAACCACTTGGTGATTTTCCAGTCACCAGAAGAGTCATGAATATTAACTCGGGAGACGTGTTATGAACTATAAAAGCCTGCTTTCCATGTCATATAGTTTATGTTCTATGATGTTTATGACCATGTAAACTTATTATTGAAGAAATAGTCACTCACAAGTTCCTCGATCGTTATTGCATTTTGCTCATTAAATGTGACCGCCGTTTAGATTTCTATTGTTGAGAATTGTTAGGTTAGTCGCGAACCTTTTTCTTAATATATAAGTATTTTCAATAAGACTACAAAAAAATAACAACATTTTTTTTACCCTTATTAATCAAAAATAGTTTTTAAGTATGTTTTTCTTAAGCGTAGTCTTACATTTAAAGTCTTGAGATGGACCAAATATGTAACTGGTAAATAAAAATAACTTCAAATTTGGAAAAAATATAGATTCTCTTTTCTTTTCCTTTTTGGGGATGGGGATTGGTGATCAAGTGATCAACTCCTATTGGGACTCTTTGGATTCATATATAAGATTAAGACTTTTGTTTCTGATACAGTCGTTATTTTACTTATTGAAAAAAAATTATTTCTGATCTACTAAGATTTGTTGTAATGATTTATTCACCTCACTTTTTTAGAAAAATATTTTTGGGATTTCTTAATTTTGGTTAAATGTTTTTTGTAGTACAACTGTTTGGGTTAAGTGACTTCTGGGTGATAAATATTTATTTTTCTGACACGAAATTTTCAGAAATTATGACTTTGCCCCAAAATGGGGTACTAGTTCAAATTTTGTTATTTTTAGGATTTTTGAGTAAATAAGATTATTTTAGTGTTTTTTGCTTCTTAGAATGACTTTAATGGTACTAATTGTCACAATATACTACTTATATCATATGTATTATATTTTCTATGACTATATGCCTACCATGCTTAGCAAAATAATAAAACTTAATTAGAGAATTTTGACCATTACCTAAACTTTGTTAGCGATGGACCCTGACGTTCCTCTAGCTTCCAGTTTACAGATATTGCTCATGTTAACCACACCTTCTTTAGATTAGGCATATCACAAATTTGTTTCCTACTTCAGACCATAGTCACTAATCAAGTTTTATATTTTTAAGGATAGTGAAACTTTAATCAAGAAATTATAATATTTAAGGCATAAGGTTCGATTGAATAACGTGTCCTACTAGGAAACTTCTTTTATTGAAAACTTAAAAGTAGAAATATCACAATGGAAAGATTGAAGAGTGATTTAAGCTATTAAGATCATTAGAGATGCTTGCTCCTAGAGAAATAGAGAAACCCGACTTCTCTTTTGCTCAAATATGCTCAAATGACCATGTCCCTTTTCAATACTTAGCTTCTCCTTTTACAGAGCAAATGGAATACATAGGATGCCCTAAGGGGTATATGCTTATATTGTTGCAGATGCTTTTACAAAGCTATCGTAGATTGCGTTGTTTTATTGACTTAACACTTGATAAGATAGCACCCAATGGTGCAACAACTTTTTAGAGTAGTTAATCCTGACGACACAAGTCATCCATATTAAGATTCTGCGCGCCTTCATGTCCAACAATGTCTTCAAGTCCATCATAAATGAAAGTAGTGTTGTCGTAATGCATTAGTATTTTCCTCATTCAATCAATGCCCACATTTGATGATAAATGTTGTAAAATCCAATGACTCTTACTAAAGTAAGATCACTAAATACTTCTTGTCATTCGGGCAACCATTCTTGTCGTTGATTATTGGGATCTTCTAGATCAATTAATTGAACAAGATGATGGGATGGTTTGGCCTTTTCATTTTCATACTCAATTGTTGTGCAATGTACCTCGACATACAAACTTCTATCATATGGAATTTTTGTTAGACAATTAGGAGATATGAGAATAGGAGATATGAGAATCCAATGGGTCCTTTTAAACATACATTTTTAAAACCTAGTTTGTCTTAAGAAGAATGCGTACTTTGGATATGAGATTTCTATGAGGTAAATTACCATCATGTATTGCCAAGCTTTCATAATGTGATCGTCCAGAGGGATTGAATTTTGCTATGAATCTAACACCACTAGCTCTAGATTTATCAAGAAAGAAGATTATAGTATTCCATGATTCTCAAATATCATAGGAATTATTATAATAACAGTCGATGCAGGCTACATAGTAGTCGTTGAACCATTTTTCCCGAATAGAGGAACTTATTTTTTTCTTGAATCATAAGGACACCTTAAATAATTCATTTGTAACTCTCAAAAGTTTGAATCTCTATACAATTATATAAGCAGAAGATATCAAATCAAAGCGTGATCTACTTTTTGTGTGAAATTTCAAAATGTTCATTTGGATTCTACTGGAAGCCAAAACTCATTCTAGTAGTAATGACATTTCATTTTGGATTTCATTCTTTTCCAACAAAAGTTTAGCTCCAATGATTACCATTGGCGAGTTCACAAGTTAAACTATCTGTCGAAAAATTCTTCGATCCTTGTATATGTTCAATAGAGAAAGAAAACTAGTTAAGCCATAGTTGCTAGCATAGGAGTCTCCCTTGTGCTTGCATATTTGATAAGTTTTTTTTTTATGAATAAAATAAAATATTCCTTTGCAATCAGTCCGTATAAGAAATGGTTTATGGCCAAAAGTATCAAAACTTTTAAATTGCTCTTATGACTACAAGGATTTCTTCTTTTATTTTGGGTAGTTTCATTCTGCTTTATTAAAACTTTCACTACAATGTTTGTAGAGTTTTTCTCGTTCTTTGATTTGAGTACTTCATTCCAGTGTTCATTGTTAGCATATGTCTCCAGAATTAAATTATTTCCTTCATTAGGCAAATTAAGAATAAAAATATTTTTACACATCTTTTTGAAGTTTTAAACAATGTTTGAATCACTAGGGGTCCATATCTAATGTACTTCTTTGTTGAGTTTCTGCTATGTTGGTTTTCTCAATTAATGAAATCTGAAGCATAGGTAAGAGTTGTAAGACCTTTAAAAAAACTTTCTAATTGCTTCCTATCTTCAATCTTCTCACGGAATTCATCCTTTTTTTAGAATATACTTTTGTAGAAAGATTTGTCCAACATTTATTTTCAGACCTAAAAAACTTTATTTCTTGCTCAACATAAATACACTTGGTTTTACCAAAAATAATACCATGATCAATACATCTTTGGCTGACAGCTACGATGTTATCTTTGTGCTGTTCTATGGTCTTGGAAAAGACAAGAATATCATCAATGTAGACCATACAACAATTATTAAGATCTTTTAAGATGTTATCCATTCTTCTTTGAAATATTTGAGGTGTATTTTTGAGACCAAAGGATGTTACTATTCATTCATAATGTCCTTGAAGGGCACTAAAAGTAGTTAAAGCAATGTCTTCATCATCCATTTTTATCTACCGGTATCCATTTTTATAGTTCATTTTGGAGAACTAAGAGGCACCTTGAATCCTATTAAAAAGAACTATCTCGTTAGGAATATAACAACCATAAAAGATTATCATTTAGTTTTTTTTTTTTATAATTGATTCCTATTCTAGCTTTACCTTTTTTTTTCAACATGATTTCTTACCATGAAAGCATGACTGGTAATGAGAACTCTTGCTATTTTTAATTAATCCTTTATCCAAGAATTCTCTATTTTGGTCATCAAAATTCTTGGATATCCCGATGTGTATACATGATTTGTTTAACTCGGATAATAGTATTGGAATTGAACAAAAGAATCTTTGCAAATGTCGAATCTTTGTCCCAAAATTTAAGAGGATTATCAGAGTAGAGTTCTTTTTATAATTGCCCTTATTGTTCAACAATATGCTCTTTAATGGATAACTGTAGTAGTGAGATTGTTAGCGCTATTTTACGTTGTGTAGAGATTACCTTCTCACCGTATTGGCTACGTGTGAACTCAATCTTTTGATGAGTGTATGCCTTATTTAATTTATCAATAGGAACCGAGTGATTATCTATTGTGTATATAAGCTGGCTTATGGTCTGTGTGCATGGAGAATATAGCGTTTGAAAATTATTTCCAGCAATCATGTCATGGGAGGGTTGATTAGTAGCCATAAAACTTATATAATGCATTGGACTCCTCCTATTTCTAGGGAGAAGGCCTCATTATGACTCATTATGCTATTATCATTTATTCTTACTCGTAAAGAATTTTTGGCTTTTTTCACATAAATTCTGAAAGTAAAGGTCTTTTGTCAAAACAAACAGAACAACCAATATTAAGCACATAATTTATATCTATTATATCCCTCTAAACATATATTTATTAGGATATAAATGCTATTAGCCTTAGCATTGATGGCTTTATAACATATCTCATAGTCATATTTTTTACTAATTCATCCTTATAAATTGGCTCACTAATATCCCTCAATTTGCGCCCAATGAATTTTTTTTTAATCTAAACTCATATTTCGATCTACACTGTGTCTTGCGGGTTCAAAATTCATTCTAGTAATCTAAGTGGTCATACTAATTGTATCATTTTCTTTAAGCTCTTCTTTAGCTATAGAAGAACCTACTCTCCATTTTGATTTTGCATTCATGCTTCTTAATAAATGGGGCTTAATGGTAATTTTTCCATTCTCATCCATCTTTATTACATTTTTCTTATTGATTTTTGTGGGACTGGAAAAAATAAATATCCATGACCTAACAATCTTAATCCTGTGTGAATTCAATTTTATCTTTTGAATTTTTTTGAATAGGAGTAGGACATTTAAATTTTTCTATGTCTATCGTTGTTACCTTAGTCTTGGGATCTATGATATTATTTACTTTGTGTAATATTTTTCAAAATATCCTTAGTGGGTAGCCTCCTCTCTTCATGTCTATCCCAACTGTTTTGATTTTAAGGGATGAATTGTTTTTGGCAAATTCATCTTTTAGGCTCACATAATATCTAAGTTGATAATTGAGTCCTACAGAACCATTACATAAATTCATCTTGATCCCTGTGATAATTTGTATCTTAAATTTTGTATGCATGATTTCACATCTTAAAGCATATAGATCAATATCTTTGTGATAGTACTGTAATGGTGTAATTTGGACTTGGACACTTTCATGGTGAATGTATCTATTCTTTCTATCTTTGTTTTGCTTAAGGACGTTTTCCCAATTAATGAGATTAACTTCTTCCACATCATACTCACAATCTTTTATCTCCAAATTCGCTTCCATCATTTCGCATATATACCTATCTTTTAGTTGAAAGATGAATTTTTTGTAGATCATGTCTTATTAAATTATAAGGACTCAATCTCCTATGACATCTTTTTTCTCATTATCTATCGTAAATTCTTCTCCTTGAAGATCACCAAGATTAATTGATCCATTGTGTATTCCATTTGATGAAATAAAGGTGTAAAATCCATGTAGATGAGCCCAATAGATGTTGAAGAACAATATACCAAAAAAAAAAATTGGTCCAAGAGAGAGAAAGAATTCCCAAAATAGAAGATAGCCTCTAATGGAGATGAATCATTACTTGAAATAGGCAACCAAGAGATAATCAACCCACTATCTAACCCGTTAAAGCCCTAGCACTAAGAATTAGATTAAATGGAAGAACTTAAATCAACACCATCCTTAGAGAGAAAAATAGTTTGAGATTTTTAGACGCACCAAGCTTCAAGCACTCATTTCATTCATTAAGTCTAAATTTTCATGGAGGAAATTGGATCTATAAATACCCAATTAGAGGGATAATTAGCTATACATTTGTGGGACAAGTGGGACAATAGGAGGCTTACAAAATATCCTAGAAAAATAAATCAATTTGCTTAAAATAATTAAAATAAAGGTAAGCTGTATTTTTCAGAATTTTTCTTCCATCTTCTAGAGAGCCTTAGGAAGGCTCTACTCCTCCAATGGGGGTGCCGCCATTTGGCAATTCTTCCTTTATGTGTGAAGAATTATCCCATTCTAATTAATCTTCAAAATTGTAGCTATAATCTCCTCAATTAAGGCCATAATTAAAACCGTGCATTTTGTAATCTTGGACAAGGTTTTAGTCAATACTTAGAGCTTGAGTGCAATTCAAGACTCTTTGGAAAATAGACACCTAGGGATTTCCCTCTATATATAATTTACAAAAATTGGAGCTTATTTTCTTGGTTAAAACTAAGTTGGAAATGAGGTCATGTGTTCGGCTCATAAAACTGAAAATGAGCTAATGAGGTGATTTTGGGATGATTGGGTGGTGAACTCTTTATTTAGGGCTACTAATTGCCCAACCACTTTTCCTAAATTTACTTGGACCTTCTCAATGGTCACAACTCAGTATTGACCAAGGGGGACCTAGTCATTGACCTATAGTTAACATTTGACCAACTTGGTTCAAGACCCTTACTAGTGAGAGTTGGCCTAAGCTTGGAACTTGCTATGCATCAACCCCTCCCCCTTTAAGAGGAATTGTCCTCAAATCTTCATTGTGTTCTTCATCGTCTTCAAGTTAAGGAGTGAGATCCCCAACATTAAAAGTGGCGATAGTTGTATATCTCCCGAAAGCTCAATCTTGTATGGGTTCTTTTCCCCCTTTTGTACCACCTCGTATGGTCCCTTTCCTTTAGCCATGAGCTTGTTCTTTCCTCTCATAGGGAGCATTTCTTTCCTCAAATGCAACCACAAAAGATCACCCAGTTTGAACTCAAGGTGTGGGTGGTTTTTGTTGGCCTTATGCTTGTATTGCTCATTCATCTTCTCAATTTGTGCCCTTACTTGCTCATGTAGCCTTTTCATTTCTTTAGCTCCTTGTTTCGGCCTCAAAACTCACCCTTGAATATTGAGGAATAGCAAAAAGATCAATGGGAGTGAGAGGGTTAAGACCATAGCACACTTTAAAGAGGGAGTGAGCGGTAGCATAGGAATGAGTCCTGTTATAGGCAAACTTGGCATGAGCAAGCTTGACATCCAATCCCTCAAACTCTTACTCACCATATCCCTTAGCAAGGTTGTGAGATTTCTATTCACCACCTCCGTTTGTCCATCAGTTTGAGGGTGGCAAGTAGTTCTAAAGAGCAACTTAGTCCCTACGAGTCTCCATAGAGATCTCCGAAAGTGAGATAGAAATTTGGCATCCCTATCCGAAATGATGGTTCTTGGAATATCATGAAGCCTCATAATTTCTTAAAAAAAGTGGTCCGTAGTGTAGGTAGCATCAGCACTCTCGTGGCATGCAATGGAGTGAAATATCTTAGAGAATCGATCCACTACTACAATAATAGCATATTTTGTTCGAGGGATTTTTGGAAAGGCTACAATGAAGTCCATACTAATGTCATCCCAAGGCCTTGTGGGGACTCGAAGAGGAGTGTAGAGGCCTTGATGGAAATGACACTTAGCTATGTGACAAATGTTGCATCTTATGATCGCCCTGTGAATATCCCTACCCATAGTAGGGTCTTGTTAATGCCAAAGTGACCCATTAAGTCTCCTTGATGAGCCTCCTTGACAATCAAGTCCCTTAGAGGACTTTTGGGGATACAAATATTGTTTCCTTTGAAGAGGAACCATCTTGTAGAGTGAAGGAGTCAAAATTAAAAGATTCTCTGCCACTTTCTTGAAGTCTTTATCATCATGGTATGCAACTTTGATGGCATGAAATCCAAGAACCTTGGCTTCAAGGACCGAAAAGCGAGCATATCTCCTTGATAAGGCATCAGCCATAATAAATTCTCTTTCCCACTCTTATGCTTATAAGAGAAGGTGAATGGTTGAAGGAACTCAACTCACTTGGCATGTCTTGGGTTTAACTTGTGTTGACCATTGATGTATGAAAATGCCTTGTGATCCAAATGAAGTATAAAGGGCTTCGGCTTAAGGTAATGACTCTAATGTTCCAAAACCCTAACATTGGCATAGAATTCCTTATCATATGTGGAGTAGTTGAGCCTAAAATCATTCAACGTCTCACTAAAGAAAGCAAAAGGGCGCTTAGCTTGAGTGAGAATCGTACCAATCCTAACACCACTAGCATCACACTCAACTTCAAATAGAAGATTCAAGTTGGGAAGAGCTAAGATGGGAGTCGAACAAAGCCTATCCTTGATGGTTTCAAAAGGCCTTTTGGGTGGCCTTTGTCCACTCAAAGCTTCCTTTCTTCATGCATTTGGTCAAGGGAGCCATAATGGAACTAAAGTCTTTGATGAACTGGCGATATAAAGAGGCCAATCTATGGAAGCTTTGCGAATTGGCCAACATTTGATGGCCTCAACTTTAGATTCATTAACTTGAATTCCCTCATCGGACACAACATACCCAAGAAAAACAACTTAAGGAGTGAATAGTTCACAGTTCTCAAGCTTGGCATATAACTTTAGTTGTCTCAACACTTGGAATACCTGAGAAAGATGTTCTACATGAGACGTTTCATCACAACTATACACCAAAATATCATTAAAATATACCACAACAAACTTTCCAATGAATGGTCTTAAGACCTCATTCACAAGCCTCGTGAAAGTTCTAGGAGCGTTAGATAGACCAAAAGGAATCACAAGCCACTCATACAACCCATACTTGGTCTTAAAGGCGATTTTCATTTCATCTCCTTCTTTCATTCTAATTTGTTGATAGCCACTCCTAAAATCAATTTTGGAAAAGACCTTAGACCTATGTAACTCATCAAGCATATCATCCAATCGAGGAATAGAGAATAAAAACTTGATGGTGATGTTGTTTATGGCCTTAGAATCAACACACATACAGCAAGTGCCATCCTTCTTAGGTACCAAAAGGGTAGAAACCAAAGATGGACTCACGCTTTCCCTAATATACCCACGGTCAGGCAACGCTTGGACTTATCTTTGAAGCTCTTTTGACTTATTAGGATGCACCTATAGGACAATTTGTAAGGAAAAGAAGCACTCGGTAGGAGATCAATTTGGTGCTCAATTTCTCTCAAAGGAGGATCCCTACGGGTAAATCATTAGGGAACACATCCTCAACTCTCTGAAGAGTAATTAAGCCAGCGGATGCATGGGTTTCACTCTCTTGCTTGTGTTTGATTCTACCATAAGTAAGGCAAATAAAGGCTTGCTTTTACTAATGGCTCTCTCCACCCGTGTTGCACTCATAAATAGGCTTTTCTCACTTCCCATCCCCAGCTTAGATTTGAGAGTTTAGGTGGAGGTAGCAATGTTAAAGTAAAATTACGACCCATGTACTTGAATGCATAAGTATTGGCATGCCCATTATGAGTGACATGATTATCAAACAACCAATGCATACTAAGTAACAAGTGACATGCATCCATAGGAATGACAACACAAAACACTTCATGACAATATGGACCAACAAAAAATGTAACGAGAGCTTGTTTGGAAACGGTTACCGGGCTTCCTTACTTGAGCCATTAGAGAGAATAAGGGGTGGGATGCACCTTGGTGGGTAATTGATGCTTGCCAATGAGTGTTGTGGAAGCTACATTGGTGCAACTTTATCCATAAATAATTAGCTCACACACCTTACCTTCAATAATGTAACAGGTCTGAAAATTTTGCTCCCTTTTGCTTAGCTCCCAAGGAGCTTCTTGGACATGGAGTGCTCTTCAAATCACTAAGAGTTCACCCATATCTGAAGTGATCAAAGTCTGATCCTTATTCTCTACTTCTACTTCACTAGTAGCTTCTTTAATAGTTTGAATTTCTTCTACCTCTCTAATGATGAGAGTCCTTTGGTTAGGAAAATCCGCTTGGAAGTGTGTATAACCATGGTATTTGAAACACTTTTAACCCTGCAATTGCTTGGTGGTTCACTGGCAATCCCTTTACCATTTTCAATGGTTTTGACGGGTGTAGGGGTAGTGATAGCTTTATTAGAGGTAGAGTAACCTTCGGGGTACTCGAAGAGTGAATAGAGGAAGTGGTTTGTAACGGTTTTCGAGCCTTAAGTTGCTTCACACCCTTTGTAGCTAGGTGGCCCATATCATCAAAGGATAAGTAAGATTGCAGATCCACCTTGTTGGCAATGCTAAGAGATAATCGTTTAATGAACCTAGCAGTCTTGAGTTTAGGTTCATCATGCAAGCCAAACCTCATTTGGAGTTGTTCAAACTCCCTAATGTACTCATCTAGCTTTGGATTCTCTTGGTTCGAAGAGGTGATCTTGAGGTAGAGTTCTTCTTTGTATGATGGGGGTAGAATCTCTTGTCTATATGCTTCTTGAACTTGGACCAAGTCTTGATTTTGGATTTGGCTTCTCTAGCCGGACTCTTCTTCAATTGCTCATGCCATAATGAAGCATACTCCTTCAGCTTAAGAATGGCCAACTTGAAGGCCTTTTCATCATTGTAAACTTTAAGTTCAAAGAACCTCTCAAGGGCTTGAACCCAATTAAGATAGTTCCACAAGTTAAGATTGCCATCAAATTCTGGGGCCTCAACTTTGAGATCCCGAAGGTCATCGCTTGGACGTCCTCTTCTTTTAGGTCTTCCTTCCTTATCATCAAAGTCTTCATGGGAGGAAGAGCATTCGATGTCAATAGGGCAAGCATTGTACTGTCCTCAGTAAGGGTTTCATGGAGTGGATTCCCTTATGCAAAATCTTGAGTGAGCTTCCTCATTTGCTCTTGAAGCTCTAAAAATGCCTGACCCATCTCATGGGCTTGCTTAAGAGAAATGTCTGAGGAGCAAGAAAGATCTCCCTTACCGTTCATGGTTGATGTAAAAGGTGAAAAAAAGGTAAAGGAGGAAAACAAGAGAGGCATGGGTGTGTTGAAGGTGCACGAGCAAGAAAACAATGGAAATGAGGGGCCACAGTCATGCTAAGTGGCATGGGGGGTCATGCCAAATCTCTAGAACAAGAATCAAGAGTGCAGAAAGGGGCACGGTCATACCAATTAGCACGGGCTGGCCATGCCAAATCTCTGCTAAGGTGTTTGACGGGTTTGTTTTTGCAGGGGCCTTTTCTGGAGTTTTAGGGATGTGTTTAGGTTAGAGATTGTGTTCGGGTTATATTTAGGGTTCTTTGTAGACTAGATAGAAGATTTAGAAAGGGGGAAATAAAGACAAAAATAGTATAGAAAGGAGGAAACTTTAAGAAATTCCGATACAAGGATTGATGGAATGGGTGCTTACCAAGAAATAGGATCTTTTTGCCCTTATACCAAATGATCTGTGGTGAATTCAATTTGACCAAGTAAAGATGTAAAATCTATGTAGATGAGCCCAATAGATGTTGAAGATCAATCAACCCCTCCCCCCGAAAAAAAAATTGGACCAAGGGAGAGAAAGAATTCCCAAAATAGAACATAACCACTAATAAAGATGAATCATTATTTGAAATAGGTAACCTAGAGATAATCAACCCACTGTCTAACCCTTTCAAGCCTTAGCACCAAGTATTATAATGGGACGAACTCAAATCACAACCCTGCTTAAAGAGATAAAGAATTTGAGATTTTTAGAAATACCTAGCTTGAAGCTCTCATTTCATTCATCAAGTCTAAATTTTCATAGAGGTATTTTGTAACGCCCTGACCCCTCTCGGTCGCAGGTCTTACCAATAACTGCTTCAAGGATCGTCGAATGGCCCCACAAATCACCACAAGTCTTTCCGACGTGCTTCGTCCTCGCTCACACGTTACCTAGGAAACTTCCCAGAAGGTCACCCATCCCAAGATTGCTCCCCAGCAAGCACGCTTAACTGTGGAGTTCTTAAGAGTGGGCTTCCCGAAAAGAAAGGTGCACCTTTGGTGATATAAGTAGTCACTTCGATCCTTTTGAGCCACACTCGGGGTGTGGGGGTGATTGACGATGGGGAGCAATCTTGGGATGGGTGACCTCCTGGGAAGTTTCCCAGGTAATGTGTGAGCGAGGACGAAGCACGTCGGAAAGACTTATGGTGATTTGTGGGGCCGATTGACGATCCTTGAAGCCGTTATGGGTAAGACCTGCGACCGAGAGGGGTCGGGACGTTATATATTTCTGTTTTTAAATACCCAATTAGAAGGGGATTTATCTATAAATTAGTGGGCCAATAGGAGGGTTACAAATATGTTAGAAAAAAATTTAATTTTCTTAAAATAACTACAATAAATGTAAGCTGTTTTTTTCAGGATTTTTCTTCCATGTTTTAAAGAGCCTTGGGAAGGCTCTACTCCTCCAATGGGGGTGCTGCCACTTGGAAATTTTTCCTTTGTGTGTGAACAATAATCCCGTTCTATTAATCTCTAAAATTACATTTGTAACCTCCTAAATTAAGTCCATAATTAAAACCATACATTTTCCAATCCTAGACCGAGTCTTGCTCGGTTTTAGTCCATATCTTTCTCAATACTTAGAGTTTGAGTGCGATTCAAGGCTTTTTGGAAAACAGACATATGGGGATTTCTATCTATATATAATTCACAAAAATTGGAGCTTAGTTTCTTGGTTAAAACTGAGTTAGAAATGAGGTGATATGTTTTGCTCAGAAAACTGAAAATAAGCTAATGAGGCGATTTTGGGATGATTGGGTGGTGAGCAACTTATTTAGGGCTACTAATCGCCCAACCATCTTTCCTAAGCTTACTTTGACCTTATTGGGTCCCAGGTTGATATTGACCAAGAGGGACCTAGGCCTTGACCTAGGGTCAGCATTTGACCAACTTGGTTCAAGACTTTTACTAGTGAGAGTAGGCCTAAGTTTGGAACTTGCTTCACATCACTAATTGAGCTATTTTTCATCATATGAGTAAGTTCTTTCTAATCATTTTCTTCATATGCATTTTCCATCACTATTTGAAAATTTTCCTTTTTGGTCTATTGAAGTTTAGTATAGTAATTTTCATGACATACATTTTAGATAAATATTTTTGGGACTACGTAGGTTTGGGTAATTATTTTTCGGGGTACAACTGTTTGAGTTATAACACTTTTGGGAGAAAAATATTTATTTTTCTAAACGAAAAACTTTCTAAAATTATGAATTGGCCCCAAAATGGGATACTAATTCCGATTTTGTTATTTTCTAGGGATTTTGAAAAAATATGATTATGTTTAGTGTTTTTGCTTCTTATAATGACTTTTCTTGGCATTAGTTATCACAATCTATTATTTATATTATAAATATTGTATTTTGTATTATTAGATGCCCACTATGCTTAGCAAAATAGTTAAAGCTTAATTAGAGAGTTTTGATCATTGTCTGAACTTAATTGGCATTGGATCATAGCGTTCCTCTAGCTTCTAGTTTACAGATATCGCTAATCTGAACTACAACATCCTTAGATCAGGCGCAATACAAATCCATTTCGTTTCGTACCTCGGACCGCAATACTAATCAAGTTTTTATATTTTTAAAGATAGTGAGACTTTAATCAAGAAATTATAATGTTTAAGACATAAAGTTCCATTGAATAACGTTCCTGTAGGGAAACTTCTTTTATTGAAAGCTTGAAAGTGGGAATATTACAATGGAAAGATTTGAAGGACTTAAACTGCTAAGATCATTAGAGATGCTTCCTCATGGAGAAGTAGGGATACCTAACTTTTCTTTTGCTAAAGTGTGCTCAAATAACCGTGTCCCTTCTCAGCGCTCAACCTCTCCTTTTATAGAGAACATAGGCTGCATAGGATGCCTAAATGGCTACAGTATACAATGACAGTTTCACATGGATACAACTATCCGCACATGGCTACATTAGATGACATTATTTTACTGAATTCAAACTTGACAAAATGGCACGATAATGAAGCAACAACTTGTCAGAATCTTTATTCTGACAAGACTTGTCATCCATATTGAGATTCTGCATGCCTTCATCTCCAATAATATCTTCTAATCCATCGTTATCTAGATAATCATCAAAATCTTCATCAATTTGAAGATGCTCTGGATCCCATCTTTCAAATAATTCATGAAGATATTTCTTTCCTTTTTCTAATAAGACTTTTTCAGCTCCAACATCAAAGAGATAATCAAAGAAGTCTTTTGAAGTAGCTCCTTTTACCTTCATATATTTACTGAGATCATTATGATAACTAAAAGTAGTGTTGCCACAATGCATTTCCTTGTTCAATATTAATGCCCACATTTGATGATAAATATTGTAAAAAGCAATTGCTCTTACTAAAGCGGGATCACTAACTACTTCTTGTCGTTCTCGAAACTATTCTTATCGTTGATCATTGGGATCATTTAAATCAACTAATTGAACAAGATAATGGGTTGATTTGGCTTTTCCATTTTTATATTCAATTACTACGCAATGTACCTCGACATACGGACTTCTAATGTATGAAAGTTTATTTGGTCCATTTAGAGATGTGAGAATCCAATGGATCCTTTTAAACATGCGTTGTTGAAACTTAGTCTTGAGAAGAATGGAAACTTTGAATATGAGATTTCCATGAGGCAAGCTACCATTCCATATTTCTAGGGTTTCATGATATGGTCATCTGCAGAGATTGAACTTACTGGGAATCTAACACCACCAACTTCAGATCTATCCAAAAAGAAGATTATAGTACTCCATGACTCCCAAATACCATAGGAATAATTATGATAGTAGTCGATGCAGGTTGCACACCGGTCATTAAACCATTTTTCTTGAATGTGAGAACTTATTTTTTCTTGAATATCATTAGGACACCTTATGCAATTGATTTGTAACTTTGAAAGACTGAATATTTGTGCCATTAGATAGGGAGAAGACAATAGACTAATACATGATCTATTTTTTGTTTGGAATTCTAAAATATTCATATGAATTCTAGTAGAAGGAGAAACCTGTTCTAGTAGTAATGACATTTTATTTTGGATTTTCTTCTTTTTTAGTAGCAGTTCGACTCTGGTGATCATCATTGACAAGCTCTCAAGTTAAACTATCTGCCAAGGAATTCTTCAGTCCCTATATATGTTCAATAGAGAAGGAAAACTGGTTAAACGATAATTGCCAAAAGTCTCCCTTATGGTTACATGTTTGATAAATTCCTTTTCACGAAACCAAGTATGCCTTTGCAATTGGTCCGAATAATAAAAGGTTTTGGGGTTAAAAAGACTAAGAACTTTTCAATTCCCCTTATGACCGCAAAGATTTCTTTTTACATCATGGGATAGTTTCATTAAAACTTCCACTGTAATATTTATTAAAGCTTCTACTGTAATATTTGTAGAGTTTTTCTTCTTCTTTGATTTTGAGTATAACACTCCAGTGCTCACTGGTGGCATTTATCTCAAGAATTAAATAATCTTCTTTGTCGGGCAAATTAGGAACAAGAAGATTTTTACACATCTTTTTGAAGTTTTGAACAATCTTTGGATAGCTAGGGGTCCATGTCGAACTCAATTCTTTCTGGGGTTTTTGCTGTAATGATTTTCTCAATTTAGCCAGATCTTTAATAAAATCTAAAGCATAGGTAAGACATCAAAGAAACATTGTTGATTGCTTCCTACCTTCAGTATTTTTAGGATTTTTTTTTATTTATTCTAGAATATGTTTTTGTAGGATTATTTGTCTAGCTTTTATCTCTAAACCTTAAAACTCGATTTCTTGTTGAAAATAAATGCACTTGTTCTTTCCAAAAATAATACCATGATCAATGCATCTCTGGTTGATAGCTAGAACATCATCTTTGTGTTGTTCTATGGTTTTGGGAAAGATAAGGATATCATCGATGTACACTAGACAACAATGATTAAGATATTTAAAAATGTTGTCAATTCTTCTTTGAAATATTTGAGGTGCATTTTTAAGACCAAATGACATTACTATCCATTCATAATATCCTTGAAGAGCACTTAAAGTAGTTCAAGGAATGCTTTCTTCATCCATTTTTATATGCTAGTATCCATTTTTGTAATCCATTTTTGAGAATCAAGAAGCTCCTTGAATTCTATTAAAAAGTATTTGTTTTGTTAGGAACGTAATAGCCATCAAAGACAGTATTATTATTAAGCTTTTTATAATTGATTATCACTTGAGCTTTCTCGCTTTTCTCTTCAGGATGATTTCTTACCATAAAAGCGGGACTAGTGCGAGGAGTCGAGGACTCTTACTATTCCTGACTAACCCTTTTTCTAATAGCTCTTTGATTTACTTTTCAAATTCTTGGATATCCTAATATGTATAAACCATTTGCTTGACTTGAATAATAGTGTTAGGATTTAACAAAGTGGT